>BMAO01005964.1:0-78742 GCA_019973975.1 Trichonephila clavata
ATCTTTAAATTCGAGTTAACACACACAGGATTAACATCTTCTTTAGCTTTATCCTTTATCACATCGACTGATGTTTCTTCTTTTTCTTCATACATCTCATCATCAGCAGAAATCGGCGGTACATTAAATGAGTCTCTAGATAAATGTTTTCTTCCCCGATAGCGACAGGTCGTGCTACAGCATCTGGATCAACACTAAGCATTTTGGCTCGTTCACTTTTAAATTGCCTTTGCTCTTGCATTATTTTTGCATCTTTCTGTTTTCAATCTCATTTCCTTTTCAAACACCGTTCTTTGTGTGCACTAGCGTCAAACACTGTTCGCAGTTTCGTTGCGAGAGATTCATTTTTTATCATCACTTGGTGAGGAAGACAAAACACTGGGTTATTTTGTTGAAATAAAAGGATTTGTTGCCTCGTCAATTATTCCCTCATCAAAATAACTCTTTACACCTTACAATACTCAGAATACAACACCTTATCACTTTGCACGTTTCTCATAAGACTTCCGAGTTGTCCTTTCACTAAATTAAAATCATCACTCAACTCATTACTATCTCTTATTAACCCACAATGAATATTATTATTTCTCACTTCACTCCTACACTTCCGCTAGCGACATATCCGAACACAGTATTTTGTAATAGTATTCGAGAATCTCCACAATAAATTTGGCCTGGTCTCAGTAATTCGTAAAATATTTCCGCCCTAATAACACATCAATTTTACCAGGATATTAAATTTATAATCTGCTAGTTTAATCTCGTTTGGTTTATCTAATGATACATTTATTATTTTACTCGGAGTCAAATCGGTTATCTTTTTTACAATTAATAAATTCAGCTCTTTTTTGAAACTTAAATCGTCATTACTTATGGTGGTTGTAACGCACCCATTTATTGCCATTGTCGATTCATTCAAACAGATACTAACAAATTAATTTTCTCATTTTTTAATTGCAATCTATCCGCAAAATCCTTAGTAATAAAATTTGACTGACTCCCCACATCTAAAAGCCCTCTCACTTCATGCAAGATGCCAAATCTATCCCTAAGGTAACACTGGACGCTACTCAGTAAAACTGTTTTTGTTTTATTTTTTAAGAAGCTGGTAGCTACGAACGACTTTTCTTCATTCTCAGTTAGGGGGAAAGCGATGTCATCTGATTCTCTCTGCCCCACAAACGCGGGTGCTCTGGGGTTAAAGACGCTCCCTTCAACTCTTTGTGAGGTACGGAAGATTTATTGTTCGTTTGGGGGAAGTGAATAAGGCGGTTATGTGGCTTTCCACAGAAGCAGTTCCTCGCCCTGCACTTTCTAACATTGCAGTCCGAAGAAAGACACTTGAAACACAGATAATTGGATTTCAAGAAATCCACTCTTTCACTGACGCTGAGAGATTTAAAATTGGGGCATAAATACAGCGGGTGGAATTCGTCTGATTTACAACAAAACATTTCACATTTTTAATAGAAGATAAATTAACACTTGCAACATTATTCGAACCACGATGATTATAGACATCATTACGCTTATATTTTGGAAATAAACTTTGTTCTCTCTCTTTAATTTTTCCTTTGGATGATATAAAAATATCACACTCACGACCCAACTCTTGTGGTTTATACCACATTTCGCTTGTTTAATGCCAATATGCGCACTTAATTCTCTGTCTAAAGTCTCTATTATCTTATCTGATATAATTAACTCACAAACTGATTTAAAATCGTTTACCTCCCGCAACTGGCAATAGTAATTGAAATTTGCACTTAATCTGGACGCGAATTGAACATAACTTTCGTTATGTAATTTTTGAGCTTTTTTAAACTGATTTAAGCATTCATAGGGGGTCGGTTGAAATTCTTTTAACACAATTGCTTTTAGTTTATCATAATCACCTAAATCCTCTTCTCGAAGATAAACCATTAAATTATTTGCTTTTTCTCCTAGTATATTCAAAAGAATTTCGGGTTTTAATTTCTCAGGAACATTTTTAGTTTTAAATGCCTTTTCAATAGATTGAAAAAATAAATTAAACGACTCTGCTCTTTGTGGTACTGGGATAGTTAAAGTTTTAATACTCTTTATTAAACTTTCAATATTATACTCGGTTGTTATTACTTGATTTTCCTTTTGTAAAGGTACATTTTTACTCGATTGATTATGTAATTTTGCTATTTCTAGCTCCCTCTCTAACTGTGACAGTTTAATTTTTTCAATTTCTAGTTTATTTTCGTTTTCATTTCTTCTATCGTTTATTTCCTCCAACACACAATCAACAATAGTCTGATACGTTTCTTTATCATTGTTGTAAATCTCACTCTCCTGTATTAACTCTCTTAAATCCAAAACTTTAGCATTATCAGGTACATCTAATTTTAACTCCTCTGCAATAGCCCTCAATTCATCCTTTTTAAATTTACCGATACTCATTTTCACAAAATAAAGTTATCTCAATCACAAAATAATTATTTCGATCACAACTTTAAGTTATCTCAACCACAAAAATGAAACACATATAATTCACAAAATAATTATCTCAACCACAAATAATTATCTCAATAACAAAATAAAGTTAACTCAGCCACAATTGAAACACATAAATCCCAAAATAATTATTTCGATCACAAATTTAAGTTATATCAACCACAAAAATGAAACACATATAATTCACAAAATAATTATCTCAACCACAAAATAATTATCTCAATCACAAAATAATTACACCTCAAAACACTATTAAAAAATAGATGACTAACCTCTCACCAAGTGATGTCATTTAAATCTCCACGAAAAGCATCACACACGTTTTAAAATTCTTGATCTTCGGTCCGGCCATTTCAGGCTCTGACGGACCATCTACGCGCACTGACACTGGTTTGCACATTTTTTTTATCTCTATATTTGTTTACACCACAAATTAAATGGCACGAAACCGTAGTAACAAGAATTTTTATTAGAGCGTTTTCCTCTACGCTCTTTCTCTCTCAAAGTTTACACATACACTGACTCTATACACACTAGCGCCCTCTCGCGACAAATATTCACTTGTTATTGTGGGCGTCACAAGAATTATTTGTTCAACACTGAACAACATTATATAGCGGATCTTTACTCCAGGAAAGGATTCTGCTTATCATATTTCAATAATGTACTTCCAGTAGTTTAAAAATGAAAACAATTATTTATAACGCCCCTTAATCCCCGTAACGCCCCTTGCTGTTCGAATTTCGCTAAATCCGTTCAAAGCGGATCTCTACCCCATGAAAAGAACATGCCTACCAATTACCAATTTTCATATCTGTAGGTTGAATAGTTCCGGACATATCGTGATTAGTCAGTCAGTTTGTGAGTGGTGAGTCGCTTTTCTGCTTTATATATATTAGAGAGAGAGAGAGAGGCGGATTAAGGTAGTTGGAGGCCCTTGGCGGTAAAATGTTTGAGGCCCATGGGCTCAAGAGTCGAAAAACTAAAATAGTGATAAGAGCCGCTTACTTTAAATTCTCAAAATAAAATGTATTGTTAATAAAAAAACTCAATGGTTAAAGAAAAGTCTTAACTATATATATATAAAAAAAAACCTTACTAAATAGCTTACAGTTTCGCTATACAAATTGATTTCTCTTTGACAAATTCATCAATTATTTTTGCCATATCTATTTTGTCCAATACATTATGTTCTGTATATAATATGGCCATGTTGTTTTGGCCATGTTTTCTCCCATAGTATTTCTTAAATTATTTTAACACTCTTTAAAACTGAAAAAGATCTTTTCCCTGGTGCATTCGATATCGGTATTGCTAAAAATATTTTCAAAAGTTTTTCTACATTAGGATTTCTCTTGCAACTCGATAAATTTCTAGTGATGGTTTTCACTATACCTTTGTTTTCTTTTCTTTTCTTGATCTAAAATTCATATAGTCAAAATTAAATGATTCTATATCGTGTTTGCAGATTTCCTTTAATTTTTGTCTAGCTTTCTTGTTAATACACTGGGCTTTTACCAACAGTTATGGTCGGGAGTGTGCAATTGTCTTTGATTGATGGAGCACTCTCAAGGTTAATTCACACATCCTGACTGCAAACTTGTACGCCGGTCTGGCGATACAAACTGTTGCACTGCGATTTATAAACATCATACAAGGGGTGATTTCCAACAGGATATCGTACTCAATCATCCCTGTTGTAATCCAACAGGCTCTATAGAGTGACGACGTGTTGAGTTGGCCTGATAAATCACCAGATCTTTTTTCAATCGAGCAGGAATGGGACATCATTGAACGCAATGTCAGCTTCATCCACAACCAAAATTTAAAAACCTTATAATGACCGACCAAGAACAACAAGCATGCAATTCCATCCCACATACTGATATCCGGTACCAGTACGACACGAGGCAAGCACTTTTGCATGCTTGCATTTAAAATTGTGGCGGTTATACCAGTTTTTAATGTATCATTATTTCACATTTGAAATGGCTCTACTCTCGCTTGCATAACCTGTGATCTTGAAACTTTAATCAATTTAATATGCTACCTATACACTTGTATAGGTAGCCTATTACCGATTTGAATTGCCGAAGTTTTATTAGTCGACAATATTCTTTACTTGGTCTTAGGATTTTTTTCCGATCATTTTAAAATGTACCCGAGAGTAGTCAAGCACGCCTGTAAACTGAAAACGTACTTGTTTGATTTAAATAGCATTCATTTGCTTGAAATAAAATTTGGGCAAAAAAAAATGCATGTGAAAAGTTTGTACAGATTTCAACAATACAGATATACAAGAAAAAGATGGATAGGGCTGCTACACGACTCAAAAACGAGGAAATATCGGGGTTGCAATATCGTTTCAAGATCTTTTATTTTGCACGTTGAACTTATAAGTGGAATCCATCAAGCTTGGGTGCCCTCTAGAGCTGGGGGCCCCTGGTGGCCGCCAGGTCCGCCACCCGCTTAATCCGCCTCTGTATATATAACCCAAATTTGCTGGTCTTAATTCAGTAACAGCTTTATAAATCATAATAGGTCCCTTTTTTAGACCATTGACTTTTTTGGTTTCTTCCATTTTTATTACACTATATATATATATATATTCATATATACGCGTATATATATATATATTCATATATAAACGTATATATATATGTATATTCATATATAAACATATATATACATATATATATATATATATATATATATATATATATATATATATATATCGTCTCCCTCACCACTTCTCTCTACAAAAATAAAACTTCGGAAACTATTTTTTTCCTCAAGTCTCAACTGAAGATATAGTAAATTTTTCTTCAAAAAATTTAAAATCCCTTCCCTCTTCTTAGCCCGATGGACTTTATTAATTATTAAAAGCTTTTATTTAACTTACAATGTATGTATGTATGTATGTATGTATGTAATTTGTTCGGGTGGAATCTTGCAACTCAATTTTGAAGCTGATATCTTCATCCTATTGAACTAAAAATTTTTATACACGTTTAGTTTGGGTGACAATGCATGTTTTGACCATTTATATTCCGATATTGCAATTAATTAAAACTATATTAATTAAAAACGTTAAACTAGTTTTGGGCGCCAACTTCAATATGTTAGTATTGTTGTAATAATGTTATTGTTACAACAATGACAATAGTTGGCGTCGAAAATTGTTTTTCACCCAAACTGGAATTTCATAACGTTGCGCTAATGACTGTATTAATTAACTTTGACTAAAAATAATTACATTTCTACAACGTAAAAATCTAATTTCTGCAACGTATGCAATTTGTTTAGAAATTTCTATCTATTTTCTTCGATTTAAATTCAAAACAAAAAAAAGTAGAGCTATTTTTCAAGTAGATTGGTACATTGTATACCTTTCTCAACGCTGCAAAGTTAAACTAAGAGGAAGCTTTGTAGAATTTTTTAAAAAATTTATCTAATTTTTATCTATGAAACTCAGACAAAAAATAATTACAGAAATGGAAAGATCATTTATTTCGTCCCGATACGGTATAATGTTTTTTTACAAAATATTAATATTTGTATTTCTTACGATTTTTTAGCGCGTTTTTTACGTAGTGGAACAAAAGCGCTATTAGGACACAAATTTCGTCTTCGTCTTCGTTCCATATTTTGTCGTACCTTTTTCTCAGCCAATAAGCAACCAATTGACCTCCGGTTTTCGGCATTTGGTCGCATTTGTGCCCTAGCTGAGCCAAATCATATTTAAATTTAATCATTTTAAATTTTTTTTTAGTACAGTACTACTTTCTGTTAGTAAAAAGTTCATTAGTTGCATTATTGTAAAATACAACATGTGAAAAACGCGCTAAAATTACTTGGCCATGCCAATGATTGATATCTTGTTTTTAAATACGACAAAATCGATGCGTTTTTATGAAAATAATGTCTAAATCATTGCGCTTGAATTTTTTTTTTGTTTAAATGAATCGACATTCCGTACTAAAACAGCTCATGCTTTGCTTTTTTAGAATAAGTCATTTAAAATATAAAATGCCGAAAACTATTTTTTACGATTTTTCAAAAAATACTCAAAATTTTAATTAAACATTGAACAACTTTGTCATTTATGAAGAAAATCTCACAAAACTTTTTTTTCGTGTGTAGGACAATGTTACCCAAGATCTGTACGAAGATTAAAAGAATTGCTTAAAAATTACGGATTTAAGAAAAAATTGTGTTTTTCGACTAGTACACTTTTTGCGAGAATTCATTTAGCTAGACTGTTCGAAAATAACCGGCAAACACCTAGCAATATAGGTATGTTGAATGAGATTAATAGACTGAGAAACTTGTCCAGGAATAACTAAAAAGTTTTAAAAAATTAAAAGTAAAAAAACCTTTTTAAAAACAAGATTTTGTTTAAACGCGCTAAAAAGAATAAAATAAATTTTTCTTTAAAACTTTTTTTACTATCAACTTATAACGTCATTACACAATTTATACGATATAAAAGCTTGTCGCGAGATTTTCCTCTGCAGATAAACAAGTGAATTACAAAACTTGATCTGATTGATTTCAATTTTTAAAAATTTCAAACTAAGTAAATAAGAGTACTTTAATCTCGCGACGAGCTTTTATATCATATAAATTGTGTAATGACGTTACAAGTTGATAGTAAAAAAAATTTTAAAGAAAAATTTATTTTATTCAACATGAAGTAATTCTTCATTACTATTCCTTATAAAAATATTTTACTCACATATTTAAAACAACGGACAAATCATAATCAACGAGTTTTTGTTAAATACAATTAGCTACATAATATCTTTGAACAAATAAAAAAATTTGAATTTTTTTAATCTCTATTTTTTCACCATTTAAAACTATTTCTTTTTAATAAATTAGACATAGTGTAAAGCACCAAATGAAAAAAACAGAGGATTGTCATACATTGAACACAAGAGGAACTATCTTTTGTGACGTATCCATCTACCCTTGTCAAGATAGAAGTACGGGGGATCGGGTTCTCCAACTGTTGGGACGTTGTATATCCAAAGAAGAAAAGGACCGGCTATTCTTTCATTACATGCCTTTGCATGTAATATGTGAACAGTTTCGGAAAATGGCTATGATGTCACCTCACGATCGAATGTCACAGCGCTCTGTAGGAAGGAAGCTTCAAGGAACAACCCTTTTGGGTTGGGTTCCCCTAGCTCATATGGGATGCAGACAACTTGAATGGAGAATAATGTTGGTGGGTCAACATCCTCAGTAAAAATGTGACAAAACAAGTTATAACCTCCAGATGGGGAACGCGAGCCCGTCTTGTAGCGAGGATTAAATCTGCCAGACGATTGTTCCCACACACCAATGCAGTAGGACTACAATGAGGAGAGCCAAGTGCAAATGAGTTACACCCGCCAATGAGAGGTGATTGAACACGTGAAAGTGACCCACTCATGGAGATTATAAAGGTAAGCCCGAAAGTGGACAGGACTTTGGACCTCCTGCCTTTGACGGAATTTTTTTTTTTTTTTTTTGCTCTTAAGAATTGGAGTTTACGGGGGCAGCTGCTCCTCACGAACCAAGGGAAATGACTCTCCATCTCTTGCTTTTTACGAAGTACGCATGGTTTATATGCACTTCGAAGACTCTCTTTTGATTTCAAGGGACAGCCACACTCAAGGGCCTACTGATGAACTTTGCCGATTGAAGAATTTTACCTACTGATGAACTTTGTCTACAGACGAGCTTTGGCTAATGGTGAAATACGGATTGCCGGATTCAGCGGCGCAACGGCTGGCATACATGAACTGAAATTGAAATAGAACTTTTCAATCACGAAAACAAATTTGTGTAATGTGGCGTATTAATAATGAATAATCTTTTCTCTCTCATTATCTATTCTAGAATAAAATGTTTTTTTAGCAATTAGCTGTCTGACCCCTGAAGCTACCTTGTCACTATGGAACACCTTTTATAATGTGAGAAAAGAGGCAGTCTTTTTGTTGACAAGCTATTAAAAAACTGTCCATATATAAATATTTAATATATAATGTAATATAAATTTATACTTAATCAACCATTTAAACAGTTTTTCACGTAAACAATTAAATTCCATGCAGAGAAGTGACATGTGAAACAGGGTCTTTGCCCCTTTACTCTAGAAACTGTACTTTATATATAAATAATATTTGATAAACAGACAGATGGTTCCACAATTTTAATTTTTGGCATTACATTGGGTTGAGAGAGGTCCCCAAACCCTCAAATCTTATCAAATGCTGTTTTCTCCCACTTTATTTTTGTCCCGTTATTTTTAGTCAAATTAATTTGTGAAGGGGAAATACCTAAGGCCTTTGGTATAGTTTGTCATAAATATCATTACCCTCTCTTATATGATGATGGCTTCCATAAATCTTTAACGCATTCTATTATTGAAAAGAATTATTCGTGATGTTTGCTTGCATTTGTACTTGTAAAATAAATTTGTGTTTCTCGTTTGGTAAGGGACAGAAGTGGAAGAGAATTAGAAATGACAATAACAATGACAATACGTATAAAAAATCATTAGGAAGTGCTAACGTCAATAAGGCCAGGTAAAATTTCTCAGAGGAAAAAAAAAAGGAAAAAGTAATGCATTCGAAAAAGCCTATGCAGCTATTAATGGCTAACTTCCGAGTAGTTGTTGTTGAAATACACATAAATTTATTGGGCTCTTAGAAAATGTGATAGATTAAATTATTGGTACCAGGCAACGCCTTGCCAATCCACGAGCAGCAAAATAGATGTTCGAGGGTGAAAAGTTTCCGGAGATTGAATCTGGATTCCTTTGTTGCGAAACGGGAGCTTTTCGCCTCAGCTCACAGTGAATATAGCCAAAATGAGGATCAATTAGGATTTGTCTCAGTTGATGGGAGTTTAGAGTGGGAATATATTTATCAACCTTATTAATAGAAGGGTTTGTCCAATTGTTCATTTGGATGAAGATTTTTATTGCTTGTCTTTTAATTACTTGTCTGTGAGTTTTAAGTTTAATTGCCGCCTTAAGATCTAAATGTCAAATGAACAATCGGGCTTTAAGCATCTGCGTCATGATAAAATTTTGAATTCTTTCTGTATTACTTAATGGAGTTTTTGCAGCTTGAGAGTGTTCTGTTCTATATTTTAAAAGATATTTATGCTCAATAATTATTGAACTTTGTTTTTCTTGGCCCAAGTTAGCCTTTCAATTTGACACACTTATCAAAAGTCGAAATCAAGGTCCAGTTATAATTTTCAGCAACGCACCTCAGAATAACATTTAACAATTCTTGATACATACAATATGAGATTAAGGTATCATTCAGCGGCATAGCTACCGCCGTTTGAATGATTCAAGGCCGCACAAGGAATTTTGATTACTTTAAAAGCTATTTATGCTCCATTATTATTTTTCCAACGCTGCTCTGAAATTATTATAGAGAGTGTCTTTCTCAAGGATTACAATGCTCCTTTTGTGAATCAATTAACAATGACATAAAAAAACATGTTTGTCTACTGTTTTAGCATACAGCTTATAGTTAGCAGATAGTTTAGAACTAACTCCAGGTAATGCGGCTATGTATGGACAGCACAGAACCAAACAATATTTTAAGATTTTTCTCAAAATCTGCAATGCAAACTACTCAACGTCTCCAGCAATTTATTCTAAATTTTTAAATGCGTGATCTTTCAATTTAAGTTTTACTTTTAAACCTCAATATTTTAAACAATCATTGCATCCACATCTTTCAGTGTATACAAAAGTGTTTCTCAAATATTCAATATTTTCGCCCCCATTTTAAGCAATAATTTTCATCGTGCTATCCACTCCCATACAAAAACAATGACTTGAATGCAATAGTAATGTACTTTGACACTAAACCTACAGTTACGACCTAAATTATAAACCGTATAAATTATTAAAATAAGTATTAAATTTCTGTTTTACTTTCAAGTACTAGGATAAGCAATGTTATTTGGCCTTTCTAATTTTCTGCACTGAAAACAAAAGTATTCTCTGCCGATGCACCATAATCGTTAAGTCTCTCAAGTTCGGAACAAATATATATTGTAGTTAAAGTTTGGTTACGTGGATGTAATATTTTTGTGTGATTTTCTACTATTAAACTTTCCTTTAAAAATATTGTACTGCAAGACAAGCGCATAAGAAACCCTAGCGATTATAAAACTTAATTTAATATTGATAAACTAATTATAAATACATTGTGCAGTTCTGACTCAATTATATATATATATATATATATATATATATATATATACGTATTATATACATCAGTGTAAATGTGTATTTCATTTTTTGTGTCTGAATTTACTTTATTTTGCGTCCTTTAAATAAATTATTTTTTCAAATAATCTTTATCTTCGACATGCTTGCACCTCTCCCCATGTAATGTTATCACACCACTCAAGTTGTGGGGAGCATTACCCACAACTGGAGAATCACAAACTTACAATATATAAATGATAAAACTTCTAACGGAAATATATACTACCACTAATTTAAACAGACAAAATTCAACATAAATAAAATTGTTTTACCATGTGTTACACTTTGGGCGTCAAATTGAATGAGTACCCTATGTAGGGGGACTAGGTGATGGTTATGATATTTTTTCTCTATTTGCTTCGTAAGGCATGGGTGTGAAAATCGTGGCTTGCATGCGGCGCAAAACGAACGATCTGTTTGGCATCCGAGAGTACAATATCAAAATTTCTCCTGAAATGTGAAAGATAGTTGCAGAGAAGTGGTGTCAGGTTTTAAACATTAAAATTTTCTTGTATACATGTTTATTTTAATGTAGTATTCCAAATAAACTTACGTTTCTATGAATATTGATTTTTAGTGTGTTTTTCACGTAGTGTAAAAAAAAGCGCTATTAGGAGGCAAATTTCGTCTTCGTTCCATATTTTGTCGTACCTTTTTCTCAGCCAATAATTAACTGATTGACCTCGGGTTTTCGGAATTTGGTCGCATTTGTGCCCTAGATGAGCCGAGTCATATTTAAATTTAATAATTTAAAATTTTTTTTAAGCATATTACTACTTTCTGTTAGTAAAAAGTTTATTAGTTGCATTATTGTAAAATACAACATGTGAAAAACGTGCTAAAATTACTTGGCCATGCCAATGATTGATATCTTGTTTTTCTTACGGACCCACTTAAACTTATATCTTGTATTGCTTCGCCCAAGTTAGCCTTTGAGTTTCACACCCTTATCGCAAGACGTAGTCGAAGTCCAGTTATGGTTAACAGCAACACACTTCAGGATAACAGGGCCCTCGCAGGACTAGCTACGCCAGTGAATTGTAAGCATTTTCATAAGATCACCGCAACTGCGCCACTGGAGGGGGGGGGGAATTCAATGTCCAGAAAAGGATAAATATTAATGGAACTATTTAGAGTAAATATAAGGCTAAATTTCAAAACAAAAAATAATTAATACAGTTTTAAATCCATCAATTTTTTTAAAAGTTATGATTATTGAGCGGAATATATCTGTGAATTCAGAGTTTTACAGTTATAGAAATTTTTTTTTTTATTAACGGATATAGTAAATGAAGTTTTTGACTTTTAGATAAAAAAAATTTCACGCGCAATTATTCTTACTCACCAAATTTGGTGATTTTAAAATTGAAATAGTCAACCTCTTTTTCCAGTGTAACCCTGCAGTGGATGTCATTTGGACCGCCAAGTTAAAGTGGAAAGCGAGCGGACAAAGTCATAATTTGTGAAAAAGTCATTTGGTTCGAAAATCGACGCCAGTAGTCAAAACGACAGTAAACATAGTTTGCGACTTTTTTTTCCTTCCAGTTTTGATTGCTTAGGGCTGTAGCGGTACCATCTATATAAGCCAGTAACTACCTCCGCACCACGGTGATCATTTTGGTGTAGTGGATAAGTTACTCGGCTTCAGATCCAAAGGTACCTGGTTCTATCCTACAGGATAAGCGTGCCACTTCAGGGCTTAATTTTTAAGTTACACTTTCCAAATTTCGCACATCGGTAACAAGCAACGGTAATTTTTTAACTGAAAAAGTAAAAAAGTACCGCGTAAATGATTTCTTCTAAAAGGTGTTAGACAAAAAACACAAAAAATTTTAAATCCGTTATTTTTTAGAAGTTTTTTTAAATCTTTGGCCACAACGTGGAAAATAACGTTTGCCACACGGAAAAGAAACTTCGTGTGATTACTTTATAAATGACGAACTTGTTAAATGTTTAATAAGAATTTTGAGTATTTTTTGAAAAATCGTAGAAAAAATGCCTTAGCATTTTATATTTTAAATCACTGATTCTAAAAGTCCAAAGTATAAACATTTATAGTACAAAATGTCGATTTATTACAATGATAAGAAGTACAAACAGAATGATTGAAAAATTCTTTCATAAAAACGCATCACAATTGACTTATTTTTGAAAAAATTGTAAGAAATGCAATATATCATCATTTTATGAAAAATTTTATACCGTATAGTGGCGAAATAAATGATCTTTTCGTTTCTCTAATTATTTTTTGTCTGGATTCGGTAAGAAGAGATGGATTGCAATTTTAAAAATAAGGAAAAATAAGAACTCTTTCTTGCTTTCTTTTGATAGCGTCTTGGCGCATGCGCAGAACACAAAGTAACGCTTTTTTAACTCTTGTACAAACTTCGCTCGTCATAAAATTTCCATACCGAGGGCTATCTATGAAAATCGATTCTTAAGGAATAAACTCCAAAAACTAGAAGTCGCCCGTACTCTGGAAAAGTTTGCCTACCCATGATCTAGAGCATGAATTACATCAACCTAATTTATTTTTTAAAAAAAAGAATGAAAAAATCATGCAAAAAAGGGTTAAAAGTAGTACTGTCTTCAATTTTTCGTCACCACCTTTCAAACACTTGTTCTAGCGCCTTACTCAGTGGCGGTTTAAGCTCATTTCGGGCCCTGCACGCAGAAGATCTACAAGCCTCCTTGGCACTGGCAAATCTAAGGAAAATCTCGTGAAGTCCAACTTATTCGGGCCCTGGATGCCCACCCCAAGCACTCAATGGATAAACCTTCACTGGCTTTACTAATTAACAAATCCCTTAAGCATAAAACTCAGGCAACAATTGCAACTAACTTGTCGCAGCACTTTAAATTTCTTCATCCCCAATCCACATTGATGAACATATCATAAACAGAAGACTCCATATCTGGGTAGGGGAAGGGAAGATGATTAACAATGTCTCCTTTGGATTATCGCAAATGATTTTGCATTCGCTGAAGACAATGAGGATGAGCATTGTCAAAACCCCAAATGTCAGCAGACCTTTGTTCTGGGTGGTCATACTAGCTTTCCTCAAAGTATTGTCTAGTAAAACCCAGAATGTGATTGTTGAAGCACGTTCCATGAATACGACAAGCAAGATTTCTTTAGCATCCTAAAACAAGATAGCCATAACCTTCTTCGCTGTCAAAATTCGGCGGGATTTCAGTCGGTTTGGAATCGGTATGTTTGGTAACCTCTTGTTTACGGAGTATACAAGAGTCGTGAAGTTTATAGGTTCGTATGGGAATTTTAAAGAAACGTTCACATACGCTACCCATGTCCTATCGCCAGTCACTATTTTGCGCAAATATTCCTCTTCCGTGTTGTATTGGATAATAAACTTTAAAGCAGCAGACGTCAATACCTCAAAATTATCAAAATCATTGGATATTGGCCTAAGTCAGGGGTGGCCAACCTATTTGGGAAGCGTGCCACAATCTGATAAAAAAAAGTTACGCGTGCCAATTCCAACTTCTCCACCAGACTAAAAAATATATAAAAGTAAAAAAATGTTACTTAAAGGTTTATTATGGGTTATTTACACCAAAAACATATTTTTAAATGCAAGTCCTATGTAGTGAAATGTTAAAAAAAAAAAAAGAAAAAAAAAGATGGTATAACAAATAAAACAAAAGTAGAAATTTATATATTTTATTGTTGATAAATTTTTACAGGATCAATCAGTTAGTTTAGGTGCAAAATAAAAATAAGCAACTTGAAACATTTAATTTTAAATGATTACTAAGCAGTCAGTACTTTCTTAATGTGGTTTTTGAATTTGTAGTTTATTTACTAAATCATCTATATTTGGATTAGTTGTTGAAGATGCCAACAAAATTAGGTGTTTTAGGTGCATATCAGTTAATTTTGAGCGATATTTTGATTTAATTACGTTCATAACAGAAAATATTTCTTCACAAACATATGTTAATCCAAACCTATTACAATATCTGACCGCTAAATCATGTAAATTTGGAAAATTGCTTCGTGGCACAAATTTCCAAAAATCGATGTAATTTGGATCATTTGCGGTTAAAATAATTTCCTTATATTTGCTTTTCAGAGTAATATGGTGCTGTAAGTCAATAATTTCAATTTGTACCTGAGGTGGGTAACAATTAATGTCTTGTAGAGAAATCGAAAAAGGATTAGTGAAAAGTTCAGTAGTTTCTTATCATCTTTAAATCCTTAAACCTGGCACTGAAAGAATCCTGTAAAATGGATATTAAATTTTTAAATCTATCATAGTTTGGAATATTACTAACTTTGGCAGATAATTCCTGCATGAATGGGAATTTAGTTAATTTTTTCTCTCCAAAATCCAGACAAAAAAGCAAAAGTTTGTCCACAAATGAAGATACATGACCAACAAAGGTAGGAAAAATACAATTTTTCCCTGTAATCTTAAATTTTAATTGTTTAAATTTTCCATTATATCGGTAAGAAAAGCTAAGCCCCACAGCCAATTTTCACTCCTGAGGAGCAAGCATTCACTGGGCAGTTCACCGTTTTCTTCCAGATGTTCTAAAATGCCCATTCCCTTCTACTCCAAAATCTCGCAAGTGGACTTCCTTTGGAAAGCCAGCGCACACTACAATGAAGGAGTAACTCGCAATTCATCATGGTTTCAATTTCCTCATTCTTCTTCTGGAACAAAGATTGTTGGCCGGCGAAAGATTTCTTTTTTTTTATTGATAAATTCCGTTCGCAAATTTGATCCAGCAAGATATTTGCTGTTGAAATCACTATGCAGTTGCTTCAAATGACGGTCCAAGTTAAATTTTTTTGGAACTGCTATGCAAATTCCACATATCAAACAAATAGGCTTGGAAGCATTTTGACGTGTAAAGAAGTATTGTTCTTCCAAAACAATTTTAAAATCACGTGCTTCAATATCCTCTTCATAATTTCTTTTTGATGTCGAAGTTTTACTCAAAAACATATTGAAAATAAAAAAAAATTTAAACTACGCTCAACGCTAAAATCTAAAAACAATTTTAGAAAAGGGGAAAAACGCTTAACGTCTTGTTAAACAGAGTTTAAAATCAACTGAGTCTGACAGCTAGAAACAATTTGTCGATGTTACGCCACAAATATTCTAGGTTCCGAATCGAGCATTCTGATTAGTCATGGATGCAAATTCTCACTCCCTCTGCTTTATAAAGTAGCTACTTTGTTCTGATAGAATTACTCCTACTGTATCAACAACTGCTCTCCTAATATATTGCAGAATTAATTCTTGACATTACAGAAATCGTAAATAGCCAACACCTTCAGAAAAACCTTTTTATCTGACATCACGCTGACAACTATAAAGACTAAACTTCAGCACTACAAGCAGAATCTGAAATTCGAATAGAAATCCGAGATGTTAAAAATTAACCGCGCCTGAATGAGGGTGACTTTTTGGGCAGATTCGTCCGTCCGAGAGAGAGAGAGAATTTATTTGTTTTTAGTCTCACGTTACTCAACACTTTTCTCGGAATGCTACAACATTGTAGAATAGTAAGTTTTGGAGCATGATCTCATTTTTGGCGCTATACTGAAGAAAAGAATAAATCTTGCTTAGCGCCTTTAAAACCTCACGCTTAAAATTTCTGTTTTTTACATATTCTCTTCATGATAATTTTCTATTGTAATTCAATTAATTCAGTATTCTTTTCATAAAATTTCTATAATTTTTCAATAAGTTTTCGCATGCCACACTTATGACTCCCACGTGCCACAATGTTGCACGCGTGCCACGGGTTGGCCACCCCTGGTCTAAGTGGTCTGGAATTCAAGATTCTTTCCACCTGGATAATCACTGTTTCAAACTCCTCTATGTCAGTCGTGATCTTACCAGTGCTCAGTTGAGATGATATTTCACTGACTTTATGCCCGCCTCCCATATACCTTTGTGGAATTAAATTCCATTCAATGCCTTCCTCAGTGAAATATGCCACCAGTTTTGATCTTGAAAGGTCTTATAAAATGTGCCTTTAGTTGAGAATTCGCACCAACAAAATTCCTTGCATTATTTTTAAAAATATTGGAATATTTTCCTCGCCTAGACATGAACTTTTAAGAGTTGTAATAATTGAATCCAAAAATTTTCCGACCTTTTATCCTTATGGCCATTTTCGGTTTCCTCAAAGTATTGCCAGTAAAACCGAGAATTGATTGTGTTGAAGCACGTTCCATGAATTCCACAAGTAAGATTTCCTTACCATCCCAAAACAAGGTAGCCATAACCTTCTTCGTTGCCAAAATTAGACGGGATTCCAGTCGGTTTCGATAACCGATACCACTCTTTTTTTACCGCAGTATACAAGTGTCGTGAAGTGTATGTGATCGTATGTAAATTTCAAAAAAAACATTCACATACGCTACCCATGTCTCGTCGCCACTCACTATTTTGTTCAAAAATTCCTCTTCCGTGTTGTATTGGATAAGAAAATTTAAACCAGCTAACATTGGAATGGTCGTATGGATCCCCAAGTGAGACTTTCGTTATTTGTTAGCACTAAACTTCTGACAGCTTAACTTTCCTGTAGCAATCTTATTCAAAATTATTTGAGAAATATTCGGAGAAGTTGGTCTGAAAATTTAGAGATTTGGGTCATTGGTTCTCACGAACATCGCTGTCAATTTAAGTAATGAGATCATCAATCACTAATGATTGCCTCCCATTCCTAGGTTTATGATGAATTTTTATTTTTCCTTTAAAAAATCGTATCTAAAGAAACATTATATCTTCATTCTTGTTTTGGCCTTGTTGATGCAACTCGTTGACTGTCTTACAATATAATCCATAAGTGGATTCTTCATGCTGGAGTAAATCTAGTAAGGAACTGAAACCAATAAATTTATGGGGTTTACAGGGACTAATTTAAATGTGAGTTAAGTGAGAGAAACTGTTTTTCCCCCTCCATTTTTATGATAACCTAATAAATGAAGAAACTAATAATTTCTTTTGTGAACTAAGAGAAAAGAGAAAAATTATTTTCGATGTCAGCAACCTTTACACCTATAATTCTGTCTGTTGCTAATGCCTTCTGTCTCCCGTAGTCATATCGAGGACCACGACGAAATTCATCATGGCATCGGGCGATTGTACGCCTGTCGTTAGCCGTAGCTTTGAGCACCATGCAGGTGACAGTACGGTTTGGCTCGGTTCCACACCAATTTTGATTGAGAACACTCTTGGAGTGGTCAGGGGCCTCCCACCTCTCTACCCCTTACACCAACCTCACGAGAGGACTTGCGGCTCGACGACTATTTAGAGTACCCCCGTGCCGCGAAGGGGTACTGTACTTTTACAAACATCCATACCTTCTCCTGGATTCGGATCCAGGCGCTACGACGCAGCAGTTAGCGTCGCTAACCACTTTAGCGGATGGGCAATAATTCTGTCTAAAATCAGGGTATTCTGATGAATAAATGTATTCTAACGGGAATAATTAAAATGTCCGACCTCAAAATGTACTTCACAGCAAATGAAATACCAGTAATGTGATGATGAGATGTTTTTCGGACCGTACTATAATTTCTACATTTCACGTCCAACAGTGAAGGAATGAAAAAAAAAAGGAAAAACTGGCTTGAGCGGAATATTTACTTAAAACTTGAAGAACAAAGGTAAAGCAGTTTACGCTTTTTTATATAAATATCTTTTTCTTTGGAAAGGAGGTCTTGGATTCCATAAGTGTAAGCCTGTCAAACTCATATGGTATTGCGGACCAAAAGTTTTATTGTATATTAAGTTATGGGCCGCATTTTTCTAATCCTCAAAAAAAAAAATTAATAAATATATTTTAAACAAATGTACGCATTTTTTGTTTAATAATAGTAACAAAAAATAATGTATTTAAAAAAACCGTTTAGATAATTCTACATATCTTATTTTAATTATGCCTTAGATTATTATTTTATTTTTTATTATTGTGCACCGAATTATTGGTAAGGAAGCAAAAATGTTCATCGTGGTCCTTTTGTGGCCCGTGGGCCACGAGTTTGATACCGCTACATTAGTGTACATATCACGTAAAAATCCTGCTGTTGAAATCAAAATGTACAAATTCTGCGAATTGAATTCTCGATATAACTGGAGTTTTTATTTTTCTGAGATAGAAACTTATATATATATACTCGATGACGAACAATGATTCATACGGTAATAGAAAACGCTAACATAGAAAGCGCTAATGCCAGATTTATCTCTGACAAGGGCTGTAATTTATGTTAATAGATCAGTTTTTTTAATTCGCTACCCCTTGCAGGACACTTAAATTCAGTTCAAACAATTGTGTGGAATACAGTTCTTAAAATAAGGAAAGGAATGTTAAAAGCTCTCCCACAGACACAAAGCAACTTGTGCTGTACTTAACAGAAGGAGCACATAGTCGAGAGCTAAATTGAATTGAAATCACTTGGATCTTTTCCCATATGATCAAGTGGCAATTGGAAACCATGTTCTCTTCCTTACTATTTGACTCAGCCAACAAAAGGATATTGTGGAAGCAGTGGCGTAACGGAAAATAATTGCCCCCCCCCGCAAGGTCAGGTCTTGGGCCCCAAGCTGATCTTATATATATATACATACTTGCTAGAAAAAGTCTGCGTTTATATACTACTGCGTACAAAACAACGAAAAAAATTTAAAAACCAGAATTTGAAATTTTTATTAAAATAATATTTTATTTAGTTCATTCCAAGTATTGAGAATAACAAAAGTAACCTCGGATTTTTTTCATATCTTTTAAAATAAAAACAGGTTTGTAGCAATACCAACAATTATCAAGTAGAAAAGGTACGTGTTCACTGTTTTAGTAGTAACTATAAAAATTACTTTGAAAGGAAATAAGTAATAAGGAAAATAATAAGCCCCTCTCGAGGACAGGTTTTGGGCCCCAAGCCAGATCTTACAAAGGATTACAAAGTCAAACATAATGTACCTATACACATCACCTAAAAATATTTAAACATTAAAATTATAACTGAATACAAAATCAACCTGAGTCTGAATACACGAAGTAAATAACCTTTAACATTAGAGAGTGTTTATGGTATTAATAAAAATGGAAAATCTCTCTAACAACAGTCGAAAGATAACCTGGTAACTTAAATAAAAACTATACATTAAGAAAGACACGAAAACTGTAAAATAATTTTCGTTTTCAAATTCTTGTGAATAAAAAAAAATATCGCTTACGTTATTCTTTACTTCTTTTCTTTAGAGTATCCTTATTAGCTGAAGTGTCCGAAACTGTATTTTTTCTTGTGAATTAATTTTCATTTCCATGATTTGTTAATCAGGTTCACTAGCATAACAATGACTACTACTTGCACAAGATTATGTACTTGCGGATATTAAAATTTTATCTAATTTTGCACATTTGCATTATTATACTCCTTTTCCTTTCAAATTTTTCGCTTTTGAGAAACATTCAAAGTTTTCTTTTTAACTCCACTCATTTTAGGGTCGCGTTTCTTCTTGTCTTGTTGACAAAATACCATTTTTTGAACCAGAATATTTAATTCCGATAAAAAATAATAATAATGAAAGCGAGAAGAGATGGAAATGTTTAAAAAGAAAAGGAACACACCCTAAATTTAAGTGCATTGAATATAAAAATACAGATGTCTGTTCTATATAAAAGCAATTTTGTGAAACGTTTCTCATTATGCTTTATTTGATTGAATACTCATAAATCTAACCAAATTATTATTTAAATGCTCTCTATGGTTTTCCAAGTATCGTAATACTATTTCACGTGAAAAAAGCGTAACACATGTACGTTATTTACGACTTCGCTAAATGAAAATGAAGGAGAGGAGAACTAAAGTTGCCAATAAATTACTCTTGTACTTCGGTAGAAAGTATAAATCATGACTTTTTTCTCTCTCTATAGCTAATATAAAGTATACTATAATAATAAAAGTGATGAATTTATCTTCCTATCATTACATCCCCGATTCTCCATCTGACTTATATTTTATCTGTTCTTAATCTAGGTTTTTGAAAAAACACCACTAAAGAAAAGGATCTCTCGTCACTGGGATTACAGTACATCAAACAAAATGTTTTTTGATCTGGGTATTAGATCAAAGATATTTAATGAGCTCCTTAAAATTTTTATTTTGAATGACGTTAGATTGCCAATTGGAAAATCGCTTAAAAGTTAGATTTTAAAAAATCTTAAGCGAATTTTGCCTTGTGGAAACTTAACCTCCTATCGTGAAGATTGGGTGTAGCTTTAGTTGGCTTTAAATATATTGTAGAAAAAAGAAACGAGGTTTACAGTAGTCGCATATGATGTGTAACATCTGACATGTTATCGTGGTAAATAAGCAATAGTGACTTTAATCCTACAAAAATGAATCGAGTATGATTGGAAATAATTTTCTATCGAATAATTATATCTTTAATGAAAATTTTATTTAATTAACACTAGGAGTAATGTAATTTTTTATCAAAAATATTTATTCTTGTTCAATTTGGGGAAGAGCGGAGACAATAAATTTATGAAAACTAAAATATGACACATATACTTGTAATTTCAAAGTATTTAAAAATCGTTGAAAAACAGAGTCAATAACAGTACCACTGATAGTTGTCGAAGCATTTCGATTTGTGTTCATTTCGAGGTTTAATTCATCTTTCAGAAAAGCTATAAGCGGCTCAGTTTCTGGCAAACTGAAGTTAACGTTAAAATAACCACTCAAAATCATGGGAAGCGAGTGATAATTTTTTTTAAAAGAGCAGAACCACCTTCGGTATACGGTAAAAGTACAAAATGCAGGAAATCTTTAATTTTTTTAACTGTTTGATTCGGAGAAATGTATGCGACCACCAAAATGACTGTTTGTCCATTTTCAAATAATCATTCTGCCGCACATATGTCCCCAATATATTGACTAACAATACCCAGTCCACTTGTTTGACGAACAATAATGTCCGTATGAGGAGTCACAACATGTGATTTTTTCTGTTTGCGATACATCGCAACACCAGCTGCTCTGTGGCCCGGTGGTTTAAGGTATCCGAACACGTTGAAAATGACCAAATTCAGGCAAGACAGATATTTTTGTTTTTTATTTTATTGAATAGAACTATCTTTCGACTGTACGAAACATACTTTGTTTTGTTTCTACACTACCTAGAGGCCACGTTACAATTAATTTTATAAAGTTAGAAAAACTTGAAGTGGGTTTTTGATCTACCAGAAGTGGGCATTTAAATTGCTCAAAATCTATCATGGCGAGCCTGATAACTCAAAATATTACGAATGTATTTCTATAAAACTTTTTGAACCTGATATTTATGTTATTTTCTAGATAATGTACTAAGATATTTCTTATTGTATCAATACTTTTTGAGTTATGGCTTGTTATTTAAATAATGGTCTCATAAAAAGTGTAACATGTCTTAAAATGTTTACTCAATCAGCTCTAAAATTTTCAAATTTTAGTAAAAAAATAAAATTTTAATACATTTTCTAGATCAATGCATTTAATTTGTTTTAGTAATACTTTTACTAATATATGTTTCTTACTTTTTTCTCTAACTGCTTTGAAGTTTTTCAAAAATATTGCTAAAATTTCACTTATAATTGTGATTTTTGTAAAATTCAGGTAATTTATTTTAAATTTTGATAGTTAAATATAGTAATACGTATTGGCATTGAGTCCTAAAAGAGCATTTATAATGTTTTAGTATGCTATTTTGTCAAAAAGTACTCCGAACGTGTTCGGATACCTTAAATTGTACGCAGCAATCGAAGTTAGGTATTGAAACACGTTCGTCATTATCTAACCACGTCCTCAGCCAACATCAGTAGCGTACAATTTTGTGAAATAACGTCGTCGAAATATTTTTGGTGAGCCCTGAGACTTTAACAATTGAGCGTAAGTATCGCAAGTTTATCCTGGGTGAAGTCTAATAAAACTTGCTGGTAGGTGCGAAGTGGATTAGAGTCAAGTAAACGAAACCGAATTTTTGAATTCCAATCTTCTGAAATGCTAAATTTAACATTATAAAACAAAAAGCTGGCGGGCTTGATTGCTACTAGAGTTGGACCCCGATGCGAGGGTAGCGAAGAGACACCATCAAGCGCATGTTTAAAAATTTAAAAAATGCTAGAAAAAATCAAAAATACACGTTTATTTAATCAGTTAGTTTTTTTTTTAACCGAGAAATCTTTTTGATGTGTAACATCTTTACTCTCGGTTGCCGGATATTTGTTGGAGTGATTTCGTGAAAAGGGACGGAAATGCGTAACAGTATGTATGCGACAGTATGTAACGGAAATGTATGTGACCACCAAAATGACAAGACTTGCTGGTATGTGCGGTAGGCGGGCGTCTTAATGGCTACTACAGTTGGACCCCAGAACAAGGCTAGTGATGAGACACCGTCAAGCGCATGCTTAAAAATTAGAAATATTAGAGAAAATCAAAAATACCCGTTTACTTAATTAGTTAGTTTTTTTTAATCGAGAAATCTTTTTTAATCACAATTAAAAATACTGTATTGACAGTGACAGGAATTAACCTCAAAGTATGAAAATGATACGCCCTGAAATATTTATTCAAATAATTCCCTATTACTTACTCGTATTTTTTTCAGAGTGACGAGCTTTGTCAGACGCTTAACAGGAAATATAATTATGAATATATAGTTTACATATTTTTCTAAATATATCTTCAGATTTCACGCGCAACGTGCCCTGAGACTTTAACAATTGAGCGTAAGAATCGCAAGTTTATTCTGGATGAAGTCAAATAAGACTTGCTGGTATGTGCAGAAGGCTAGCGGCTTAATTGCTACTAGAGTTGGACCCCGAGACGAGGGTAGAGAAGAGACACCACCAAGCGCGCTGATTGGTCAAATCAAACAGCGCGCGCTTCCCCGACTTCCTGTAACTCATTTCCGTCCCTTTTCACGAAATAACTCCAACAAATAACCAGCAACCGAGAGTAAAGATATTACACATCAAAAAGCACGTTATATTGCCGTACAGCAATATACAGTGAACGTTTCAGTACTACTTATGTCAATGGAAAAAATTTTTTGGACTAATTGCTGCATTACTAAGAAGTATTAATGATTAATATGGTATAGTGTGCCAATAATAATTATACAGTAATTTTAGCGCCATCTACTGAGAATCTGACTTCAGTTCTTTAATATTATCGTAATTTATTCTTTAAGTACCATCTTCTAATTTAACAAGTTTTCAATATAAATATAAATTATTCTTTCTTCTTGAAATTGCAGACAGTATTCTTTGTAACCATTCTCCAAATAACTGGGGTAAGTTGAAGAATTTTTTCCTTCCCCCTTTTGAAGAACATTTCAATTATGTTTATAATACTGAATTCTTTTGAACCTTTTTATCTTTCAAAGATTACAACTATAATGTTAAATGCAATCTCACCTAAGATCACTCACAGGAACAAACAAAAAAAAAATAATTAAAAAAAGCTTAAATTTTATAGTTAAATGTATTTTATATTCAGAATTTCCTTCATCATTCTTGGAAAAGATTTTATTGCCTGTGTTTTAATTACTTGTCTGAGAGAGTTTGAAGTTTAATTGTCGCCATAAGGTCTAAATGCCTCATGAACCATAAGACTTTAAGAATATGTGTGATGATAAAAATTTCGCATTCTTTCTAGGTTTATTAAACTAGTTATCACAGTTTGAAAGTGTTTTGTTCAATATTTCAAAAGCTATTTATGCTCGAATATTATTTTTTTCGATTCGGCCTTTCGTCTTTCGAACAATGCTCTGAGATTATTACAGAGAGTGTTTTTCTCAAGGATTACACAATGCTCCTTTTGTGAATCAATTGACAATGGCATAGAAAAAAAAATGTTTCTCTACAATATTAGCATACAGCTTATAGTTAGCAGATAGTTTAGCCCTAACTCCAGGTAACGTGGCTATATATGGTCAACACGGAACCACAAACAATATTTTAAGATTTTTCTGAAACTCTGCAATACAAAAAACATAACCGTCTCCAATCATTTATTCTTCTAAATTTAGAAATGCGTGATATTTCATTTTAAATTTATTTTCTAATCTCAATATTTTAAACAATCATGGCATCCACATCTTTCAATATATTCAACAATGTTTCTACAACATTCAATATTTTCAGCACTAATTTTCATCATGCTATCCTCTCCCAGACAATGACAATGAATTGAATGTAATAGAAATGTACTTTGAGACTAAAGCTACAATTACGACCTCAATTATAAACTGCATAAATAAAAAGATAAGTATAAAAATTCTGGGGTACTTTTAAGTAACAGGATAAGTATAATGTTATTTGGCTTTTCTAATTTTTTGTACTAAAAACAAAAGTATTTCGCTTTTACTGTTACCATTTCCAATATCCTACCTTTGTGAAACCGGATTTTCTGCATTGGCTGATTTGAAGACACAATATTGATCGCCGCTAAATAATAGAAAAAGAATTTAGAGTGTGATTTTCTTGTATTAAACTTTCCTTTAAAAAATTTTGTCCTGTAAGACAAGCCCATGAGAGACTATAGTGATTATAAAACTTTATTTAATTTAATATATATGTAGGGGTGTATTTTATTTATACAAGTGGCTTTTCTTTTGTTGTCTAGGGGTGAGTCACTTTGTCCAGGTTCTTGATATTTAAAGAAACAAGCTGATTAGAATTAAATTTATTTTTAATGAAACATTAGTATTTCCAATTAAATACTGATTAAAAAATTTATGAGTTATTTCACGGAGCATACTCTCAATTGTTGCTAAGCCTATTGACTACCACGTTGACCGAAAACGTGACCCGCTAAGCCTATCAACCACCACGTTGACCGAATACGTGACCTCTTGCCTGTAAACCGAAGTCTGTCCCTCTTACGTCTCTCTCGTTCCCCGTCGCTTTCGTTTCTGCCTCCCAACCCACCATTCGGGGGGGGGGTGATGCATATATTTGCTGGTAGCGCCATCTATTGGCGAGGTTGTAACCTCACTGATCAGAATATATTTATATTCCCCAATACTTTAAATCCTACAAACTCGGCCAATCCTGACTGTCGATGACCTCAGCGACGCTTGAGAATGCTCTCATGATTACATATCATATTAAATTACAAAATATAAGAAAAAGTACACAACATGCATAAGACATATAAAGTGAAGGGTATGCTCTATAGTTATTAAAATTAATACTGATTTAATGAGTAAAATACTTCATTAAATCAGCGGAAGTGGCAGTTACATTTGGCCCAGCATGATCCCCTACTTTCTCAACTGTATATCTGTCTCTAGGTTTGACTTCAGTAATTAGATATGGTCCGAAAAATTTGGCTCTAAATTTATGGCCTCCACCGAATTGTGTACGTTGGACCGCTACCCAATCACCAAGTTGGTACTCGGGAGCCTTTTTTCCTTTTCTTATTATAAATTTTCTTGTTCTCAGCTTGGATTTTCAGGATGTTTCGTTTTGTGTCTTGGCGCATGCTTTCTCTTTGATCTAAATACTGCTCTTCTAGCTCTTGCATCAGCAGGTCTCTGATTTTTATGTCTTCTTTATTTCGCATCTGAATGCCAGTTAGTAACTCAAATGGTGTCCATTTGGTACTACGGCTAACTGTACTGTTCAGGATTCTTTGTAGCCTGTCAACATGTCGATACCATTTAGTGGGATCATCAAGTGATAACTTTGTTAACACTGGGATGAAAGTGCGGGGAATTCTCTCTACTTAACCATTGCCTCGTGGAACTCCTGTAGCTATCTGTAGATGTTGTATTTCTTCCTCGACACAATAATCATTAAAGGCCTTTGAAGTGAATACAGATCCTCGATCTGTTATTATCCGTTTCGGATTTCCAATCGTCTTCTGATACAACTTTAACTTATCCAGCACACTGTCTGCGGAAACGGTTTTTACTGGGTACAAACACGAAAATTTGGTGAAAGCATCTATTATCGTTAGAATGTGTTGGTAGTTTTTGTTGGTTGATTCCAGTGGGCCTATAAAGTCTACATGATAGGTATGTAAAGGTGTTTCATCCTTAGGTATTAGATTTAGAAATCCTTCCCTTTTACTTGATTTTCTGTTGGCTAGAATGCAAGGCACACAATTAGCGATTACTTGTTGGGCAAGTTTGTTTAAATTTGGGATGAAAAACTCTTGCTTAACTACTTCTTCAATTTTTGCGACAGAAAAGTGACCCTTTTCATGAATTATTTTAATTATCTCAGTCAGCATGCCACTAGGGGCAACTATGAGTTCACGTCCATTTACAAATTTGTATAGTATCTCATTTCTTTCAAAAAAATCTTGCGAGTTTTCACTATTCAAGAGAGCTTTCAATGTGACAATTCCTTCATCTTCTGATTGGGCATACTTCTATCCGAGGGTTAGGGTATCACTCATCACCATGACCGGATATCTGCTCAAGGCATCCACACGTGCGTTGTTTTCTGACCTGGACGGTGTATTATTCTCATCTTTACATCTGTGGATTCAGCCTTGTCAGGTTTGTACGATGAAATTATTCTGGTTAGATCATTTTTCACTTGTGAGTCAAGAATGTGACTGAAATATAACTCATCTTCAGGATGTACTCCGGATATTTGCATTAGCCATGCCTTTTCCTCATGCTTATGGAACGTAACACCATCTTGGGTGAAATTCAAAGAAGCTTGTCCTAAAATGCCTGTACCTATAATGGCTTTAAAATTTAGCTGTTTGGTTGGCACCACATGCCACGTTAAAGAATATTGATCTTTGTCCAAGACAAATCATACTCGAAAGAGCCCTTGGGTACTACTTCAGTTTGTTCTAACCCGTACAACACAGTGTTTATTTTGGATAGTTTTGAATGGTCAACAATCTTCGTGCTTACATCTTCGCTGATTAGACTAACTGTACTACCAGTATCTATAAGTGCCGATATAATTTCATTGACTAGCCTAATGTTTTTAAGTTTAGTCCTTTCTGCGGTGTGACAGAACAGCTTTGTACTTGGGAATTGTTCTTTTTTTATCTCTTTCATTGCTTTAGGGCAATTAAAACTCAAATGATCTAAGGAGTGACATATGTAACATTTCCTAGGTGCTCTTCTATCAAAATCTCTACTCAGAGGAGTGTCTAAATACCTTCTTTCAGGATTGAAATTTCCTGTTCTCCTTTCATTGTGATTATAAAATCTTCTGAAATGCTCCTCTTCACTCGATCCCCTAACTTCAGATTTTCGAACAGGTGTTAAAGTATGTGCTTTCTGTTTCAGCGTCCTATGGACATCCTCAAATTCTTCAAGTTTCGCGGCTAATTCAACTGGGCAGTTGATACTTGGCCATTCGTCTAGGTGACGTTCTTTGAATTCTACAGGGGCTATTTTCTTCATCTGGTCATCTATCATCAGATCCCGTAGTTTGTAAAATGTTTTTACATCCAATCCTCCAATCCATCCATTAAAGAATGTTTGAACTTCTTGGTAGAAATCACGCCACGTTTTGTCCGAACTTTTCTGATGTGTAACAAATAGCTGCCTGAACTTTTCTGGGGTCAATTTAAACCTTTTCAAAAGCAAAGACCTCACGTGGTCATAATCCATCACCTCTTGTTCAGGTTCTCTAGCGATCAACTGTGTGATTTCCTACGGGTGTAGGCCTAATAAGTGTGAGACCCAAAACTCTTTAGGCACATCCATCATACATACTTGGCGCTCAAACAATATTAAATATAAGCTGATATCCTCTTCCATATCAAATTTATGTAGCAGTTTGTTCAATTCGTTACTAGGTGTACGATTATCCCTACTCAATATTTCTTGATTTAATCCGATCTGAGCTTCGATTCTAAGTTTTTCTAACTCTAAATTATCCTGTCGTTTCCTTTCTTCTAATAATTCTCTCCTTTCTCTCTTGAACGATACCTTCGTACATCAATTTGGTATCTTCCTCATCGTACCCCACTTTTGATTATTAAATTTTTTAACATTGGCTTAGTCATGTCAACTGTCGCCTCTAAACGTAACTCTGTAGCTAACTCTAACAAATCCTCCTTTTTCCCTTTTAACAAGAAAGGCATTTATTTTCCCTTTTTAATTAAGGAGTTAAGATTTTATACAAAAATTATTGTACTGGAGAATAACAGGTATAGTACTAAATACTGTGAAAGGTAGGATGCTAGCCCTGCTAAATTTCCCCCACACTTCTATTAAATATATAAAAGTTATGCAAATAAAATTTTCAATTAAAAATTTCCAAAACCAATGTAAAATTTAAATAATAATATATCATGCATCAATAATTTAAAATATATCAATAATTTATAAATTGCGATATATAATTCAAAATTAATAGTTATTAAATGCAATTTCAAAAAGAAAGAAAAAAATATGAAAGTATATAATGGCAAAATTAGGTAAATAATATGTTCATACAAAATTATAGAGAGGACAGAAATAACAAAAATCAATTTCGTTTAAAATATTTGCTCAAATTAAAAAAACATAGATTCAAAAAGGAAAATCCTCAAAATACGGATTGTCAAAAGACATAACAGATAAGTAAACATAAATAAATCTAGCATTGACGTCGAGCTGATTGCTTGGCATGAGAGAGAAAGGGGAAACTAACACTCCCTTCTTTTCCTATGTCACCAAAGTCGGTTACTCCGTCAACCTGATCTGTCCTTGTGAATATTTATTACTCCCGTGCAAAATGGCGGATACGAGGTTTTTACTCAATCTTGAAAGCTTTTAACTTTCACGCACACTCAAATCTATACAATTTCAAAATGCAGGAAATGCACTTTCCGCTTGGCCAGGACGGCATTCACTGAAGAAATTCTATTACCAGGACGGCATTCACTGAAGAGACCATTTTACCAGGATGGCACCCACAGAAGAAATTATTTTACCAGGACGGCACTCATTGAAGAAATCACTTCACCAAGACGGCATTAACTGAAGAAACAATTTCAACAGGACGGCATTCCCTGAAGAAATTCTTTTACCAGGGCGGCATTCACTGAAGAAATTATTTCACCAGGACGGGATTCACTGAAGAAATTCTATTCCCAGGACGGCAATTAGAAGTAAAAACAAATCTTATTCGTGGCAGGATGGCACATTACTTCGCGATGAAGAAGGTAATCCTTGGCAATCTGGAATCGATTCGTGTCAGGCTGACACACTAGTCCTCAAACTAAAGAGTTCGTTTATATTATCTGGTAGATAATTTCTCTACAGACGAAAGGTCGGGTGTAGGGTCAATGACTTATTACAAATTCTTTTTTTTTTTTTAATTTAAAAAAAATTATCCCGGTCGAGCTCCCATAAAATATGTAGGGGTGTATTTAATTTATACAAGTGGCTTTTCTTTTGTTATCTAGGAGTGAGTCACTATGTTCCGGATCTTGATATTCAAAGAAACAAGCTGATTAGAATAAAATTACTGTTTAATGAAACAGTAGATTATTTCCAATTTAATACTGATTAACAAACTTTATGAATTATTTCACGAAGCATACTCTCAATTGTCGCTAAGCCTATCGACCACCACGTTGACCGAAAACGTAACCTCTCACCTGTAAACCGGAGTCTGTCGCTCTCGTTTATGCCTCCAAACCCACCATTCCGGGGGGATGCATATATTTGCTGGTAGCGCCATCTATTGGTGAGGTTGTAACATCACTGATCAGAACATATTTATATTCCCTAATACTTTAAATCCTACATATATATATATAAATTTTTTTCTGATACAATTATATATATATATATATATTACATCAGTGTAAATGTGTATTTCATTAAGTCAGGATTTACTTTGTTTTGCTTCCCTTTAATAAATTAATTTTTGAAAATAATCTTTTATTTTGGACATGCTTGCACCCCTCCCCCACCCCATATAAGATTATCACACCACTCAAGCTGTGGAGTGTGTGCCCCACAGCTTGAGAATCCTTTACATACAATATGTGAATGATAAAATTTTTATATTTGAAGGAATACGTTCTACCACTAATTTAAATAACAAAAATATTATATAATGAAAATTTTAGTAGAGTTAACAGTCTTTCTGGCCGATGCACCATAATCGTTAAGTCTCTGAAGTTGGGGACAAATATATTATAGTTACAGTTTGGTTTAGGTGAATGCAATATCTTAATGTGATTTTCTACTATTAAGCTTTCCTTTAAAAAATATTGTACTACAAGACAAGCGCATGAGAAACCCTAGTGGTTATAAAACTTAATTTAATATTGATAAACTAATTATCAAATACATTGTACAGTTCTGACTCAATTGTATACATATTACATCAGTGTAAATGTGTATTTCATTTTTTGTGTCAGAATTTACTTTATTTTGCGTCCTTCAAAAAAAATTATTAAAAAAATCTTTATCTTCGACATGTGCTTGCACCCCTCCCCATGTAATGTTATCACACCACTCAAGCTGTGGGGAGCATTACCCACAGCTGGAGAATCACAGCTTACAATATGTGAATGAAAAAACTTCTAACGGAAATATGTACTACCACTAATTTAAATAGAAAAAATTTAATATATATCACATTGTTTAACTATGTGTTACACGTTTGGATGTCAAATTGATTAAGTCCCCTATGTAGGGGGACGAGGTGAAGGTTATGTATTTCTCTGTTTTGCTTCGTAAGGCATGGGTGTGAAAATCGTGGCTTGCATGCGACGCAAAACGAACGATCTGTTTGGCATCCGAGAGTAAAATATCAAAAATTCTCCTGAAATGTGAAAGATAGTTGCAGAGAAGTGGTGTCAGGTTATAAACATTAAAATTTTCTTGTATACATGCTTATTAAAATGTAGTATTCGAAATAAACTTACGTTTCTATGAATATTGATTTTTTTTTCTTACGGCTTATATCTTGTCTTGCTTGGCCCACGTTAGCCTTTGAGTTTGATATCCTTATCGCAAGGTGTAGTCGCGGGCCAGTTATGTTAACAACGCTACGCCAGGGATTGTAGGCATTTTCTTAAGATCACCTCACCTACGCCAATGGGTGGATCGCAGCACCTTAATATGACCTTGACCAACTTATAATAATGATTTCTTTCTTTAGATTTGAAATTATAAAATTGACTACTATAAACATTTCCCATTTGCTTGTGACAACCATTTGCTTAAAAAATGGCACAAACAAAAAAAAAATGTAGGCTAAATTTCAAAAAAAAATTTGGCAGTTATAGAGACTGCCGATAGAAGTGAAATCTTAGAACTTTTAGTATTAAAATTTGAAATTTCAGAATGTTTGAATTAAAATTGTCAACATCAATCTGGTTTTCACATCTATTGACACTCCGAGCAACAACTAAATGCATGTTTATATGGCTTTTTATTATTCAATTATGTTACGGGCTGTAAGGGATCATGACAAAACATAAATACAATTCAATTGAAATAACAATTAATATACAATCATATTATTTATGGATAGTACTTGCATTTAGTTAAATTTCAATGTGCTTGATTTTTAACATTATTTTAATTGTTTGCATCATTAATTTCAACAATACATAGACTTTTTGTACTTTCAAATATTTCATTTTGTTCTAAAAAAGATACAATAGGCTTATGGTAACTAAAGTAAGAAAGGAAAATGTTTGATTCAAATTTGTCTAAGTATCGCGTAAAAACCGCATCGATCGTCGTTTTATATTTTGTAGTACTGAGTTTTCGATCATTGGACATATATAAATTGTTTCATTTAGAAATTAGTGGTGGATATTTATCATCTGCAAAGTTAATATTGAAGTCTCCACTTAAAATCATCGGTACATTATGATATTTTTCGCCAAATCTTTTTCGAGTATTTCAGAAGCTTCTTTTGTATAAATCATCAAATTTTCGAATAAAAATTGTTGTATCTGTTTCGTGGATTTTTCAGGCGAAATATAAACGGCAACCACACATTAATATGTATTTCCCATTCTAGGAATCGCAACGAGCAATGCATAGTATATACACATTGAACTTTTCACTAAATCCATTGAATTTCACTTATAAGATATACACAGCACTATTCGTCAGCTGTATAGCTACAGATATACATAAGCATCTTGGTGACGCGAACGCACAAGATTTCACCCATTCAAAAAGTATCTTAAGGCGAACAGCACACTACGCTTGCGCGAGTCAGAACATGTCGGTGACGCGAACCCATAAGATTTTCCCCTACCAAAAAGTGCCCAACACCGCTAAAGAAGTTTTCACTTCAAAAAGAAGAATTATTACAGTTTTAAGTCGATCAATTTTTCTTTAACAGTTATGATTATTGAGCGAAGTGAGTGAATATTAACGTCGCAGTTCAGCTATACTCAAGGGCTTTTGTCGACGGACCTCGTGATTTTGAGCCGTAGTTAAGTGACGAGGACGATACCTGAGCTGGCACTCCCTCTCCTAACTACCACAATACACCAATGGGAGGACGTTTGCTTATTGAACGGAATAAATCTGAATTCAATTTTGCAGAGATTCTCAGTAACGTAATTTTTTAAAAGTACATCGAAATATTTTGCACGAAAACGAAAAGTTTTACGAAGGATAATAAATCTTAATAATGGTAAAATTTTAATGAGTTTCAGAATTCTATTTTATGCTTCATTATATCTTAAGATAACATACCAAAATAACATTTACATGTATTAAAAGTAATTATTTATATTATTATAATTTTAGTTAAAATAATGCTAACAGAATAAAAAAGATTAAGTTTTTTACAAATTTTTTAGAAATTTTTGCTTTATTAATGGATGTAGTAAATTAAAACCTATAGACTTGTAGATAACAAAAATAAATATTTCACGAGCATTTTTTCTTACTCGACAAATTTGGTGATTTTTATTTGTTACAGTCAACTTCTTCCAGTGTAACCCAGCAGCGGATGTAGTTTAGACCACCAAGTTAAAGTGGGACACGTGCGGAACAAAGTCATTGTTCCCGAAAAAGTCGTTCGCTTCGAAAATCGACAATAAACGTAGTTTGCGAATTTTTTTTTAGTTTTAATTTTTAGGGATTAATTTTTAAGTTATACTTTCCAAATTTCGCACATCGATAACAAGGAAAAATAAGGTAATTTTTAAACTGGAAAAGCAAAAAAAATAAAATTGTAAAAAAATTATTTATTATTTTCTTCTAATTTTTAATTTTTCAGTAAGTCTACGCAGCCACATTTACAAATCCACTGTGCCACAATGTGACACACGTGCCGCGGGTTGGCCACCCCTGAGCTAAATACTAACAACTCAAAATCTTTATTTACAACAAAAAAATACCTTTCCCACTATATAGTTGTAAACGTGTTACTTATACGTGTAATTCAAATTGAAGTAACATTAATGAGACTTCTGTTGTTGCAGATTGGATGACAAATAACTTATATTAGGATTGAAAGATGTATCTTTTAAAGTAGAATACATGCTGAATTGGAATCATCTGCCAAATGGTTTCTAAGCAATTAATTATTTTTACTGTGGCTCACTTTTTTGACAAGAGGATTAGTGATTTGTTTGAAAATGCCGTTTTGCAGAAACGATGTTCTGCATACCCCTGTTCCAGAACATAAAACACACACCACTTTCTCACCTTTACTAATAATGCCATAATTCTAGATTCACCAAATTTGAAATCCTCTGTTACACTTACTATCTTGCACTTCTCCCCCCTGAACTACCAAGTTACAAAATCGTACATATAACATAAATAAACTTTAAAATACAGTTGTATCAACGAAATTGACTATGCTATGTGTAGACAAATGCATATCAAAACAGTTTTTTAAAATTATCTTCCTTACGATTTGTTACTGCAAGGCCGCCATCTTGGATTCATTATCACTTAACAAGTGCTGCTTGTGTGTAGCACTCCAATATCAAATTAGAATTATGTTTAGCAGGCTTTTAACTTTTCAGCAATTTTACAACAAAAGTGAAATTTTTCATGCTCTTTTCAAATGTACTGAAATAGTATGAAGAGTCATTTTGTTATCCCTTATTCATTCTCTCCCTTTGTGAAATTCATTTTGAAAACTTTGTGAAGCATACTGTTTCCTTTGAAAAAATCCATGATATTCTTGCAAATAATTCTTCTGGCTTTTGAGTTATATTTAATCAGGATTACATTGAACTAACTGAAACATTTATGAGTCCATCGACTGTTTTAGCCAAATGCCATAACATTCATTACACAATAATTTAAATGCATTCCTGCCCAGAATAGTCAAATTTATATAAATTGGGCAAAATCTTTACCAATTCACAGGTTGACAGGCAAATATATAGTTACTCTTTATTTTACATATTTAAGAAAAATATTGCTCAAATTCTTTGAATTATATCAAAATTTGAAAAACAAGTTATTCTAAATTTTATTCAAGAATTCTGATGAGAAAGAAAATTAAGGATACAGATTCATTAGGAAAGGTGATAAGAGACCTCATCAATTACAATTATAATAGTAGTTAACCAGGACACAATACATTTCATGGCAATCCAAAAGAACTGTTTAAAGATGATTGGCAAAAACAAAACTACTAAGCGACAGAATATTTCAAGAACTACAAAATGAAAAATACAGTGAAAGTTCTGTGTAAGAGATCTGAATAAAATATAAATGAAATTGGATCAGTTTTGTAATACAAAAAACAGCATATGTCATCCACACATTAATACTCCAGATATTTTTGTTGTGCTAATATAAAGCAATTTTTATTGCAGTTATGTATAATTGTCCATATATATATTAAAAGATGCGCTTGCTGGAAGGTTGATTTTTTTTTAAAATGTAGCTTGTCATATTTACTGTTAAAGCAAAAATCAATTTAGATCTCTTATCAAAGTTTATATTCATTGTATTTGAAAATGGCATTAAAATATCATTCATAATCATAATAAAAAGATAATGATCAATACAAAAAGAAACAAAACAAAATTTATTTATTTCATTATCTGTACACTATACAAAAAAGGATAAATTCCTTTATGAAGCTCTATTTTACATAAATATATATACAATGACAACTTTACAAATATATTTGATAGGAATTCAAAATGTAACTAAAAAGTAAAATTATAACTGGAGCACATTTTTTCACTTCTGTCAGATTTAAAATTTTTAACTAAATATTAAAAAAATAAATTTTGCAACACTATTTTAAAGAAACTTAAACATATCGAAAGAAAATATCACATGAACATTTTTTCCTAATTTAAATTGGAAAAGTCTATTCATTCCATTTTCAATGATAAAAATGATATTACAAAATGATTACAAGCAGAATTCTTATCATCATATTTTACCTGCCTAAAATTAAACACTTCAAAATACAACTTACTCTATTTCTTTTAACATTGAAAAAAAACCATCTCAGAATAATAGAAATGTTTTATTATCTATTAATTAAAATAATAACAAAAAAACATCATTCTTCATGCAAAAAAAAAAAGGAAAGACCAACTCAAATTTATTCAATGTATTAAATGAATTACTAAACATACTTTACAAAAGGTTTGTGAAACTCCGAGACTAGAAAAATTAAACTATTATACACATTTAATATATAAAAATAACTTTCAAAATATATTTACAAAGGACTTTCATTACAAGCACCAAAAAACTGCTATTCATTTATCACAATGCAGTTTTCTTTGAAGGTGATGTCAAATTCAACTGTATATATATATATATATATATATATTATCCTGAGACCAACAGCCTAGTCACATCAGTTAATCAATCTTTTAAAAAAATCAAATATTTCAACAGAAATATTAATTTTTATAATCTTAACTGTAACAAATTTTTTTTTGAAAAATTTTATTTTAAAGAGCTATATACCCTTGCACAATGTGATATCATTATCAAATATTACACAGTACATAGATTAAATACTTAAAAAACTTCAATGAAAACTTACATACTAAGTAAGAACAAGAAGGGGGGGGGGGGAGACCTTACACGTTTGAATTGAATGCATGATGACATACATACTATGATCAAATGTATATGACATAATTATGAATTGAATCTATTTACAAAGAAATATGATGAGTGTTTAACTATAAAATGTTTCTTAGTAATGATGAGCATTTGGCCATTTAATTTTTAATATGACTCTTCGTCTTTGCACATTTGAATAGCAGGTACTGACGGAACTGTACAAGGATAGTTGGTCAAAAGGTAAACTACAGCTTCATATGTTGCCATCATGATGGCTGTGTTAGGAATTTGTCGTACAAGCTGAGTAGCTAATCCCCGATAAAGCCCATGATGTCCTTCTTCTTTAAATACCAGACACAGGGTTTGAAAGAATGATTTATACTTGTCGCCCACTTGGCGTAATCTTGTTCGTACAACCTCTGTTTAAAAAAAAAAAAAAAAAGAGAAAAATTATGCATACTTCAGAAATTAATATCCAGTTACTTCTGAAAAATAGAAAATTAATTCTTCAAGAAAAACATTAATCAAATTTTGTAAAATACAGCTAGTATATATCATAATGAGTTACTTGTCTACACATGAAGGAAAGATTTAACATTTATGTATATACATTTGAAAAAAATTTAAAATTGAAGAGATTTTAACATTAAAACAAAACATATGCACCATAAACTAGGATGAAATCAAATATTATTAGTTCCTTCCAGCATACCAATTCTAGTTTATATTTGAATTATCAAAGCTTTAAATTTAAATACAAATCAATATAGAAATATCTGATATACTAATTATATCACATAATATTGAAGAATTAAAAAAAAAAATCAAGTTTTCTAAGATTTAAAATGAAAGTTAGTAATTTAAGTAAAAATCCCAAATTGCAAAATATCGAAGAAAAAAAAACAGCAGTGAAATTTAAACTAACGTACCATGAGGATATGCTATGCACGATGCACAAGTCTTAGAAATTGCACCTGCACACATAAATTCAACGAAGTCTCTTGTGGACTTCCTGTCTGTTTGGTAAGAGTTCTTTAATCGTCCTTCTTTCAACTTTGTTTTGATAAATTCATAAATGACAAAATGAATTATAGTTTCCGAAATACCAAAATATGATGCAGTAATCCCTTTATAGAAGCCACAGATACCTTTGGAGCTATAAATATCTTTCATAACCTGTGCAGTAGTAACGCTGCCATAGGACCTAAAAATATAAATTTATTTAACATTAATTATGCACACATACACACATAAAATTTTTTAATTTTAAAAGACATTTTTAAATCAGCATTTTTAGCTTTCAAATATCTGAAAATACAAAATGAAAAATCGTCTGTTAATTCGTTTAAAACACCAATTACACTTGTTATTTTCATACCATAAATAATGAAGATATTTTACATTTCCAATAGCTTAAATGACTTATCTACCAATAAGGAAGGCCATTTTTTGAACACTGCATTTGTAAGATTGAAATTTAGCAAAGGTTACAAACTGAATAATCAATTTGAGTGAAATTTCAATGGACTTGACATTTTCCTTCAACACAAATGTAATGATTATTTACTGTGCAATTGCAATAGATGTTTTATGTTTACTCATTGTGGTAGCAATTAAATAAATGTACAATAAAAAGTAAAATGATGAAAAACAAATTTTGACCTTGAAATAACTTTAAGTTGTTCAGACAAAATACATAAAAATTATTTGCTGCTATTAGAAGAGTCAGTTATATTTGATCTGCTTCTATAGATTTTTTATTATGAAAGAAAGGCTTTTCTTACCTTTGATCCAATTGTAATCTTGTTTTGACAAACCAAATGGGATTTGTTAATGAACATGAAACAAAACCTAAAATAAATAGAAATGTAACATTTTTTTAAAACCAATGTTAAATGTAATTCACCAAAGTATGTACACTAAACAAGTATAAAATAACACATGATCAATACTTTAAAAGAAATTTTTAAAATAATGTATAAACATTTTAAATTTTATAAAACAGCATATGGATACAAATATTTTTTTAAAATATGAAGAAAATTCCACAATAAAGATATTTTGATAAGAAAATTACTCAGAAAACTCTTGATTTTGTATCGACTTTATTTATACAAACTCGTACCATTAAGGTTAATGTAAAAACTTTCATATATATAGATATATATATACCATATTTACTCAAATCTAAGTCGCACTTTTCCCTCCAATATTAAAGCTACTGAAAATCAGGTGCAGCTTAGAATAAAATTAAAAACAATGTGTTAGATGGGGCGATTAGAGCAATTACAGGTTAACTATTTTACACTGTTTTTCATTTTCCACAAAGACTTGTTGAGGATATGGGATGTGGCTAGATTCAAGTAAATATGGTAGTTGTTGTTACTAATGCCACTTGTCTGACGTAGTCAGATCGAGGCCCCCGATATTCATCATGGCATCGGGCTAGATTGTACGCCTGTCGTTAGCCGTAGCTTTGAGCACCATGCAGGTGACAGTACGATTTGGCCCGGTTCCACCCCAATTTTGAGGGAGAACACCCTGGGAGTGGTCAGGGGCCTCCCACCAACCTCATGAGAGGACTTGCGGCTCGACGTCTATTTAGAGTACCCCCATGCCGCAAAGGCACTATACATTTACAAATATCCATGTCTTCTCCGGGATTCGAACCCAGGCCCTGCGGCACAGCAGTCAGCGTCGCTAACCACTATACTGGATGGTAGTTGTACAAAGGAAAACAATGACTTTCTAATAAAGAAGCTTTTAAATTCAGTAAAATAATTTTTTAAAATTACACTTGTAAAAAATATATTTCACAAACAGAAGTTAACCTCAAGGCCACAACCAAGCAATAACCACCAAGTACATGAAGGCTGTAAAATTTTAGGCTTCTTTAATAGTACAAACTTTTAAACCTTTACAAATAGTAGATTATACCCAAGAGTATCTTCACCTTATAGAAAGTAAAAAAGGAGCACCCTTTACTGATGAAAAATTTATTAAATGACACAAGCAACCCCTAAGTTATTTTCCTCCCCTCTAAATAGGTAAACACTACTGTTTTTTACCTTGCATTAATGGGGCATAAACTGCCATATAAATGAAACTAAATGTTCAATAAGTGTTCCACAATTTTACATTTATTCATAATGATTTGGTTAATATTTTTTCTCTGGTGGAATTCTCAATAAAATTTAGAATTGTCAAAATGCCACTTTATATTAGTCAAAGGTAAATTATGATTTACAAAAAAAAGGGGAGAGATATACATAATATTTCAGTCCTTATCACATTTGACTTAGTATTATCTTTGAAAAACTATTTTATCTTTAGCAACCACTACTTGATTATTTGTGATGTACTTAGGAGTTTTGACATGACCAACTAATAAATATATCAGCCAAAATGAGAAATGTATGACAGTACCACATGCACATTTTTTCTTTTTTTGGGATATGGTAATGCAATCAAATTCTTTTTCATAACATTCTTTATAAGTTTAAAAGTATATTTTGCCTTAGGCAGCATGGTATACCACAGAATAATAGATGGAAACAAATCTTTTGGCCACACAAAGCATATACAAACTCTTGTAAAGCATAGAATGAGTTGAATTTTAACACAGAAAAAAAAAAGAAAAAAACTACAAAAATTTCTGCTTTTAACATAATTATGCCAATGAATCGATGAGGAACCAATAGCTAAGAAAATTCAATATGCATAAGAAAATACATACATCATGAATTTTTTACAAACTTAATAACAATGAACTGTACAATTTTCATCTACATACTTTTTGGTCATTGTGAATATAACAAAATAAGTATGAGTTGAAGGGAAAAGGATAGAAATTTTGCAAAAATATGTAAAAGTTTCTAGGTATGATTCTATATTTAGAAATTACTTTGTTTAAATAATATTGCAATGTTTGCCTTTTTCCCAAACCTACACCATTATAATTATTTTTGATATTACTCATGAAAGGTTAGGTACAACACTGGATGAAAATTTATCTAAATGATTTGCATTTCAAAATTTTCTTCTATACTTTAAGAATAGAAAATAAAAATCAAGCTTATTTTTCAGAATTTAGTAGGTGACTTTTAGAATTTACTATACAGCAAATAATAAAATCTATAAAAAGACTACAAAGAAAACGTCAAACTTCTTCAAATCCTTCAAGATTCTGATAGCCTATAATCAAAGTTATTTTTAACTCTAGGGGTAATAAAAGAAAGATAAATTTATGCTGCAATCCATAAAGTTAAGATGCAATGTCAAATCCCCCCCCCTTTTTATTCACTTCTACTTCATACTCTAGTAGATAATAAAATGATATCTTTATAGAGTTTGAGTTTGACCTACCTGACTGTCAATAACTGATAATTTTTTTTTATCCAAAACGGTTATTTAAAACCAGCTATCAAAAGTAAATCAAATATATTTTTTTGTACCCATCTATTATAATAACTTTAAGTTTATTTCACTTTTATTTAGTCATAACAAAATAAAGAATTTATATTTTACTGCAATAATTTGTAAATCTGACAAAAATTATACCAATGCTAAAAGCAATTCTTCCACATAAAAAAAATACATTTATTTTATCACAGTAAAAATTGCACTTATTTACCATTTTTCATTTAATTTTTTTATTAACCCTCTGACTACTCATTCCGCAACTTCCATGGGCAACTCAAATGTAGCAAAATCTGCTCATCCAATAGGTTCATCCGTTTTACTTACATTCTGACCAACAGATGTCATAAGTTGTCCACTAAATTGCCATAGTTGAAAGCGCATAGTATACCGCTCAAACTTTCCTTTTTGCTGCTCTTTTCTTATCAGAAATGGCTGTTAGGAAACGTTCAGCAATCGACAGAGTGTATATTCCAGAATTCAGATTCTGAAAGCAATTTTAGTTTAGACAGTGTGCTGTTCAAGAAAAGATGCAAATGGCAAAAAATTCGCAAAGAAACACTAATCTGGTGCAAAGACTGAAGTTGCACTTTGCTTCGAACTCTATCATACTAAACTGCATTTCTAAGGTATTTTTTTCTCAGTGCTTTATATATTCTTAAATTTTATATATTTTATTTTTTGATATTACACAATAAATAGAAATTAATTGTAATTCAATTGAAATTTATTTTAAAAAGAATTATTTTGGTGATAACATCTGAAATGAGTTTTTCTGGCAACTTAGTTTCTCATGATAAAGATCTATATAAAAAAATATTTTCCAGAAAGAAAAAAATGCATTTTTTTATTCTCCAATATATATAGATTTGAAATATGCAATTTTTGTCCAAAAATTGAGCAGTCAGAGGGTTAAATGAAAATACAATGAAATTCATGAAACATACCAGCACTTGCTGCAGAAAATATATGAACTATAGGAGTGTCAGGAGTTAATCTTTCATTACAAAAATTCTTAGTGTGGGAATAAGTGCAAAAATAAACAGCCCTAAAAAAGAAAAACAAAGATTAGGAATGAGAAACAAACACTGATATCTTGTATCACAAAAAAAAATTGCATGGATATTCAAAATACAGTTACAGAACTGTTTTACAAGATACATGAAATAATTTGATAAAATAATTTGAATGCCAAAATATATTTTCTCTATAGCATAGCATAGTAGCATTTTTTCCCTCTCTCCTCTAACAGTTTCAACTAGAGTTACCCTATTTTTAAATTCTACTTTACATTTATCTTAACGTTACCCTATTTTTAAATTCTACTTTACATTTATCTTAAGTAGAAACAAGCTAGAATGAAGAATAGTGGCTCACAAATTTGGAAGAGTGATAATTATTTTATTCTGACAAATTGCTAATTTTAGTAACCCAGACAGCACTGAAATGCGGACTTAATTCTGGTTATGTGACATGTTTTTGTTTTTGTGTATTAATTTTTACTTTAAATCAGCAGATATTTTTTGAAGACTATATTAAAAAAAATATTTCATACTGTATTTATTCGTATCTCAGCTGCATTTTCCCCCAATGTTAATGCTACAGAAAATCAGGCGCTGCTTAGAATCATAAGCGGAAAAATTTGCTGGATGGGGAAAATCTAACATGTTACAGAGGGTTAGAATAATTACAGGTTCATGCATGTATTTGAAAGTTTTTAATACTGGTAAAATAAATTAATTATTCATTCTTATTAGTCCTCATTTGAATTTTTTTTTCCAATTTTGTAAATATCAGACATCAATAAATCATTTTCCCATATTTTTTATTCCCCCCCCCCCCAAAACCTGTAAGAATATGGGGGTGCGGCTTAAATTCAAATAAGAAGGATAGTTAGTCCTTGTTAAAAAAGTTTAAGAACTTGAATTATAATTCACTATGTTTGCTAAAAAGGTAACTTTTTAAACATTTTGTATAGTGTTCCTTTAGTTAATTATTCTAGACAGTATAGTTGAGAAATTTTAATTCTTTTATGATTTGGAACAAAAAGGAAAAATATTTGTGATGCATGACTAAAAGCTTGATTTTAAATAATCATTTTTTAAGAAAGATATACATCTGGTTGAAAAGAACTCAACTGATGAATTTCATTTGGGAAATAGTAATAATTTTTGTAATAGAAAGTCCATCCAAGAATAGTTAGAAGGAAACAAATTAAAAATGGATTCAATATTAATGATAAACATAGAGAGAAAAAGGCCAGTCATGATTTCAAAATGAAAAATTCAAATCAGTAGTTTTGCATCTCTCTTGATGCTCTTAGAAAGTTAACTTCCTCTAAAAAGAACTAGAATTCTAGAGTCTTCATTTTTGGATATAGCATATTTCTTACTTTATAACAATAATATTCCTTTAGTTTGTTAAAGTTCAATAATTAACATTAAAAATGCTAAAATTTGTAATTTACATTGATAGAATGTGTTTTGTTTTGACATATTGCTAATTATGTACGACTCTACATCATAAATATATATATATCAATAGCTAGGAGAACTATTTTAGATGCTAAAAAATATATAAAGCTAACTTTATCAAGGGAGGAGACACTATCTCATGCAATTGATTTTTTACACATATATTTAATAATTAAAAAGCACTTATAATGCATGTTATTGAAATCACAAATGCAGTAATATATTTATATCTGCCATTATCATATATTTATATTAATTATATTACAAAATCTGATTATTTATTTTTCAGTTAATTTGCATAACAAAATACTATCAAAAATTTTCCAAACATAGCAATGAGAAAAAAACACTTAAATGCATTTTAAAATGAAGCTTAAAACTGTTTTATAACACAGAAATATTTTTAATACAGCAATTTACTGGAAAATGCACTGGATACCAATTTATAAAATCAAATTTTTTAATCCAATAAAAATATAGACTGACCTGGAAGGAGCAACACCCACTAGGTTAGGGCCAAGACCTTTGAATAGAGCCTTTGCACCTTCAGTTTCAACAATGTGCCTGCAACAAAAAAAAATTTGTTTTATTTGACTGAATAAAACTCAATCTCTACAAATTACACAAGAATTAATTTTTTTTAAAAATTAAATCACACAATTTCTTCAAAAATTATATAAATTCTATCACAATAAAATCTTAATTTTTTTTTTTTTTGGTTTGTTTTATTTAAAACAAACCAAAAATCTTTTCATAATGAATAAAAAATTAAGGCTCCATCTTTATTGGAAATTTATTTTTAAAAAAATTAATGCAAATGTGAAAAAAAAATGAAATAAAACAGATATTTAAAATAATTCACTCTGAATGCATCTTTCAAAATATTTTTATCTACACCAGAAAACAATAAATGCCTCTTTATTTACAGAATCCTTCAAACCAGATTTTTCAAAAAAAAGAAATACTTCCAAATACTGTATAAGACTAAGCAATTTATAAATATATATTCTTCAAATACTGCATTTTATTTTGTGTACAAAAATAATTTATACAATTTCTTGTGAACAATTAATTCCATTTATCTTAAAATATGGAGTAACTAAGTGAAAATTTTGTTTCAGGAATAATCCCATAACTTATTTACTTTATACATTGTAAATTATAATAAATGTTCCTTTACAAATAGTGTAATATTTATATACATCATTTCCAACAAAAAGAAAAATAAACAGTAATTATCTGAATTCTCACAAACTTTTACAATCATTCAATTTTCCCTTTCTTCTTAACAAATATAGGACACAAAGAATCAATATCAATGCATATAATAAATTAAAGGAAAATACATGCCAACAAAAAGCATATATAAAACATTCACCCATATACCTACAAGTCTTTCAGCAATCAAAACGTTTTTGCCAACTAAATTTTTTTCCATGCAATTCATTAAAGAATGCATTAAATACATTCAAAATAATTTAAATTCTTAAAACTTTAGAAAAAACACATTCATTTTTATCAAATTATTATTTTTTTTATTTGAATAACATACTGATAAATTTGTAATAAACAAATGCAAACAGATATCCTTCATATAGCTCTCTTTTTTTCCATCATATAAATATAAAAACAATACTAAATTCTTAAATTTTTCAGTAATTCACAGTACAGGATTGATTTATAGAATAATTCTTTTAAAAATGATTGCACTTCTATCTTCAACTCTTTAATTCAGTTTGTACAATTTTCCATTCCATTTATAAAGAAATATAGTTTTCTCAACCCTACAAAAATTAACCACTACACATAATGAAGCAATATTTAAATTTGCTATGTAATTTTTTGCACTTTAATAAGGAGAGGATTAGGCTAATTTTTGAATTAATGAAAATATTTTTTGAATCACGATAAATTCATAACTTACTTTTTAAATATATTACATTGCTGATTTAAAAGAAACTGTATGATTACATACTTTATTATACTTATGTAACATTTTTAATATAAAAAGTCATTTTTCACTATTTCTCTTAAAATTTGATTATTCTTTCGCACATGTGAAACAACTTCAAATTTATTTTTTACTGAATGAGAAAGCTTTAAAAAAAGTACAGTAAGGCACAGTAAACTAAATAATATTAATCAACGACTGTTTCATTGCATTTGACTATTTTGCTCAAAACTACAGTAAATCTTTATCACCGATAATTGGTTATTTCAATATTTGTCAAGGTAACTATCCATAAAATAAATGCTATAAAAAAATAGAAATTATAAAAGGCTCCACAAAGATATAAAAGTTTTAAAATATCAACAAAAATTCATAGTACTATAGAATTTGTTAATTTGTTTCAGTTATTGTCAAATTCATTATTATTTTACTTTAAAATATATATACAAAGAAAAGTTAAACTTATGAAAAAAGATGGTAGCATTATATGGGGAAAATGAAACAGTACATTTTCCCCCCGATTTTTCTACCAAAAAATACAACCTTTCCAGGAAATCCTTTACCATTTTATTAAAGTTGATCAACAAAATGCAACTTTATCAGATTTTTGAAAATCTGTTTATGTAGGTCTTCAACTACATTAGAAAATGAAATAATCATCAAAGGAAGAAATTATTTGTGTATCAAAATATATGATGCTCAAAATAGTTCTTAAAATTTAAAACTTCTAACACAACCAGTCTTTCATCCAATGATTATTTAAATCATTATTATCAGAAAGTACAGCAAAACCCAATCTAAAAATTCCTAACTTTAAACTAGCTCTAAAAACCATGATGTTAGTCTGTATAATGGAGAATGTTTTATATAATTCTACTATTTTATATTCATGGAAATTTCTTTCCAAAATTTCAGAAATTATCTTGGAAAAAAATATATTAGAATTTGAAAATCAAAAATAATGTATAAAATCGTCAATTGTTGCTGGAAATGTTACATAAAAATAATTCAAATTCTAAACTTACTCCTAATATGCATTTAATTTATAAAAATTGAACATTTTATTCATTTAAATTAGAAAAGTGGACAACAATAAAATAAAATTTCATTTTTGCTTTTCATCAAAATAAGAGCTATCTACCAAATTAAAATAAAAAATTATAGCTCTTTTATTTTAAAGTTATTTCACTCCATTTAAATGAATGTGAACAAAAACATATGCTAACTGGAAAGAATTAGTGAAGCTAACAAATTTATATAATCAATAAATATTCATTGGATGCAACTAGTTTGTCAGATTGGGGTTGGAATAAAGACCCTGAAAATAAGAAGGAATTGATGAGGAAGAACCTACCATGGAGACAAAACTTACCAACTTTAGGCAGCGAAATATTAAAGGCAAATATTAAGTATGTTTGATCCATGACACACAAGACTTCCCGGAGACGCTTTGTTAACATCTCCCACCTGATTCAAACAAACACAGATAACAGGACATGCACAAGATTTCTCCAAAAATTAAGGTCAGAAAACTTTCCGATATTTAAAAATTTAGATTTTTGAGAATGTGCTAACTTCAGGTATAAGGAAGATATGCTCTGCCAATGACGTAAAAATTATGGAATTTCTTTTAAAATATATATCAAAGCAGTGTCCAACACACAATTTAAGTTTTTGTTTATCAACTTTTAAAAGACTGTTAATGAAAAAAATATGAAAATGTTTAAAATTGTAGACATATAGAAACTGATGATGAATGTTGAGTATTAACAGAATCGTAAAAAAATAACACAGACATCTTAAAAACATGGCTATATTATAAAGCTAATGGAGCTTTTAGTTTTTATCTTATTTTACGAGTTTTAAAAATTAATTTTACAGTTATCAGTAATTCAACACTTTTACAATTTCTACAAAATAATGAAAGTCAATTGGGAGAGCATAGATCTGCCTATATATATAATTTAATATTAATACATAGTAAATACAACTCAACACTATTTTCATTTAAATAAAGATGCATTGAATGCCTACAATTGCATTATTTATAAAGAAGACCCCTTAAAAACAAAAATAATTTTTATACAACTTAACTGTTAATTAAAAATTAAGGAACAATTTACACAACTGAATAAATTATAAATTAAAATACTATAAATTTTATGCCATAAACCCCCCATGAAAAATGGTAACAAAAGATTGAAACAAATTATCAAAATGTTTCTCATATTGTTTGAATTTCATTATTAATATAGGTAAATGTTATTAATTTAAAATAACTTTTAAAGAAAATATTAAAAAATAATGTCTAATAAAATTTAAAATTTTAACCAAAAAAAAAATCATTTCTAAATTTGTTGACCAGTTAACTAAAGCAACAACTACATTCAGGAATTCAATGCATTATATATATATAAATGAAAATATATTTAAAAAATTCCATACCTTAAGTTAGTCACATATAAATTTAATTTTAATATTCTTGTAAGAATTGCCTTTAATATAATACAGGGACAGTTAAGATATTGGTCGATGTTGAAGTATTGTCAGTTTCTTAAAATAAAAAAATCACTTATTTTTTTAAAAATCTTGCAAGACAATTTCATATTATAGTAGATCATTATTCAATGATATAAAATATATGTTAGATATAATATTTGTATGCATTTTTATAAATGAGGTAACATGTGAAAAAGAATAATTAAAAGTTAGAATAACTGGATAAGTTACTTTATTTTTAATGAAAGCTTTAGGAATGTATATTATTTATTCTATATGTAACATTAACAAATGAATCTTAATACAAATTAATGTCTATTTATCAGAACATGAAAATCTTTCTACTTAACAAATTATGTTTATTAAAATAAACTGAGCAAACATATGATTTCAGGCAAACAATTACATTTGATATTAACTATCATGAAAATTTAATTATGTTGGCAAATGAAAAATTATACAGAAAATAATAGAAAATTTAAAATAAAATATTTCAGTTAAGTAAGTTTAATTCAAAATAAAAATATAACCGATTTTAGTATGAATAAAATAATTATGTTTAGGTTTTCAATTATACCTAAAATTTCTTAAAAGATGACACGGTAGTAAACAATCATCGCAAACTAACTCATTTTCAGCAGTCATGAACGCCTAGAAAATAGAAAAGCACTATTGGGAAAAAAGCAGGTTTCGCAAAGATTATGCGTAAAACTCCACCTAAAAACTAAAGTTGGACATTTTTTTCAGCATAACCAAAAGGAACAAGTAAAAAAAACTTTCGCTTTTTCATTTAATAAATTAATAATGTAATTTAAAAAAGGAAAAAGATATCCAAGAATGTTTTAAGGTGGCATTTGCATGGTATTTTACATTGGACAAAGAACACAATTTTATTAAGTTAAAATAAAGCAGCAGAAAGGGAAGAAAACTCTTATGAATTGAAAATATAATAAAAGTTTAAAAAAGAAATCATACACTTCCATGAAAAAGTTTAATTTACAACAATGCATTCTAGATTTCAGTTCAAAGTGCATATATTACTAATCCATGAAAATCATTGATCAAAAGTTTTTACTTATCAACATCTATTTTTCATTTAAAGCCTTTACAGCAATATTTAGAATACACTTCCCTTCAATTAGCATATTTTACAGTTCCAAATAATTAAAAACTCCTTAAAATAAAAGTACCCCTTCAAATTCTATTTTATTCAAAAATAAATATTTTTTTTTTTCAATGTGTTCTTAAAAATGTTTTACTACAATGAAGTATTCAGAAGAGAAAAATAAATCTCATATTAAAAAATAATAGAAAAAAGATCTTTTATCATGCATTTGTAACAATTTTCTTTAAAGAATTCTTTACGCCCAAAGCTTTTGTTAAAATGCAAGAAACATGAAAATGAAAACACCTTTCTAAAATTGTAAATTTTGCATAATTTTCAATTAAAAATTTTAGATATTAAATTATTTTTAATAATTTTTTCCCACAAAAAATATTTTACTCTTTAAATGCTTGAAATTTTGAATGAAATCTTGAATTACCTAACAAGTCAAGATATTTAAACATACAGGTAAAAAAGAAAAGAGAAAAAAAAACAAGTTTTAAATTCAACATTTTGCATCACCATTAACTGCAATTCCCTTTAAAAAAATTGCATGCTATTTAATGCATTCCAAGTTATTAAAAAACAAGAGTGGTAAATTTCATAAATTCAAAATGTATTTTAATGTGGAGTAATTTAGGGAAAAAATAATTCCTTCCCATCCCATGCATATCATTATTAAATTATAAGAGAATGGAAAAAATATCAACCCTATAGCCAAAAGAAAAGGGGGGTGGGGGACAATTTCCAATATTTACTTAAATTAGTAATTCAAAAAAACAACAAATATACACAGAATTTAAAGCCTTGTATTATTTTTATAGCAAACTTTTTATAAAATAATTGATAATGAAATTTAAAGCTTATTTTTTCCAAATGCATGATACATAATCCAGAGAATTAAGATAATGCTAGTTTTAAAAAAAGTTACAAAGTGTTTGAATAAGTAAAAGAAAAGTTTATTGTATAAGCAAGAAAAAAAGAAAAGAGAACAAAAATGTTACAAAAATAATAAAAGAAATGGTAATCAAAATAACTATGTAAGAAAAGGAGAGAATCACAAACACATCTATCGAGTTACGACACAAGATAGAATTCCAAGTCTTATCAAAATTTTCAAAAACGATTCCTCATTTTAAAAATTATACTTTTAAAGATACATTCTGTCAACCATGGAAGTTGATGCAATTTTATCCAAATGTTACATGAATCAAAATACATTATAGGTAAAATATTACATGGTTAGGTGATACTTTCTTGTTTAGGTAAAAATAGGCAAATGGTATTTAATGCATTTATCTTTTTAAGTGTGTGATTGATTAATCAAAACTTCCTATTTAGTATAAATTTAAAATATCAAAAAAAAAAACTACAACTTGTGGGGGCAGCAATAATTTATATACCTATGCCTAATTTCATGTTTACGAAAACTAATTCATGTTTGTGGATGTTAATGAAAGTAAAAAAAAAATGGAATACTACAAATGTTGTCATTAGTTTAAAATTTAAATTTAAAAAAAATTCTGTAACGCAAATCACAGAAAGTAAATGCAGATTTTACAACTGATATTACATTTAATTTAGCACATAAAATTTAAATACTTAAAAAATATTACAATATCAATTTGAAACAAAACAATACTTTCCTTAACACCCAATGCCAAAAAACAACAGGATTTTGTTACAATTTTTTTATACTTGTTTCAAAAGACAAGTGTTATTTTTGCATGAAACCTCAAGTCAATGCTTAAAATGTATGCAAAAATTCTACACTTAATTTTACATAATCACATTATTAAATCTACGTATTTCTGAAATTTTTAATAGAAATCTGGAGCAATATATCTTGTTACATCCATGCGACAAATGAGATTTAACATTACTATCAGAATACAAAGACATTTTTATATAACCGATATAATATATTCCCAATTTATGCATATACATAGAATGTTTTTCAACCAAAAATTATTTCTAATTCTTATAACTTAAAAATATATTCAGCAAGATAGATTTACAACACATCAAAAAGCTACAATATTAAATTAAAATAATTTGACAATTTCACATTTTTATGATAATCATATTATATTAAGTTTCTCCATTTAATTTTAAAATTTAAAAATAATCTTATAGACTGATAGTAAAAAACAATGATACAAGTAAAATAAATAGGCTCTAAACATAATAGACTGTACAACTTCAAATAATTTAAGATGCTAAGTAATTTAACACATTAAGAGCTTAAATATCTTTTAATAATCAAATTCTAAAATACAGTCTAACTTATGGATAACCTTTCCTTATAAAAGAATTTAAAAAATTAAATAATCTTCACTTACTTTAAGCATCTCCAAATGCCAACAGTTGGCTGCCTTGCAACTACTTCAGATGATATCACAGGGGAAAATCGTTCATAGGTAGCACAATTGCAGAATTCAAACCGGGGTAAAGAAGACACTGGAGCCTGGCGACTAGAAATACTACTATATGCATCAAAAGTAGCAACTGATGACTGTAACCTAGTCTTCACAACTTCTAAAGGACACGTAGCAATTGCACCAGCGGTTCCACCAAGGCTGGAAAATTCATTACTCAATTTAAAATGACTAACACAATCAAGTGCAGAACATTTTGGTTTGGCAATTTATAAAATTTTTATTTTTTTTAAAAAAAAGTACTATAAATGCATGTAGATGAAAATAAAACATAAAAGACAAAAATAAAGGAAATCATGTGCATCTTTTAAAAATAAATACATATAACAGACTTTAACCAACTAAAGACATTTCAACCATTTTGTAGAATACTAGCCTTTATTCCTTAATATCCCAATTTACACCTTTAATCAATTAAATTAAAAACATCAATGGCAAATACAGCATGTTACCTACAAATACAAATGATAGGCAAAAGGGATCACCATGCAAGACATGCTTTGAATAAAGGTTTGCCAAAAGAAAATCTCCAATTTAAAAAAAAAAATTGACAGAAAAATCTTGTTTTTAAACTAAATGTTTAGCAGATCATTTTCAAATCTAGAAAACAATTAACATGTGTACAAGTAAAAATAAGGTAACTACATTACATTATATTGAAGTATTGCATGAACTATTTTATAAAGAATATCTCTTCTTTTCAAGCAAAAGATTATTGCTGTCACTATTGTAAGTACAATATTTATTGAATAGAAAACATACCAAGCCAATCAAAATGTATAGCTACAAAGGCAAAATAATATACGCTTTATTCCATTTTATATATAAATTCATCCAAATATTTTAATCACTCGGATACAATAACTAATACGTCAAACTCATGAATGCTTGGACAGCACCTTTACAGTTACTTGAAAATCAATTACAGAAATCTTTGAAATAACAAAACATCTATAAAAATTAAAGTTAATTAGTTCCTCTCACACATGTTACATAACACAAGACTTATAAAAAGAACATCATATACATACTAGGTACACAATTTTTGGTACTTACGTATTAGTGTCGCCGAAGCCAAATTGGCGCCACGTGAATCACATTTTGATAATAAAACAACATTCTAATGTGCTTTTTTCTGTCGAAATACCAATCAATTCTATTATTGGTGTTTTATATGAAAAAATATCAATCACTCAGATTTTGATGGAAAATGGTGCGATTCATGAGGCGCCAAATTGGCTGCGGTGATACTAATAAGCAAGTACCCAATTTTATACCATACCCCCAAATGAAATAAATGCTATAAAATACTTTCACGACAATAGAATCTGAACAGTATAATCTGACTGACTGAAAAGAATTTGAAAAAGACGTTTAAAAATTAATTCTGAACGAATAATTTATCAAGCTAACATTTACTGTTGCAAGAGAAAAGTCAAACGACAAATGAAATCGGTAAATATTATGTCTCCTAATAGCAAAATATTAATTTCTTTAATAGTGAACTTTATTTGCTATTAAAGCTATGATCATTGAAGAATCTCTCTTCTAGACTATATCTGATTTCAGTTATTAAAGGTTTCACCCCTTAGTTAAAAGTTTCCAAAATGTTTATTTTATGAAAAGATCACAAATAAATACTGAATTATAACTAGAATTCTTCAAAATCTGAGACTTAATATATATACACTTCATTAGATAAAATAAATATTTACAGAAAGTGGTTTTGTTGATGCGTTCAACAACGAGAATCGAAAATGTATTTAGTCTTGCAATTGCGATGATTGAGAATTTTTGTACTGCGAAAGGAAATCAATAGTTTAAAACAAAATGTCAACAATGAAACGTACATCTAATGCGTTTTTATATCTATTTTTTTAAATCAAAGCAAAAAATAGTGAAAACAAACGAATAAACAGTAAAGATCCCTTACCCTCCAGCTACAAGATGAACTATAGTATGATACTGCGACATGCCATCAAATGTGAAACACTTTATTATAAAATTATCGTATTTGGACACACACTAATTCGAATTAAGAGCGGTACACGTTAGTAAGCGTTCGAAATTTGTTAAACTGATTACACACGTTTACTCTCGAGTGAAACGTAACACATTGCAAGAGGGGTTGCAAAGATTAGAAACTTCAGACGTCGCCAAAGAGATAAGAAACTGTCGCTGATATCGCCAAAATATATTTTTATTCATTTTCCGCTTTTGTTAGGTAAACATGCTTAATCTGAAACTCCCAATAGACATATAAACATTTAAAAAAGAAGGGGGGGGGGGAATCATTTTGAATATTGCATTCAACATTAGTCAACGTTTTTCACAACACCCAGATAAATTTATAAACTATTTTTAGAATAAATTGGTATTATACAATGTCCTCTATTGACATTAAAATGTTCTATTTTTCAGAAATTTTGAATCAAAAGTTTTTTTAGAAATACTTCATTTCTTTTAATTGTTTCGAATGCAATTCAATAATATTTTATATAGACTGATAATTTATAAGCTTACATTTTTTTAGTTACAGTTAATGCTATTGTAGATTGCTTTCGAACAAAAATGAGAATGACTATGAACCCGTGACAAGAAGTACTTAATTTTACAAAATACGATAAACATTATAGAGTTTTTCTGAACAATTTTCATCGTGCAAAATATATATATTTCAGTGCGCATTCATATCCTGTTCATAAATTAAAAAATCTTCGGAATCATCATTGCAATGACATTTGTCTATAAAATTGATTATACTGAAAGGAATGTCCTGATAAAACGTCGCTAGCTAAAAGTGTTGTGCAATTTTTTTTAAAAAAAATGAATGTTTGCCAAGTGTATATACGTTGCCAATCCTTGCAACCCAGCTTTCAGACAACACGGCGAGGTCCGATCATGCCTTCCGCACGTGAACATCGAGCTATTATTGGCTCAGACAGGGCACGTGACTAGACATCCCGCCATACGATGTTTGGAAATTTTTCTTTACGGTCGAATAGTTTACGACTGCGCGAGGAGGTCCATGTGTTTGTGTGTATATCGTCACGTAATTCATTTTTTGTCAAAGAATGTAGATTTATAAGGGGAGGAGGGGCTGTTCTGTATGACCTTGAGGCTGAGGGGTCCTCCTTTTATTTTGGTTGACACGGGAAGTATTTGTTTTGATTCTGAAAAATAATGGTTTCTTTGACTGCCGGGGGGGGGGGGGGAACGTTCTTGTAAATATTTGCTTTTTCATTCAATTGCATTATTTGGATCTCTGCGATGTAGTTCTATGTAAGAAAACTTATTTCTCAAAATTGTTGTGAGACATATTTTGAAATTTATTGCATTGTGAATAATTAGTTGAAAGAAATCAGTTTCAATAGGAAATATTAAATTATTTCAAATCTTGGTGTTCTCATTTTTAATATATACATTGCTGTATTTTATATTATTACATCTGTTTTATTTCACATATAATTCAATTGCCATCTTTCTAGAAATATGTCGTGTATTAATAATTTTGGTAAAACTATAACAAATGAGACTCTAATTTTAATTTTGTTTGAAGCATTTTGAACTTAACTATGGCGATAGATTGTTTGTAAACCAAATCCGATGAAGTTATAAATCTCTTATCGTGATGTCTACCTGCCTGAACTACAGAGAATGTGTTTCTCTAAAACTTTTTTTCCTCAGTTCGTTTCATTATAACGAAATAAAAAAGTCAAGTAAAAATGAAAAACGTTAATAAATCTCTTTCAGTTTACTATATAATATATACAATGAATGCAACGACATGCTTTAATTCAATTTCAATATTCATTTCTAATCTAAATTATTCCAGAATCTTCTTATTGATTATTAACATAGAGCATGAAGACTGTTGCCGACGAACCTCGTAATTTGGAGCTTCAATCATTAATGATAACGACAAATCAACTGGCTTCTGCAACGAGAGGATTTTGAGCCTGAATGGATTTAATGTGTGAAACGGTTCCTCTACACGACGGGTCTTTTTTGACTCCAGGACTCGAACTTACGTCTCAATGAAAATAGCCTCGTTTCTTCTCAAGCAACGTAGAACTTTTTGACCAATCAAGAGGGACAATGCCTTATAAAAAAGTATGAAACGATTAAAATTATTGCAATACTATCATTTTATATATAAATACAATCGAACTTCTTTTTGTCGAAATTGCTAAATCCCCCCCTAAAGGTTCGTTATATGGAAAATTCGTGAAAAAGAGGTTCATCTTTAAACATACTTTAAAACCACATAAAACAAATTTTAAATTTATAAACACTACGTATTACTTAAAAAAAAGTAATTATTCACATTTTTTTTTAAAGTTAATATCTATTCGTTTTATATATCTTACCCATCGAAAATAAAAAAAGACATTTTCTAGGAATACACTGTATTATCAACTTTAAAAAATAATTTTTTTGAAATTAATGAATTTTTACCGACATTTTCTAACTTTAAACCTACAAGTAATTTTAAATCGCACATTATTATATAATCAGTAATTTTAAGCATACACTACCACATGCGTCTTTAAATTTAATATCTGATTCAATCTGTTATTTTTATTTGAGTTTTTTATTTGGACCATTTCGTTGTTCTAGGTGAGTTCGGCACCTGGTAATACCAGTTCAAGGTCATTGATCACCGTAAAGTGTACTAAAAGAGAGAATAATTTGAAAAATGTCCAGAAATATTTTAAAATAGAGAGAGAAAAAATCGAATTATATATACAAGAGAAAAAGTTCGTTTTATTGAGAATGCACTTCGCTATTCGGAGGCTATTTTACAAAGAAAATCATAAAATGTTCTTGGTTTCAGGAAAAGTTCGCAAAATAGATGTTCGTTATATGGAGGTTGGACTGTAGATAAATGAACATTATACATCACAATAATCCTCTTTGACGTAATTGAAAATCACAGCAAAACAATTTTAAAAATAAAAGTGATGTTCTTAATTTTTATTGACGTTTCTAACCTCATTACCTGAATGGTAACGGTCACGATTTCTCGACTGAGGGTCATGTAAGGACTGATGTGCACGTTGGATCTGTCAGGACTGAAATTCCTCACGTTGGTGTGGTGTGGATTGGTTATTAATTAACATCACACTTTAAAGCAACACAGATAGATTGGCAACGAGCTTCTAGATTTTAAACCACGATCAAGTGACGAGGACGACACCTACACTGACACTCCCCTTTATAAACTTCTACGTCAATCAATGTGATTATGAGCCTTGACTGGTTTAATGTGTGTCAACTTCTCTACCCCAGTGCTCCCCCCCCCCTTTTTATCGTCACGGAATGGACTACGTAAAATAATTTTACCACAGCCCTCTGATGAGGGGGGGGGGGAGTGCATTGATTGTTTATATTTCATTTTGTTTGGATTTAATAATTTTAATTTAATAGTATTGAAATATATGCTTTCAAAATAAAATACAGTTGCAACAAAAAATGTATTAAAAGGGATTTAACATGGAACATATAAAGTGATTTACATGGAAAGTCGTACAAACCCAAGAGAAATACACAACAGTAAATAAAATGGAAATAATTTAATGTTTCTCGGCTGGCCCGGTACCATTTGACCCACGGCCCGGAGGTTGGGGACCACTGTTCTACACGTTGGGAACCGGGATTAAACCCATATTCACTAGAATTAACACTGGCTACGAGTTCGCTATCATGACTGCTGGGCCTAGTGTGGAAGTTAGGAAAAAACAGTGCCACAGCTTGATGTCTCTCCAGTGGTGCACACAGGAATTTTTCAAGGCGAGGGGGGATGGGTTAGGGGTCGAAAATCCACCATTCTCGTTTCATGCTCCAATACGCCACCCAACATATTCCTTTGATTTTGTCGATTTTCTGGAACAAAAAACAGTAAAAAATTAATTATTGAATAAATAATTATCATTAACTAATAAGATTAATTATTAACAACAAATACTTATTTAAATATTACGTACTACATACACAGGATTATAATCAATCGAAAAAAAATCAAGGACTTTGAGAAGGGGGGGACCCAGGTACCCCTCACCCTTGTGTGCGCCCCTGTGTCTCTCTCATCATTTAATCAGAGTTCAAAATTATTAGGCCAATCCTCAATAGCCGTCGTACTTTTCTATAGCGACACGTTAATAAACATTTAAAGCTTTCATACTCAGGCCATGATCATTGCAATTCAAAAGGGTTTGTGTGTCTTACGATTTTCTATTGATTTAAAAACAACTTAGAGCAGTGGTGGGCAGACTTTTCCAGGGTGCGGACTACTTCTAATTTTTCCAAGGAGTAGTGGTCCACCTAGTTTCAGTGGCACACACAAGGGCGGGGGAGGGGTCCATGGGCTTGGACCCTCTCTCATAACCCTTCAATTTTTTCCGATTCATTAGAGACCCATGTGTATAGTATGTAAAATGTAATTAAATATTTGATATTAGTAATTTTTTTATTTATTAATGTTAATTATTTATTCAGTAATTTATGTTTTACTGCTTTTTGTTCCCAACAATCGACAAAATCAAAAAATATATATATGTTTGGTTTTGTATTGGGGTATGATACGAGAATGACAGACTTTCAACCCTCGATTCTCTTCCCTTTAAAAATTCTTGTGTACGCTACTGCCCAATGTCTTAGGTGTGGTGAGGCGTGGAAAAGATTATTATTATAACTTAATAAGTACGGAATATGTACTTATATATACCTACAGAACTAAAATAAAAAAATCACTTTTAAAACCGCGTTTAAAGCAAAACGCAAGATACAAACTTAATAATTTTTATTGTTATAATCAGTAGAAGGCTTAGTCTGCGTTCTGTCAGCCAATCTAGAAATTTTCCGTATATAATTACTAACTGGTAAAATTTTAAGTGGTCACCCCAAAATGTCTTGGCGGTCCACCGGTCGGTCGCGATCGACGTAATGCCCACCCCGGACTTAGAGTCTACAATTTGTATATTTTGGCTTGATTGACATACCGCTATAAACAAGTAGTTACGTTAGCGAGACTGAAGAAGGGAGTATTAATTCAAAGAATAATATCGGTCATATTGTATATGAAATAATCGAACCTGTTGCTCGTATAACGAAATTGGACACCATTACCTTTAAGTGGCTTCGAAATAAGGCGTTAATTAGGAATCTAACGGCTTTTGATCATGAATTAAATTTATGTTGACCAATGACAATGACCTTCATGCAACTTTATTTCAAATCAACCAATTCGGTCAATCCAGTTAACCTTGGTGATCGGTTAATAAAATGCCTCTGTTTTCCTTCTTGAATCGACGTGCTCGAGAGAGCATATCTCCAATTAAGAATGTTAATAAACAAAACAAATATGGGAACCGGTTAACAAATCAATAATTACTTTTGTTTTTACCTTTTTTTTTGTTTGAAAAATAAAATTTAATATTAAACAGTTCTAAAAACCCTGGGCATATCAAACATCAAAGAGAATTCTTATTTGGAACGGCTTCCTGTCTTTGTTGCAATATACAATGAAAACGAAGCCGTCTTTTGAATCTAGGGCTATTTTTTCGCTGTGATTCTACGTGGGTTTTAGTCTTAAGAAATCAACACATATATGTTACCACTGAAGGACAGTAATCAGTTAATCTGCATATTAACTAGGGGGATCCATAAAAGTGCAGACAATTGTTTCATTTCTCTAATTACCTAGGTAATCTGCGAATTACCTAGATAATCTGCACAGCTAACTAGACACTCGTGAATCTGCGCGTTACCTACTTGGCACTAATTAAAGTGAAAATAAAATCTTTGGTGGAATAACAGCAAAACGTTTCTAGACGCTTAAAATTAAATACTGTTTATTTTTTAGACATTTAAAGAACTAAGTTAATACAATCAAACAATCAACACATAAGTTGAAAGAATCAGTCATCAAACAATAGAAGAACTATAACACAAAAAATCAAACGGTTCAACATATTATTACAATTTAGGAAATAAATCTGTGGAACATCTAAAATTAGGCTTACTTATTAGTGCAACCCAAAAGATTCTGGCCGTCTAGTTAAATTTAAAACACATTCTAAACAGTGGCACACTCAGGAATTTTTCAAGGGGGTGGGGTCCGGGTCCAAAGTCTACCTCTTTCGTATCAAGCTCCAATACGCCGCCCAACATATTCGTTTGATTTTGTCGATTTTCAGGAACAAAAAAACAGTAAAAAATTCATTACTGAATAAATAATTAGCATTAATTAATAAATTAATTATTAATAACAAATGCTTAGTTAAATTCTGCGTACTGTATACATAGGATTATAATCAATCGAAAATAAATTCAAGGACAATGGGAGGGGTCCAGACCTGGGGACACCCCCCGTTGTGTGCGCCACTGATTCTAAATGTTTAGGATACGTTATTCTGGAATGGAGTCAACGTTTTTTCAATCAAAACTTCTAACGACAGAAACGAGCTTTTGAACTTGAACAACACGGAAACCACTAATGTGAAGATTACCTGGTTAAAATACAGAAAACAACTCTTGATTCCGTACTTTAACAGAGAAAATCAGTTAATTTGCACATTAACGGCTTTCGAGCTTAATGGTATGAGCCTATGCTCTGAGTTGATAATGGAAACGTGTTCAGCGCAGGGGCACTACTTGGGTGCAACCGTGTAAATATTCAACAAAAGAGGGGGGGGGGAGCCCAAACTCGCTCTGTGGGGTCAGAAGAGGGAAAGATGAGTCAAGGTCACAGAAAGGAACAGGGGTCGTTACGAACGTGCAGGTTAATGATTTCTGTATCAGACGCATCATCCAAGAGAAAGAAAAAAAAAATAGAAAGAGAGAACAACACACAAACATCTACTCGTAATCACTTTCTCCTTGAAGTACAAAGTAATAGCGATTAGAGACGCTTCGACATCCAGTAATAGTAGAGCCGATTCATTGTCTTGTTATCGTTGATTGCGGAAACTGGTTGAAACACAGAACATCGATTTTATTTTTGCACAGTCATGGGCGCTGGTCATAAGTTATAATTTGAGAATACCCATATTTATTCAAATTAAAATGGCAGCAATACATCATATTGAAACAATTTAGTATGTTATTTACAGTAACATCGGAAAATATTGAAAAGGGCAACAAATGGCACGAAATGGGCAAAATTTCGATCAGACATAGTCTTTTCTGTCAAAAAGATAGGTCATTTTAACAATTGATAGAATTTTTAAAAAAAATTCTTCGAAACAATTTTTAAATGACTATAAGATTAAATTTTATTTCCTTCACTTTCCTTTTTACCATTCATCCAAATTCGAAGATCATGTAAAGAAAGGCATGTTGTACAGGGGGAATGTGAGTGAATATTAACGTCCCACTGTTCAGCTACACGAGGGCTTTTGGGGACGGTCCGTGTAATTTGGAGCCATGGTCAAGTGACGCGGACGACATCTGAGCTGGCATCCCCCTTTCCTAACTACCATACCACACCAACGGGAGGACGTTTGAGCTCTCGACAGATTTAACGTGCATCGCCCCCCTACACGGCAGGTCTTCAGTGGTACTGGAATCGAACTCATGACATGCTAGCCACGATCAGATGCCTAGATCACTCGGCTACCACGACCACTGTACAGGAGGAAACAAACAATGTTAAAATAATTGTTTCTTATTTTAAAGACGTTTTGAAAAAAATTTCAATATTGGAAAACTATATCCAAAACTTTTTTTTTTGTAAATATACTTTAACAATCACGAAAATCAAAGCTTATTACAGGATTTGATATTCGTTGTCATTGTTTCAGGAAGGCTGTACATTCCGTTTTCAATATTATTAAATGAAAATATTTTTCCTCTTTTCCTTACCCAAAAACCGGTTAGTTGCAGGAACATTTTTAGCTTGTTGCTAATTTAAAACGAAACTGTTTTCTTCATTTTCCTCAAAATGCAGTACACAAGGCAGAATTTCTCAAACTGTGGGGCGCCCCCCCCCCCTAGAGAGCGTGATAAATTTACGAGGGGGGCGCAGCATATTGAAAAATCGGAAACAAAAGATTATTTTAAAAAATTACTAATTAACTGAAAGTATATATAAACAAAAAAAAATACGTTTCGACATAATAAAAAATAGAATACACATTCCAACTGATATAATACACTTATAATGTGTCAATACTGCACAATGTACTTTATAATTTACTAGCAGTTACCCGCCCGCTTCGCTGGGTATTTCATGATGTTTTATAAATTTTTACTGCTTATATATATGTATAAATTATTGATATCTAAGTCCTAGCATTAAGAATTCGATTGAACTAAAAAATATACTTATACCTGTAACTGTCACCTGTTGATAAAAAAAAAAAGGCAGAACTCATCTAATTTGTATTTTCTAAAAATCTCTAAAATTGAAGCATAGAATGATGTTTGCTCTTTCGTAACTCAAAAACCAAGTGAATTCCCGCAAAACCAATTTTCGGTGGATCTCTACTCCGTAAATTGAACATGCAAGCCGAATTTCAAGTCTAAATCTAACAGAAAAAAGCAAAAGTTTTACTATAAATATCCCCGTAATCCCGTTGAGAGCCGTTTTCCAAAATTACCGCTCTTAGCGGATTTCAATTCAACAAAAGAAAAATGCAAACCAAATTTCATTATTATAGTCCTTGTAGCTCGAAAAAAGTAATTTTTTTTTGTCAATACGTCCCAGTAACCACCTACAACCCCCCAGAACTCTTGATTTGCTTAAAATTAATTCTTAGTGGATCCCTATTCAACAAAAGAAACATGCTTAACAAATTTCAAGTATATGGGTCTAACAATTAAAAACAGGAATTTTTTTCTGTAACTCCTCTTGACCCCTCGCAAACATCTTTAGGGTCAATTTTCATTTTACTCTTTGTTAGAGGAACTCTATTTCATGAAAGGAACATGCCTACCAATTTTCAAGCAGGATGATCAAGTAGTTTAAAAATGGAAATATTTATCGATTACGCCTCTTAATCTCCCGAAATTTAAACTTGGTAGTTGATATTCGCGAAACCCATTTTGTAGCGGTTATCTACTTTACGAAAGGAATCTGCTTATCAGATTTCAAGACTGTACGTCTAACAGTTTAAAATTCCGTCTATTGTCTATAACGCCACTTGAGCCCCCGTAACGCCACTTCTGGGTCTGTTTTCACAAAACCCATTTTGTAGGGGAATTGCACTCTATGAAAGGAATTGCTTAGCAAAATTTGAAGACTGTGCGTCCAATTAATTAAAAATGCAAAAAAATTATCAATAACTCCCCTTGAACCCCCGCAACACCACTTAGGGGTCGATTTTCACAAAACACATCTTGCAGTGTATTTCTATCCTATGAGAGGAATCTGCTAACCAAATTTCAAGACTATGAGTCTAATAGTTTAAAAAAAGAAATAATTATTTATATCTGCCCTTAACTCCCCGCAACACCCCTTGGGGGTCAATTTTCTCCAAACCCGTTTTGTAGCGGATATTTACTCCATGAAAGAAACATTCCTACCAATTTTCAAGCAGGTAGGACAAATAGTTTAAAAACGAAAATATTTATCTCTTACGCCACTTATGCCCCTGCAACGCCACTTAGAGGTCTGTTTTCACAAAACCTTCTTATAGCTGATCTCTACTCTATGAAAGAAATCTCTTTATCAAATATAAAGACTGTGCGTCTAATAGTTTAAAAATGGAAATAATTATCTATAGCGCCCCTTAAGTCCCCTCAACGCCACTTGGGGGCAATTTTCACGAAACCCATTTTTAGCGTTTCTCTACCCTATGAGAGGAATCTGCTTACTAAGTTTCAAGACTGTACGTCTAATAACTTAAAAATAGGAATTTATAACGCCCCTTAAACCCCCCGCCCCCGCAACACCCCTTGGGGGTCAATTTTCCCAAAACCCATTTTGTAGCGGATATTTACTCCAGGAAAGAAACTTACCTACCAATTTTCAAGCAGGTAGGTGAAGTAGTTTAAAAACGGATATATTTATCTATTACGCCCCTTAATCCCCCGCAACGCCACTTAGAAGTCTGTTTTCACAAAACCCGTTTTGTAACTGATCATTATTCTATGAAAGGAATCTATATATATATATATCAAATTTAAAGATAGTGCGTCAAATAGTTTAAAAATGGAAATAATTATCTATAACGCCCCCTAAGCCCCTGCAACGCCACTTGGGGGTCGATTTTCAGCAAACTCATTTTGTAGCGGATCTCTACTCTCTGAAAGGAATCCGCTTACCCAATTTCAAGATTGTACATCAAGTAGTTTAAACATGGAAACAATTATTATTAAAGCCCTTAACCCCCGTAACGCCCCTTGCGTTTCGAATTTCGGAAAATCCTTTCTTAGCTGATGTCTACTCTATCAAAGGAACATGTCTACTAAATTTCAAGTCTGTAGGTTGAATAGTTCCAGAGATTTCGTGATTAGTCAGTCAGTCAGTCAGTCAGTCAGTGAGTCGCTTTGCTCCTTTATATATATAGATTTAACAATACTAAGTTTATATATATAGAAGAAGTTTAATAATTGCCATTGACCCCAGTCTTGTCAATTATATATATATATATATATATATATATATATATACACAAATATGAACACTTTTTTACGGTTTATAATTATTCTCTTTGACTGCCGATTAAAACTTACACGATTCGCTTCCCAATACCACCCTTTTCCACGTAGGCATGTATATGTGATGCATTAAGGGGGAGGGGGAGAGAAAAGAAATAAATAAGCAAATTCTCTAAAATAAGTAAATCCTTCATAAGCACAGTCCATGTCCTTTTATTGCATTCCAAAGCCTTCGGAATAATTTTACGAATAGCAGTGCACAGAAAAGATCGTACTTCGTAAAGACGTACATATACGTCTGGGGAAAATAACGCTTTGGCTGAGGAGAGGTTTATATACGTTGATGGCATATAGAGGTTAAAATCGTAGTGTAGGTTTAGCATCAGAGCATAGTATTATTGAATTCAATACATTGGTATTGTATGGAGGAGGGCGCGATGAAAATTATGGTTGAATATTGGGTCGCAAATACTGGAAGTTTGAGAATTGTCACAAGGAGTTCCATAATAGTGTGATTTTTTTTTCTTTCATGGGAGTTAAAATTGTATATTCTATAAAAATATTGTGTCAATTTCTCTAAAAAGAGAACCATGGAAATAATTTTTATTTTTGTAAATATACACAATATATATCGTATTTATATGTATTTTTTTCTAATGTAGTGCGGATTGGTAATTACCATAGCAGACCTAGTACATTTCCCGGGAGCTGAAATCACTTTTGAGGACCCTTTAAATCACTCAACCTTGTGTTTGGTTTATGTGGACCCCTTGGAGGTCTTCATAGACCCCTGGGGATCTATATCACTTTGGGAATGACTGCGCTAGACGATTCTCACGATCAAGGCAAGACTACTAATCGCTAGTCAAAATAATACTGACTTATTTTCGGCAAGCGTCTCCTTATTTATAGTCCTCGCGGATCCTTCGAGAAATGATGAGCTTGCGTCATAGATCGTGAAATTGATGGATTTCTCCACAAATTTGTAGAAGAATCCATAGGGTCCCGAACTCGCCAAATTGATCGCCAAGTCTTGAAACGGTCGTCAAAAATTATGCCAACTTGGCTCTATCGCCAAGTTCCCATTGAATCGCCATTATAATGTAAGGGAAGGCGTTGCTCGCGAATACTACAACTTTTAACATAAAATAAATATAACTTAGGGCATAAATGCATTACACATACAAAGACAAATTATTTACACTATTTTACACAAAATTCGTAACAATTTGATGTAACTGGAAAATAAGCCCTATCATGAAATCTTTAAATTATCCACGCGTCAAAAGTAAAATACAATTCAAATTATCAGACGAATGCCTTTAAAAATGGACAGTAAAATAAACACACATGTGTGTGATAACGCTATACAAATAGCATACCATAGAAGATAATAGCGAAGTATAAACGGAATAAATATGTGACAAAAATGCAGGTTGAATGATAGGAAATGTGTGTGTGTGTATCTAGAATACAGTCTTAAAAGATTAGATATCCCTTGATAAGCTCCACGAGATTGGGTCTAAACAATAGTAGTCAAATGGGTTCCTACCATCTATGAGCGAGAGTTTGAACTTTCATGGCGGGTGGTAAGGGTTTATGTCCAATACTGAAACACTTTCATTAAAAAAAAATTATAATTAACTCTTTGAAATTGAAATTTTTTAATATATTGTATTAAAATATATTTTTTAGTTTTAGTTAAAAATATTTTCATTGGATTTTCATAAAATTCTTTAGTGTTTATATTTTAACTCCAGTTACCAATTTAAACTTAAATAAAAAAAAATGAAATTCTTCTACGTTGTAGGGTGGTCTTCTTCAAGGGTGGCGTAACGTACACCGTACAGGATTCTAGGGATCCAAAGCCTAATTGACACTTATTACAATTTGGAGCCCAAACTTGAACTTGCGGGGGGGGCCTAATATTCTCCGTTACGCTACTGCCTCAGGGGTGGGCAAATAGCGGCCCGCGGGCCATAAGCAGCCCTCGAAGAGATTTTTTGCGGCCCGCAAAAACAGTCAGAAAACAAAACAGAAAGAAAATGTTTTCTATATTTGGGTCAACATACATTTGTGAGACCCCAAGGTCACGTATACTGATATGGGCACAGTAGGCCTTAGCCCTCATGGGCTGTTGCGCCACTGAGTTAAGTTATATTTGAGAGAAAAGTTTCTCTCTCTCTCTCTCTCTCTCTCTAGTATGAAGATCAACAAGAGTAAATATAGAAGCAATATAGCTGAATTAACTTGTAGTCTGTGAGGAGAATTTCAGCAAGCAGTCCCACTGCTGATTTAAAATAAAATTGTAGAAAAGTGCGATTGGATACATTTGTCTATTAAACTTATTCTAAAATTTATTGTGCTTGCAGCTATAGATGATATGTAAAATTAGTACAGTAAATAAATTGTATAAAACTTCCACTGTTTTATTTAACGTATGTTTATTGATTTGTATGGTACAATTTATACCTTTTCTGAGATGCAAAGTTAACTAATGAATGCAATCCTTTTAAAAGGGGGCACCGATTCCATAATGTAGCCCTCAAGCCAAAAAAGTTGCCCGCCCCTGTGCTATGTAGTTGCCGGCAAGATAAACCGTCTTTACGAAGCTGACACTATCGCGATTGATATATAAGTTGTGAAACTAGGCGGGGTACTGCGGTTTGTAGTCATGTTACAAATTACTAGTTCAAGTTCCATAATCGAAACTAAATTGCGTTATCACCACTTAGCATTGGATTGTTCATAGTCAGTCAGTGGCGTAATGGAGAATATTAGCCCCCCTTCTCGCAAAGTTAGGTTTTAAGCTCCAAGCCGGATCTTACAAAGTTAGCATCAATCAGGCTTTGGGCCCGCTATGCGGAGGTTGCGAGGGTGTACGTTACGCCACTGTAGTCAGTGATTTTTTCTCTGATCAGTATACAGATTTGTGAGAGTAAGCATATCTCTACAGCTTCAAACAAAATATCGTAAGCACATAGCTAAAAAAATACTCTCGGGACTATTTGTCAGAATATTTAAAGAGAAGTTTTATAGAATCTAGAATTAACAACATCCAATATGTTAATTTAATACGTGAACGATGAGTGTATGATTCTATCAGGCAGTGAACCAAGTCGATTGCGAAAACATTTTTCAATAAAGCATCCAAATGGTAAACCCATTGAAATTTTCATGAAAAATATAAAAAAAATTAATTGTTCAACAATCGTTGCATCACATTTAAGAAGCAACATGCCGACAACGAAGATGTATTAATTACCACTTCTCGCATATTACAATTTATTGCAAAAAGTGCGGAGTCCTATTTTAACCAATACCTTAGGCAAAGAAGAGAAACAAATTGTGCCAATTCGAGCCAGCAGCGCATTTTTCTGTATCGGACTTCCTTCCAATATGAGGACAATAATTCGACAAGTTGGCGATAAATAAAGATGTGAGCAAAATGTGGTAAAAGCTGTAATACTGTATAAAAAATGCCTTCTATGTCTTATGGAATGTTCTATGCCTTTTGGAATAATACCTTCTATAAAACACACTTAATCTCAACAGTAATTCATAAGGATATGCCCCAATTTTTTTTTTAAAAAAAAGAAGATGGGTATATAGATGGTTTTTTGGATTTGGTGATATTTATCTAGATCTCATGGGGAGATAATACATCCATTCTCGCAAACTGTATACTTTGGCAACCCTTATTTGAAGTGAAAACTTCTTTAGGCGCGTTTTTGCTGAAGAGTTAATGTAAGTGAATAGTCACACTTGCATTGGTTACGCTAAATCGGGTTTACTCGACTGCAGTCGGTATCAATCATGCTCAAGTCGGTGATGCCCGCTTAATTTTAAATTAAAAACTTTTTAAGCGCATGATTTTTTTTTGTAAGTTTAAATTTTATGCACACTTTTTCCAGCCAAATGTTATTTTTCTTTATTTAAATATTACTGTCATGCTGCCCACTTTCACTCAACTCCAGTGAGTGAACGAGAGAAGATAAGTGCAAGAGAAACGATTTTAAATAAAAATTATTTGGTACTAACGTATTATCGCTACCTTATTGGCGACATGATATGGAACGAAGCACATGGTTGGCGATTCATCGTGTATGATACATGTGAAATCGAGGTTGCCAACTTGGCGAGTTATGTTGAAAGTTGGCATCGTTGTGATAGTACATAAGTACCGATTATTTTTATGTAGAACATCGAATAGGGGGACTCTGTTTTTTATTATATTAGTGTTTCAAGAATTCATTATCAAAGCTGCTTTGAATATTGTAAAATAAATTGAAAAAGATAAAAAGGGTGTTTCGTTTCTGGACGTACGTACGACAACACGGTACAGCAATATACTCGCCGTCGAGAACAAGAGGTCCTACCAGAAAATCTAGTAAAGGTGAGAATTTGATTTTTCCGTTCAATATAATGCTTATGATAAATAATGTTTACAAATGTTACAAAAGTTGAATTGCTAACCGTATTAGATGAAATCGGTAAAACAGCAGATGAATCTTTTAAAATCGTCAACTAAAAGAAATTCTTTTGAAACCCTAAGAATTTATAAAAGATAAGGAATTCGTCTTAGATTTCCCTGTGATCACAGTTGTGCAACGTAAAATGAAGACGAGTTGCATAGGTTACGATTGCAACAACAAACGGAATGTGTAAATTCAGCAAATTGTGATGCTGATAGTATTCCTTCATTAGATATACTGCTTTAAGCTGTACAGATAATAGTACACCTAGTGCCAAGAAAAAACGAATGCAAGGTTTCCATTTGTTAGTATTAGTGTGGCAACAGTTTTATATCAATTTTATATAATGTTATCTAGCAAGACAAGAGCTTGAGAATGCTATGCTGGAGTAAGCGTATTGTACTGAAGCATCTCATTTTTCGATATTATTAAATGCTATTTGTTTATTAAATAATTTATCATTCTTCCAAATTATCAACACCACGTCTTCATATCTTATACGAAACATAGGATGTGTTTCTTGATTCAGTAGAAAGAGCATATTTAAGCACGTAAATGTGCCAAGCCCGAAATTTTATTGAAGTTAATTCGCGAGAAAGCTGCCACACACACACCATAATTTGGTTTCACTAAACCAAAATGTAAAGAAAATTATCGAATTCATTCACAAAAATTTAGTTACAAATTTTAGTTACATTTATTGAAGCCGGATAGGCTCTTCTCTGAATCGAAATCTACACTAATTACCTATAATTTTGAGAGGAGATGTCAATGTGGATTTTTCGAAAGAGACAAATCAAAAATTTTAGTTGATTTTTCTAAGTCAAAATTCAGTTTAATTATGCCAAATGATCCTAATGAAAGCACGACAAAGTCCGAAACAAGGCTTAACGGAGTTTTTTTCTTAGATATTTAAAAAGATTTGATGTATTTATAACGTAAATTTCAGCGTCCATAAACCTGTTGTTTCCTTCGTAGAATACGATTACTTAACAAATATTTTTTTTATATTTCCAATGGCGGATTACAAAACAACTGCAAACAAAATGAGAAACAGATTATTGAGACAAAAAGCAATTACTTCACAAATATGATTCTGTATTTGCAATTAATATTACTTTATAATAGGCATAATTTTATATGACTATATTAATTTCATTTTGTTTTTTTATTCCCCGAACCAATCCGCTTAAATCCATTATATAACATACATGCAATTATTTATAAATATTCAAATTGGAAAATTAGAAATTTTCACTTTTATCGGGAAATCATAGGCACACACAAAATTTTTTTCTTTTTTTTAAATGTGGCTCTATGCAGATAAGGTCACATGTTCTTTTTATTTAATTGCTATTCGTTATTTAAAATTTGCAGATGTTTTTAAAAAGACAGACGATTTTCAAATTAACAATTCCATCGCTTGTTTCTTCATTTTTATTTCATATTTTCGATTTGTTCGTGTCAAAACTTCAGAAACTTTTCTTCGGAATTTTTTTTTCTTCGAATGATTTGCTAATGGATCTTTCTGTTTTGAAGTTGATCCTTCAAATTATATTGAACAGTATGCCTAAAGGGTATGATTTAGGCTTTCTTTTATTCTTATTTTTTGAGGATTTGAAACGAAAGGGAAAAATAAAAATGTCTCTGATACAGAGTGCAGGTAAGCCTTTTTCTCTAATTTTCTAGTTTAGAATTTGCTTTTTTTTAAAAATTTAAACTTTATTTTAATTTAATATTGTTAACTTTAAAAATATTTTTTTATTCCTTATTATTGCTTGTTCATTTTCTCTGAAAAATTCTACTTAGTTAACTCTACGAACAATAGTCATTACGTATTTATATAGGTAGTTTGGCGACCTCTTCTCGTCGCCAAAAAATTGGCTTCGTCTAATGACCACTTATTCTACATTTAAACCAAAAATTGCCTTTGCGTTATATCACAGTAAAGCGACAAACTGAAAAAAAGGCAGTTAAAAGAAAAAGAAAAAACGTAAATATTCCCCAAAATTCTTCATTTTCCATCTAAATGGACGAGTCTACGAGATAATAAAAAATAAGGGCTACTGAATACTGACGGTATATGTAGGTTATTTTGATAAAAACAACACATTACGAAAAGAAATTCTATTAAAAAAAATTCTCATTACAGATACAAAGGATTATCCATTTTTATTATTGTGAAATGATAATTTACAAAATATAGTATTCCTTTGATTAAGATTGTTGCATGAGCTACTGATGGAGCACCTGTAATGGTAGGTCGATATTGTGGATTTGCTACTTATTTGAGGGAGTGCCAAATGTATTAGTTGTATTAGTAATTCTATGTATTAGTTGTGTGGTACATATTAACATCTTGTAGGAAAACATCTAAATACAAATCTCCATTCATCCTTAGTTATAATAATTCGAACCATAAATAAGATCAAATCCAATACAAAGAACGATGGAATGTTTCGACAGCTTTGCTAGAACAGTAGTAGAGATTTAATTACAAAAATTTTGCACACAGAAGTTTGGTGGTTTTCAAAGGATATATCTTTGGTTCATTTTGTAGCATTATAAGATACAATAAACTTAATACAATTTTTTGACAATCGTGACAAAATTAAAGAAGGTTGCTTTATATTTGACACATATTTTCAGAAGATTTAATTTTGTCAATTCGCAGATTTAAAGGTCGGACTCCCTTTTCTTTTTTCCCCCTTGCAACTTAACCTTTACAGAATCATAAGATTGCTAAGTGTATATATAAATGAAAATCATAAGAAAATACATAACAATGTAAAGTTTCATGGAATTTTATGGTAATAGAATATCCCTATAGAATTATTTGTCGTTTTCAGACATTTGTTCTCATTTTTTGAAATCCTCTCAATTATTACACAGAGCTATACTTACTGACAGGGGTGGCTCTAGGGCCAGACAGACAGGACCTCTGCCCAGGGCGGCTAATTTTAAGAGCGAGATTAGGATCAAATTTGAAAAATATATATATATATTTTTTTGTTACAAAAAAGTTGATGTATTTTCTGAAATATTATTGGGTAGAATTTAGTATTTCATTTAACGTATCTTATTTTTTTATTTTATATGTATATTTTATGACAGTTTTCTTTTTTGTTGACACTTGAAGGGTTCGAGGCGGGAGTATATATTAAAGCATAAAATTTAATATGTTTACACATCTTTCACTAGTAACTTTCTCCCGAACTCCAAGCGAGATCACAACGGACATTCCTTTCACCCTTATGATGCCCGATTTCAGTTATCCAAAAGGGGACAAGGGTAATAAGAGGCTTTAGTAGATAGAGAGCCACAGGAGATATTTTATTTTAGTCTTGAGTGTAGTTACTATAAGTTAAAACAAACGCTTGTGATCCCCACCATTAGTAGATTATTTTTCGAAGAAATTGGCCTGCTTAAATAGACGATTCCTTCTCTTTCATTTCACTCGTTTGAAATAATAAATAATTATGTCCTTAATTTCGAATTATTTTGAATTTTCTAAGGCCTAAAATAATATATATATATATAAACATAGAGAGAGAGAGAGAGAGACAGCATTGGAGATAGGGACGGCATTTTCCATTTTTGTCCGGACCGGCAAACCTGCTAGAGCCGGGGCCCTGTTACCGAATAACATGAAACGTGAGAAAAACACTGAAATATAATTGGTGTACGACACAATAAATTGAAATAATGGAGAACAGCCAGCGATGTTTAATCACATTTTCCCCCCTAAACGTTTCCGTTTGCGAAACTGCGTTCGGCTTGCGTTCTCTTTGGACATTCAGTGTAAAAAATGCGGATCAAGTTATAATTAAATACGACAATTACCAATTTTAAAATGGGGGGAAATGTTTTTTCTTTGGTCGTAAAAAAGTTAAAAGCCCTAATTACTTGTATGTCTAAGATATCCTCACTGACTGTTGATTGACAGCAGTATTAACATTAAAAACAAAATTTGGCATTTACGTATTAGCGTCACCGCAGCAAAATTTGCGCCATGACAGGGACGTCATGACAGGGCGTGGGCCAACTGGGTCTGTTCCCAGGGCCTTGTTTAGTTCCCGACTCAGCCTTAATTAGATCATGATTTGAACAATTTTAATAATCGAATGTTATTTCTGGATATATTCTCCGGAAGACTGGAAATTTCAAACTACAAATCAACTGGCAACAGTGGCAAGACTGCATTATTAGGTGACGACCGTCGTCTATGTCTTAGCATAGGCCTACCACCAAAAAACATCATTACTCGTTTAATCGAAATACATCAGTTGGTCGAGACAATTTGTGCTTAGGTTTGTGAGATTTTAAGTCCAGGGGCGGCTCTAGGGCCGGACAAACTGGACCCCTGCGCGGGCGGCCAATTCTAAAGGCGGCATTTGGATCGAATTTGAAAATTTCCTTTTTTTTCTTTTGGTTATAAAAAATGTTATATATTTTCTGAAATATTATTGGATGGGAATTTGGAATTTCATTTAACGTATCTTACTTCCTTATTTTGTACTCTGTATGTTTAATGCCAGTTTTCTATTATGTTGAAACTTAAGACTTCGAAGTGGGAGTACATGTTCAATCATAAAATTAGATAAGTTAGCACATCTTTCACTAGCAATTTTCTTCCCATCCCGTAGAATTCCACAAAGGACATTCTTTTCACCCATATGACGTCGGGTGTCAGCTATCCAAAAGGGGACAAGGGCAATAAGAGTTTTTTTTTGTTGTTGTTGATAGAGAATCATAGAAGATTTTTATTTCAGTCTTGAGTGTAGATACCAAAAATTAAAATAAGCGTTTGTGATCCCCACCACCAGTAGACTGACTCTTTTCAAAAAAAATTTGCATGCTGAAATCGGCGGTTCCGTCTCTTTCATTTTACTCGTTTGAAATAATAACAGGTAGCTATGTCCTTAATTTCGAATTTTTTGTATTTGACTTAAAATAACATGTATATATATGTGTATGTATATACACTGGTGTGCAAAAATTAAAGACGAGACGGTTTTTTCAATATAACTTTTTACAAAAGCATTCCAAATCAGCACATTTAATACCGTAAGATCCCCAATACGTAAGGACATGAGTAATGTAAGCAACACTCACTAAAAGAGAAATCAGAGGGATAAAAAGAAGCTTTATTGAAAAAGTAGCATGGAGCGCAATGCGACTGAAGGCCGAAACATCCCTGTGATGGGTGTCCAGCAAGAAATATCCGGTCTTTAGTAGGGGATATGATCTCCCCTGACTGCTAGGCAGGTTTCACAGCGTCTGCCCATGCTGAGAATGAGGGTGTCAATGAGTTGTTGAGGCATTGCTGCCCATTCGTCTTGCAGCGCCAATCGAAGCTCCGGAATCGTTACTGGTGGTAAGGTACGAGCTGCCAAGCGTCTGCCTAGAAAATCTCATACATGCTCGATGGGATTGAGATCCGAAGATCGTGCCGGCCAATCCATACGTTCAATATCCTCACTCTCTAAGAGCTGTTCGGCAGCTACTGTGCGATGACATGGTGCATTGTCGTCCATGAAAAGGAACTGCGGACCCATAGCGCCTCTAAAAAGACGCACATATGGAAGAAGAATCTCGTTACAATAACGGGTCCCGTTAACTGAACCTGCGTCGAAGATGTGAAGGTCTGTACGACTACCAAGCATGATGCCTCCCCAAACGAGAACACCGCCACCTCCATACCTGTCCCTTTCAATGATGTTCCAGGGATGACTGCGGCTTCCCCGCTCTCTCCAGATGAGTATGCGATGAGAATCGCTACTCAGACTGAATCTGCTCTCATCTGTAAAGAGTACTCGTCCCCATTCATTGTCTCTCCAATTCCGGTATTCCCGGCACCACAGAGAACGTCTTCTCCGATGGGCAGGCGTTAGAGGTACACACCGTACAGGGCGTCGTGCAAACAGACCACCACCGTGCAGTCTTCTGGCCACGGTAAAACGCGATATCGGTCGTCCAGTCGCCTGTGTCGTGTGTCTAGCGATTTCTCCCGCTGTCTGCCGCCTGTTTCTTCTGGCCTGTAAGGCAATATACCGGTCATCTGTGGGTGTGGTTCCTCGTGGACGACCACTACTGAACCCCCGGATAGCTGTCCTGTAGTTTGAAATTGTCTCCAAAGTCGTGAAACGATGCTGTGAGCAATTCCGAACTCTGCAGCCACACTTGTCACACTGCGACCTTCCTCCAGCTTCCCAATGATTCGACCTCGGGTAAAAGCATCCAGATGTCGTCTAACAGATTGATTATTCGCCATTTCTCGCTGAGGCAGCAACTCGGTGTGATTTTAACTGCTATACGGTGTGCAATCTCTTTGCCAGAAATAATAATCTTATACACCGACAACATGCTTTACTACTCAGACACTCCCCCATTACGTCTACCTGCATATCTGCGCATGTGCTACCGTACATCACCTCACTTAATCTCCTGATTGGTCTTTCTGTCCGCTCTGCCTCTTCGTTCAGCTGATATGCTAATTTTTCGACTTCGTCCTTAATTTTTGCACACCAGTGTATATATACGCTCAGGCGACACCAACGCCACTCTCTATACCCCCCGATGTAAGCGGGAGAAGTAGATCACTTATTTTTCACAGCAGCTCGCACCTAGTCAGGTTTAACAACCTGTCGATGTATCATTAAATCTTCAAAAACATAAAACGTCTTTTATTCACCATACCCCTAAACACCACTCTCTCTGTAACACGGGGGTCCGGCTACGCAACCTTAATGGTTTTTGAACCCGTAATCAAATCAAAAGTCTCCCAAAACAAACGGCGCTCATTGAAATCGTTATATTATATATATATATATATATATATTAGAGAAATTTTGATTATATATATATATATATATATACTAGCTGTTACCCGCCCGCTTCGCTGGGTATTTCATGATGTTTTATAAATTTTTACTGCTTATATATATGTATAAATTATTGATATCTAAGTCCTAGCATTAAGAATTCGATTGAATTGAAAAATATACTTATACATGTAACTGTCACCTGTTGATAAAAAAAAAAAGGGCAGAACTCATTTAATTTGTATTTTCTAAAAATCTCTAAAATTAAAGCATAGAATGATGTTTGCTCTTTCGTAACTCAAAAACCAAGTGAATTCCCGCAAAACCAATTTTCGGTGGATCTCTACTCCGTAAATTGAACATGCAAACCAAATTTCAAAAAAGTCTAAATCTAACAGAAATAAGCAAAAGTTTTACTATCAATATCCCCATAATCCCGTTGAGAGCCGTTTTCCAAAATTACCGCTCTTAGCGGATTTCAATTCAACAAAAGAAAAATGCAAACCAAATTTCATTATTATAGTCCTTGTAGCTCGAAAAAAGTAATTTTTTTTGTAAATACGTCCCAGTAACCCCCTGCAACCCCCCAGAACTTGATTTGCTTAAAATTTATTCTTAGTGGTTCCCTATTCAACAAAAGAAACATGCTTAACAAATTTCAAGTATATGGGTCTAACAATTAAAAACAGGAATTTTTTTCTGTAACTCCTCTTGACCCCTCGCAAACATCTTTGGGGTCAATTTTCATTTTACTCTTTGTTAGAGGAACTCCATTTCATGAAAGGAACATGCCTACCAATTTTCAAGCAGGATGATCAAGTAGTTTAAAAATGGAAATATTTATCGATTACGCCTCTTAATCTCCCGAAATTTAACTTGGTAGTTGATATTCGCGAAACCCATTTTGTAGCGGTTCTCTACTTTACGAAAGGAATCTGCTATCAAATTTCAAGACTGTACGTCTAACAGTTTAAAAATGGGGATAATTGTCTATAACGCCACTTGAGCCCCCGCAACGCCACTTCTGGGTCTGTTTTCACAAAACCCATTTTGTAGGGGAATTGCACTCTATGAAAGGAATCTGCTTAGCAAAATTTGAAGACTGTGCGTCCAATTAATTAAAAATGCAAAAAAATTATCAATAACGCCCCTTGAACCCCGCAACACCACCTAGGGGTCGATTTTCACAAAACACATTTTGCAGTGTATTTCTATCCTATGAGAGGAATCTGCTAACCAAATTTCAAGACTATGAGTCTAATAGTTTAAAAAAAGAAATAATTATTTATATCTGCCTTAACCCCCGCAACACCCTTGGGGGTCAATTTTCTCCAAACCCGTTTTGTAGCGGATATTTACTCCATGAAAGAAACATTCCTACCAATTTTCAAGCAGGTAGGTCAAATAGTTTAAAAACGAAAATATTTATCTCTTACGCCACTTATTCCCCTGCAACGCCACTTAGAGGTCTGTTTTCACAAAACCTTCTTATAGCTGATCTCTACTCTATGAAAGAAATCTCTTTATCAAATATAAAGACTGTGCGTCTAATAGTTTAAAAATGGAAATAATTATCTATAACGCCCCTTAAGTCCCCTCAACGCCACTTGGGGGCAATTTTCACGAAACCCATTTTTAGCGTATCTCTACCTATGAGAGGAATCTGCTTATAAGTTTCAAGACTCTACGTCTAATAACTTAAAAATAGGAATTTATAACGCCCCTTAACCCCCCCCCCGCAACACCCTTGGGGTCAATTTTCCCAAAACCCATTTTGTAGCGGATATTTACTCCAGGAAAGAAACTTACCTACCAATTTTCAAGCAGGTAGGTGAAGTAGTTTAAAAACGGATATATTTATCTATTACGCCCTTAATCCCCGCAACGCCACTTAGAAGTCTGTTTTCACAAAACCCGTTTTGTAACTGATCATTATTCTACGAAAGGAATCTATATATCAAATTTAAAGACAGTGCGTCAAATAGTTTAAAAATGGAAATAATTATCTATAACGTCCCCTAAGCCCCTGCAACGCCACTTGGGGGTCGATTTTCAGCAAACTCATTTTGTAGCGGATCTCTACTCTCTGAAAGGAATCCGCTTACCCAATTTCAAGATTGTACATCAAGTAGTTTAAACATGGAAACAATTATTATTAAAGCCCTTAACCCCCCGTAACGCCCCTTGCGTTTCGAATTTCGGAAAATCCTTTCTTAGCTGATGTCTACTCTGTCAAAGGAACATGTCTACCAAATTTCAAGTCTGTAGGTTGAATAGTTCCAGAGATTTCGTGATTAGTCAGTCAGTCAGTCAGTCAGTGAGTGAGTCGCTTTTCTCCTTTATATATATATATATATATATATATATACATATAATGTTATATGTGCTGCCTTTTTGTTCAAAAGAATTATTCAAGTTTTATAGGTCTGTATGTATGTGAACAATTTATCTTCTTTAATTATAATGTTTTGCTTTGGAGAGAGGAGCGGCATTTCCCATTTTTGTCCGGCGCGTCAAAATTGCTAAAGCCGGCCCTAGTGAGCCATTCACATTTATTTGTTTCAGATAACTGTTTGTACGAGTACTGTCTACATTTCGGGTCACATTAAGAGCCTACTTGAACATAGGGCCTAGGGCCACAAAAAGTCGTAAGATGTCTCTGGGCCCAGAACCTCAAGAATTCTTAAGACGTCCCTGAGCCATGTTATCAAAACATTAAAAAGGTTCCTACGTGTTTTATGTGGGGGGAAAAAACAATCAGTTATTGACTTAGGTGGAAAATGCCGCGACTCGCTTGGCGCAAGTTTGCTTGCGGTGATACTAAGAACCCAAAATTGTAATTAATTTTATGGCTACATCACATATTTTGATATTATTGTTGAAAATATAGTTCCGATATTATTACATGTATTTCATGTTATTGGAAAACAATTGCTGTTAAAATTGATCAGTGCATATATATACGGAAAGTGTATTTAGTATTTTCGTTTTCTTTTTTTCGTTCATATTTACTTTGCTAATGAAATTCAGCTTTTCTAGTAAATCGTCTGTTTGAAGTAATATAGATAACTTGTAAAAATAATCTGGTGATCCTAAAATGTTTGTAAAAAATTAAAACAACATGTAGAAACAATAAATTGCGGTTTGTGGTTTTAATATAGGTGAAATTAAAACCTTTTTTTT
>BMAO01005965.1:0-32462 GCA_019973975.1 Trichonephila clavata
TTAAATCATTTATTGGATAGAAATAAAGCATTATATTTGTCTTTAAAATTTGGTTTTGCTACTTTAAACTTAATTTTCACCAAGGCATGTAACAGTTGTGTGGGATATGGAGCACCAGGGCATATAACTGTAAGCATAAGTATCCTGAACTGGAAGCTTTTATTAGTATGAGTCAATCAATGAAAGTGACTATTTCCTCAGCGTGGAAATCTTTTAACTTCCTTCGACTTTAAAACTTCTAACTTTCCTTCGTCATTGTTCGATTTTAAAATATTTCGTGTGATGCTACTGTCAGCCGTGAACCCAATTCATACTAAAAAAACTAAACTCATCAGAGCAGCATCAAATCACCATTTTATTCGAGAGAAATCTATCTACTACATTCTTTTGGCTCCTTGCAAAAGACAAGATACACAAGCAGCTCGTTTAAACCATTACATAATTACGTCACCAATGAGTAGTATAAATTTACCGCTTGACCCTGACACCTTCTCCCCGAGAGTCATATTAGATCCGAAGATCAAATATGGCTAAAACAACCTAAGGGTCACACGTTACATCCACAAAAAAAACACTGCTTAAGCACTATCTTAAGATTATACACTACATAAAAAACCAACACATTAAATTTTACACAAATATACTAAACTTAATCATCTAAAAATAAAGTTTAAAGTTCAATTATTCTTAAATTCTTCTAAAAGTTCTTATTTAACTATGGTTTACACTTACAGTCTGGATAGCGCATCTGCATTAACTAGTTTAGATCCTTTTATGTGACTTGCTTCAATGTCATGGCGTTGAATTGCCAAAGCCCACCGCTGTAATCTCGGACATTGGGATGCAGCACTAGTAAGAAACACTAGAGGATTATGATCGGTTAGTAAGAATATCTTTGCTCCGCACAGTAAAGTTTCAAATCTTTTCAGAGCCCAAATAATAGCATACGCTTCCCTCTCAATTGTTGACCACTTTTGTTGGCTTGGATTCAGTTTCTGGCTCCCGAAAGCTATGGAATGAATGTTGTCTTCTCCATCCGACTGACCTAGACAACATCCAACCGCCGTCTGAGATGCATCCGTATGCAAGTAGTACGGTTTCTCTATGTCTGGGACTTGCAATTCTGTAATTCCACATAGTGCTGTCTTCAACTCCTTGAAAGCATTTTCAGCCTCCTTGCTCCATGGAATCTCATTAGGGACTTTCTTTTTCGTGAGCTCCGTCAATGGTACAGCAATTTTTGCAAAGTTTGGAATATACTGTCTATAAAAATTGCATAATTCTAATGCACTTCTCAGTTGCTTCTTGGTCGTTGGTGCCTCTAAGTTCTAAATCGCTTTTATTCTTTCTTTGTCCGGTGAATGTCTACCTGAACCAATGACATATCCTAAGTATTTAACTTGTCTTGCAAACTCACACTTTCCTAAATTCACTGAGAAGTTAAAATGCTCCAATCTTTTGAAAACTTCTTCCAGATGATCTAAATGTTCTTCCCATGTATCAGAGAATACGGCTAAATCGTCGATATACGCGCATGCAAAGCCAGATATAGTTTGGACCACTTTAGGCATGGCTCTTTGGTAGGTTGCAGCAGCGTTTCTTAACCCAAATGGTAATACATTCCACTGGTACTGTCCTCGATGAGTACGGAACGCTGTTAGATGTTTTCTGCTGTCTTCCATTGGTATAGACCAATATCCTTTCAACATATCTAGAACAGTAATAAATTTTTTCTTCCCTACTAAGAAATTCAACTCCATCATATTCTGCATTGGATATGCGTCCGGTACGGTAAGAGCATTCAAACTTCTGAAATCTATGCATAACCTAAGTGTTCCATCCTTTTTATGAACACATACTACTGGGTGTGCTATTTCACTTACAACAGGTTCAATCAGACCTAACTCTAACAATTTGTCTATCTGTATGTCTACTTTCCTCTTTAAGTTTTCTGGTATCTTATAAGTTTTGGGTTTCATCGACTCCTCCTCAGCCTTCAGTTTTATCACGTGTTCACCAACTTTAGCTCTTTTTATTTTTCCAGAAAACAACCTTCTGTGTCGATGTAAAAGATCTTTTAGTTGATTTTGTTGCTTCTTAGATAAGTAATCCAACTTCACTCTGTCCAATGCTTCATCATTCTTCTCAGCAGCAGGAACTGTTGGCGTTTCATATATCTCACCAAATTCATCATCGATATCATAAACAACTCCAACCGTTTGAACTCTCGCTTTGTATTCTCTAATCTTGTTAACATGCAGTAATCTTAAGTTACCTTCAGGCATCCGCAAATAATATGAATTTGCTTTTACTCTTTTAACAACTTTAACTGGACCTGTCCATCTAGAATATAGTTTATTCGTTGAATCAGGTATCAAAACAAGCACTTGATCCCCTGGTGCAAATTCTCGATGTTTCTTTTGTTTGTTATAATATTTAGCGTAGTTTCCTTGTTGCACATCACTTGTTAACTTTGCCTCGCGGGTTGATACTTCTAACTTTTCTTTTAATTTTCTCAAATAACTCTCTACTGATCCTTTCATATTCAGAGGTAATAACGTGTTTCCAGTCCAAATTGACTTCAATATAGACAACGGACCTTTCGGCTTCCTTCCATACATTAGCAGAAAAGGTGGTATACCGGTAGTTGCATTTGGAACTTCCCGATAAGCCCATAGTAAAAACGGTATATGCCTATGCCAACCTCTTCCTTCCTCTCTACTAATGTGATGCAACATGTTCTTGAGAGTCTGGTTCCATCTCTCAATTAACCCGTTTCCTTCTGGATGGTATGGTGTCGAAAAACGTGGGCAAGCTCCTAAAATCTTCAAAAACTCTTGCGTTAAACTTGCTGTAAAATTTGTAGCATTGTCCATTACGATCACTTCTGGAATGCCTGTTCTACTGAATATTTCGAGCAGTGCTTCACATGTACTCGTAGCCGTTAGTGACTTGAGCGGGACTGCTTCCGGTCATCTAGAATGCTGATCCATCAAACAAAGTATATATCTATGTCCCTGTGACGATACTGGATCTACAGGACCAATTAGATCAACGTTTACTACTTGGAATGGCAATTCAGGACGAGATACAGGTGTTATTGGAATTTTGTCAACCGAACGAATTACTTTTCTGCACTGACAACCATGACAAGAACTGCAATATGCTTTAATCTCCTTCACCATTCCTGGCCAATAAAATGAAAACTTGATTCTCTGAATTGTTTTATGAGCTCCTAGATGTGCTCCGAACACTGATTCATGTGCAATTTCTAGTATCTTCCTCTTCCTAATTTCGGGAATCACTAACTGTTTTATTCTATTTCCACACAACAGCTCTTCATGGTACAGGATATCGTTTTCTATCACATATCCTCCTTTTTTCGCTTAGCAAAATTCCATGCTTCTTGAAGAGTATCGCAACTCTTTTGCTGTTTCTTGAATTTTTCGGTGTTATTTTCATTCTCCTCATCATATTCTGTTATTGTTGGCTCCTGTTCTTCCTCCTCAGTATTTACACTTTCATCTAACAATTTTTTGGGGGAATCTGATCTTAAGTTTACAGCGGCTGTAAATCTGGGATTGTATATTCTCTCTTGTTCTAATAATGCTTCATAAGTTTCAGTATCTAATAATATATCAGCGTTCAGTCTGTCCACAGTTGCCACCACCGTTTTAATTACCGGCGTAATATACCCGTTCGTTACCAAACCAATATCCACTTCTTTTAGTTCAGCCTTTAAACAATCACCAAATGCAGGTTGCAACATTATATATCCTTTGTAATCGACTTCCTTCCCTACTACACTGCTTTTAAATACGCTAATTTGTGCACCTGAATCTACTACAGCTTCATATTCTACTCCACCATAAGAAATTTTTACTATTTTAAGATCAGACATTTTTAAATGAACTGCGCTGCATTTCTTATTTTTCATTAAAACTTCGCCATTGAATCTCGCTGTGACTACTTTGCTTTCATCCTCAACTACTTTGACTTCTGCCACTTGCACTTCAGATACCTTTACCTCAGCAACTTTACCCTCGGTCTTTTCTATCCCATCTTTCTTATCCCTGCAAAATCTCGCAAAATGTCCTACTCGTCCACAATTGAAACATGTAACTGGTTTTTGGAAAGAATTTCGCTTATCGTATCCACTGCGGTTGTTAGATTTATTCTTGTCTATACCCTTCACTCAATGTATGACATCTTCTATTGAACGTGGCAGGCCTTTCCCGATAGGAATTTCTATACGGTTGAGAAGAAGTAGCTTTAGTGGCCTGATTATATTGCCTTGCGTTTTCATAATCATCTAACTTCTCAGCAAGATCGTCAACTGTAACAATTCTACCCCAATCATCAATAAAATGTTGTTGTATATCCCTGGATACTTGTTCCTTCATCTGTTCTACAATGACAAGTTGTTTCAGACTGTCAAAATCGTAGATATTTAGTCCCGAAATCCACTCATTAAAATAGTTCGCCAACTCAAATCCAAAATCTCGCCAAGTGTACTCGGTCGATTTACAATGTCTCTTAAATTTTATTTTAAATGCTTCTGGGCTGAATTTAAATCTTTTTAATAACATACTTTTTATATGCTCATAGTCATTTGCCTTTTCCTCAGGTTCCCTGGCAATCAAATTCGCCATTTCTAACGGCAATAGTCCAACAAGATTCGTAACCCAGTCTTCTTCCTTAGTATGAACTCTTCATGCTTGTCTTTCAAACAGTATTAAGTAAAAACTTATATCACCTTCTTTAGGGTCAAAAGTACGTATTAATTTTTGCAATCCAACTGGTACGTGTTCTTGTATTCCTTCATTTTGAGAGTCCATCTCTCTCATAAACCCATTATTACTTATCGAAGCTTCTATCCTCAACTTTTCTAATTCATATTCTCTTTCTTGACGCTTTATTTCATCTTCTCTTTCTTGGCACTTTATTGCTTCTCTTTCACTTACTATTCTGTGCAGTAATTCTTTCACGAACGCCTCTTCATACTCTTCACTTGCTAATATCGTATTTTTTAAAGCAGAAACTTTCATTTCTTCCGTTACAGTTTCTCCTAATTCTTCCGCCAAACACTTCAAATCTATCTTCAAAGCTCTTCCTAAAAACGCCATTTTATCAAACGTTGGATATAATTGGAATTCACAATCTTCAAAACAGTTTCGATGTCGCCAAGCTTCACAACAGTTCGCAATTCTTAATCTTGAAACAGTTCGAAATCCTCAATCTTCAACAGATTTAAATCTTTAATCTTCGAAACGATTGGAAATCCATTTCGGTTTTCTCGCACAAATGTCAGCAGTGAACACAATTCATACTAAAAAAAACTAAACTCATCAGAGCAGCATCAATTCACCATTTTATTCGAGAGAAATCTATCTACTACATTCTTTTGGCTCCTTGCCAAAGACAAGATACACAAGCAGCTCGTTTAAGGGTCCCGTAGACAGAAATTCCAACTCTAAAACGATGAAAGCGCCCTCTTCTGGGAGGGGGGAATGGGCGTTCCTAAAAGAAAGGCCAAGTACTCATGAGTACTGGTCTTAATGGTCGGAGGTAAATAGTTCCTTCATAAAAGATAAATTATATGCCTTTTTTTCTTAATTTTCAATATTTTCTTGACTTTGAAATAAACATTTTTTTCAAGCTATTATTTTTCCAAATTTCCATTTACTTGATCCCATTTACTGATGATTATGTTCTGACAGCTGATGAAAGAAAATGACGTCACAGAATCATACAAGCCTCTTCTACAACAGTTGAGAGAGGGATTCTAAGTGCAAAGGGAGCTCGAGACAGGAACCCCCCCCCTCTCTTCCGCCTTCTATTTTTGTTCGTGGAGGGTCCAGTTTATAACCAACTGAAGACTATTTATATGACAACTGACCCCTCTTTTACTGCCCACCCCATGGCAGTTTTCAATTACATGAAAACTGTGCCCGACATTCTAGTTGTACAAAGAAACTGCTTTTTTTCCGCTGTTTCGTTTCTGTTTTGAGGAACGTCAGTTTTTCATTTGAATTTTATAAAAATATAAGTTTTAGTTAAGGCAAAAACCTTTATATATATATATATATATTTCTATACATTCAAAACAATTTTCTGTGATATTCTTCAATACTAAATTGCATCAAAATCCTTTTTTAAACAGTTTAATGACAAGAGAAATTTATAAAATTAATGGAATGAATAGTGTAATGTGATTTAAATTATTCTCTTTCCTGAAATATTTCAGGTCAGTTCTTTATTTCCGATTCAGTTCAATAATTTTATTTAAAAACGGTTTAAGACATGTAACAAAAAAAATCTTATATAAATTTAATAAAGTACAGTGGCGTAACTACCAATGGGCTAGGTAGTGCCGTGCACAGGGGCCCTTGAGCTCAGGGGACCCTCACGCCTTGACCACCAAGCAAGTCGAGCTTGCGATGATTTCTCCCATAATTGAGGTATAAATATAAAAGATTGTTACATAGCTGTAATCATGGCAACTCCATTGAAAGTAATTTCAAACTTGTAAGGAATTCCCCTAAATTCATTCCTTTGTTTGTGTATAGTGTTGCGAATTTTACTTATTAAAAAGTTTATATTATTTTTCAATTTTTTCATTTTTCTATAATCTTTACTTGAAAATAAACATCAAGTTCCATGAAATGTCTTACCAGACATCTAAAAAAACTACACAGGAAGCTATTTCTTCTTGGTCATTTTATTTTTTATAACAATATGATTCATAATAAGCTATTTTCAATGTTTCACAATCTGGTATCTGCAACAGACTGATGTAATTTTGACCCCCCTCCTCTGTTTTTTCGTGTGTTTTATTTTAAATAATTATAATAATTTTGTATTATATTTTCTTGTTTGTGCATATTCCTTTTATCATTTCCTGTCTATCACATGTCAAATCAAACCTGGGCAATCACTAAATTCACAAGAAAACTCATATGCATACATGTAAGTAGTTTGTAGCTTTGCTTTCCTATGTTCTGCAGAGCTTGACACAGGGCTGATGTGAACCAGCTTTGTATATATATATATATATATAAAATACTCTAATATATTTTTAATTAATAAAACCACCAATATTCTCTTTTTTTTTGCACCAAGACCTTTGGATACCTAGCTACGCCACTGATAAAATATATTGAGTATTGGTTTTGGGACCCACACAATTTTTTGGAAGAACAGTTTTATAGTGTTGGAATTTCTAATATAAATACAGTTACAAAAAAAAGGAACGAGTCTCACAGTAGTCGCATATGATGTGTAACATGACATGTTATCCTGGTAAATACGCAATAGTAAGATAAATCCTGGAAAAAATTAATCGGGTATGATTGGAAATAATTTTCTATCAAATAATTTTATCTTTAAGGAAAATTTTATTTAATTAACACAAAGAGTCATGTAATTTTTTAGCAAAAATAAATATTCTTGTTCAATTTGGAGAAGACACACACACAATAGACTTATGATGACTAAAATCTGACACATATACTTGAGATTTTAAAGTATTTAATAACCTTTGAAAAACAACGTCAATAACAGTACCACTGTTGGCTGTCGATATATTTCGGTTTGTGTTCATTTCGAGCTTGAGCTCATCATTCAAAAAAGCTATGAGCGGACAATCGTAAAGTTACCTGACTGACAAACAGATTTGGTAAAGCAGTAATTGGTTCGGCCGTTTGTTTCTGAGAGATTTGTGTTCGTTGCAAAAAAAAAAAAAAAAAAAAAAATACCTGCTGCGTGGAGTTGAATTTTGTGCAATTCTTTTCGGCTGTACTCCTTCAGTTTTTAATTTTTTTTCTCACGTTTCTTTTGTCGAAAATCTCGCATACATTCTGCTTTGGATTTACTCGTCTCGGTAAATCACAAAACCGTTTTAAAGTTATTGTATTCCAGATTTTAATTTCAATTAACTTTTTTCACTAATCATACTAAATATTTTTCTGATTTATCACACTAATATTATATTTTTAATATCACAAACAGAAACCAGCAATATATTTTTTAAAAAAATAAAAAAAATTTAAATCAGCTTTTAAAACCGTGGAGGATTATATACCATAATGACTAAAGACGCGAGATTCCCAAGTTCAAAAAAGGTCATGAAGAATACAAAGAAACTGTAAACTCAAGTGTCATTCTCGCTATCCGATCTTGGCTTAGAAGAGGGATGGCCAACTCAAATGACCTTGCGGGCCACTTCGGAAAAACATTATAATCCTGCGGGCTGCAAACAAAAATTATATATCTTTATATTATATTTAGACCCATCACAAACATTTATTGGAATGAAAATTTAAAACGGAATGAATTATTATTGATTTCATTATTTTTCATCTATACAAGCATAGATAATTTATAATAATAATGCAAGGATCAAATATGTCTAATTCTAGCAATAGGCAGCGCGATGGAGTTACAGGAATCGAGTGTGATGCTGCGCTGCAATACCGCACACTTCTAAGAATGTATTAAAATAAAAGAAAGGTAATAAAATAGAAACAGTTATGAAGTATATTTGTTACAAAACACTACATTAAAAACAAAAATATTGTACAAAATAATCATATTTTGTAATGAATCTCGAGGGCCGCAAAATTATTCAAGGCCGCGGCGTGGCCACCCTTGGCTTAGAATTACGAAGTCTGTCGCAAATAACATATATGGCTCTAGAGCAGTGGTCTTCAAACTTTTTCAACTCAAGGAACCCTTTGAACTTGAAAGTGTTTTTGTGGAACCTCTAGAACTAGAAAGTGTTTTCGTAGAATCCCTAGAACTAGAAAGTATTATCGTACAACCCCATTCCAATCAGAATTTCCCGGGATTTTTGGGGAATATCTCTATATATAATTCCTCAGATGTCAAACATTCAAATTGTGGAGTGAGTGAGTGAATATTAACGTCACACTGTTCAGCTACACGAGAGCTTTTGGTAACGGATATCGTAATTTTGAACCATGGTCAAGTGACGGGGATGACACCTGAGATAGCACCTCATCTCCTAACTACCACACCACACCACACCAAATGAAGGACGTTTGAGCTCTCGACAGATTTAACGTGCATCGCGCCCCTACACGGTGGGTCTTTAGGGGTGCTGGGCTTGAACGTTAAAATTGTGGAACTATTTGCCTGTATTTGTACTTGCAGTGCATTCTTCATAGCGCATTAACTTAGAATTCATTTTGAAAAAAAAAAGCAGTGATGAGTTATCTTGAATAATATATGAAACACATGTATAAATGAAAATGCAAAATGTAGATACTGCTTTCCAGACAGAAATTTAAAAAAAAAAATTCTGCAATGTTATTTCTAAGTTGAATTTTCAGTGAAGGAAATAAAAACGGAATAAAAACATCAGTAGCAATAGTAAATAAATTAATTGAAATTTATATGTTTTAAGAAGAAACTATTAATGTTACTAAAAATATTCTTAAAATTATGGAAAACTTTCTGATTTATTTTAAATCAATGGTATTTCATCTTCGGAATATTTGAATCTTATTCAAAATGCGATGATCAATAAATCCATTTAGTATGTGGAAACTTTCACAATATTTGAAATGAACAGCGGAACAAGAATTTAGAAAAAAAGAAATACACACTTTTCTTTCCAATTCCTGAAATTCTGTCCTATATTCTTTTTTCGTTTAGCCGAAAGAAATAATCTTTTTTTTTGAAGCTGCGACGATGATCCATTTTATTTAATAGCTGAAATAAACTGTGCAAAATAAGTTTTAAAACAGCTGATATTCAAATAACTTTAACTTGGAAAAAAACACAGGAATTTCAATTTTGGAGATATGTAAGAAAAGAATGCGAAATCTGATTCACTTTATCCTGACGATTCAAATGCATTTAATAAATATTAATTGTTCATTTTAATTATTAATAAAATATAACTTATTTAGTATATATAAATAATTTTAAGAAAGGTGGAATAAAAAACAGAGGATAGCTTTTTGTACAAAATGTATTTGTAGTTATTTTCAAGCACAGACTCAAACTTTCCTAAGAATGATGTAATTGTAAATAGTATCTTGAATGCCTATAGATTCTTAGAAAACAAGACCCATTTTTGGGGGGGGGGACATCTCTGTTACACAATCCACCGAAGAGTCATAAATTACCCCCTTTCACCAAGGGAACGCAGGGAAAATTTCATGTATCCTTCCGCAAGAAGGCGGAGTTACAAGTTTACTTTCCCCTCATTCCAAATATGCAATGTTGACTTATTTAATTACTCGCAAATAAATTAGTTTAAAAATTTTAAAGTATATGCGTTTGAAAGAGCATAAAAAATAATGGATTTCCGCTGAAAAACTTTTTTTATCCGATAATTGAAAATATTTTTATGATCGTTTCAACGCACTAAATGTAAATTTTCAAGCTTTTAATAAATATTTAAAAATATTTAGAAATTTTTTTTTAAAAATCGAAATCAAGAGAAACATTAATTTTTTTTTTTTTATCTTTAGGATGCATTTTGTTTTATACAGTTAAAAGCAATACCTTAGACGTAAATTGAATTATAAGAAACTCCATAGGATTAACATTACGCTCGGGTTTTCGTGGTGGCGTGTCACCGGGAGCCTTAAACCATTACATCATTACGTCACTAATGAGTAATATAATAAATTTACCGCGTGACCCTGACAGCTACATCTTTCATGAGATTTGTTCCGCAAATAATTTTACTTTTTTTTTGCTTGATGATGTTCTTTGCTTAAGATATGAATAATATTTTAGAACCAAGGAAGTATATTAACTTCCAGATAATTATTCCTAATCATTCAAAATGAATTAATCATGCTAAATACATGGCTTTTTTTAAATATATTTTAAGCGTATTAATCTCATAGTCCTCTTGAACTTAGGTTCGATGTTCCAGTTTTGATACTATCCTTATAGTTTTCTAGTGGTTTATAATGATAAAGGTCATTTCAAACTATACATTTCAAAGGGAAAAAAAAGAGAGAAAAAATAAGATTTATCGGTATTCGATATTTCTCCAACCGGAACATTAGAAATGGATATATATATATATATACAGGACCGGCTCTATAGCAATTTTGCCGCCCCACTCCCCAAAGTAAGAAAAAACTATTATTAAAAAAGATAAAAATTGTTCATAAATGCACACCTATAAAACTTGAATATTCCTTGCGAAGAAAAAGGGAGCTAACAGTATATATATATATATATATATATATAAAAAATATATATAAAAAATATATATATATATATATATATATATATATATATATATATATATACAGGGTGTTTCATAAATGATGGGAGTAACTTTAAGGCGTGTAAGTTTAGGGTCCTAAATTTCAAATGATGATAAAAAACGGAAAAATGGATCGATTCATTTGCGGTTTTCACTAAAATCATTCTTTAAATTAGTATTTTCTTAAAAAAAAGTTTTAAAGACAAAGTTAAAAAAATGCCGTTAGAGGGCACTCTAGACTTTGGAGTACCGAACAACTACCTTTTACCAGTATTTTTTTTATTTTGTTAAATGTTTACAAAAGCTTAGATTTTGACTTGAATTTTGAGCGCAAAATTGAAACCATCGTGAGCGGTTAAGTAGCGCAAATGTAATCGCGTTCAGGGGGGGGGGGATTGAAATGCTCGTATGTAATGATCAAAATAAAAAAAAAACGATAAAGCAAACTTTAAGAGGCGATAGTACAACATAAAAACAATCAACTTTGATTAGAAAATGCATGATTTGAATTCAAACGCAAACGTGTTAGAGCATCTTCAAATTTTATCCATGCAAGCATTATAGCTGCAAGTTTCTGGAAGAAGAATATGAAATTATGATATGGGGAAGAAGAAGAACGCATATGCAAATTGTTATTAAGATAAAAGCCACTGACCCGAGTGTGCAAGTGCAAATCACGGTACAAACGTAACGAAAGATGTTGCCCTTCACTAATCAAGAAAAGGCTGATATGCACTTCATCTACGGAACTGCAAATGGGAATAGTGCAGAGGCGCGACGATTGTACGGAAAAAAGTTTCCCAACAGGCGGTTGCCCAATGATAAAACATTTGTGCGCTTGCACAGACAGTTGTGTGAGACAGGATCCTTTTTTGGTGCACGTTCAAATGCAGGCCGTGCGAAGTCTAACAGAACGGTAGCTGGGGAAGAAAAAATTCTGGATATGGTGGCTGATCATCCGAATACAAGCACGCGAGCAGTGGCTAGTCAAATTGAAGTATCACCCTCCACGACATGGCGAGCACTAAAGGATGAAAGTAAGCATCCTTTTCATGTCCAACAAGTCCAGGAACTGACTCAAAGGGATTTTCCTCGTCGAATGGATTTTGCTCGCTGGTATCTGCAGAAGAACACCCTAAATCCCGATTTTGGTCCAACTGTGCTTTTTACAGATGAATGTACATTTACACGTGACGGTACATTTAACACCCACAGTTCCCACCAATGCGCAGATGTAAATCCACATGCGTCTTCTACACATGCATATCAGCGACGATTTTCCATAAATGTTTGGGCAGGAATAATTGGGGACCATCTACTTGGACCTTATCTTCTGCCAGAACGCCTGGATGGAAAAAAATATCTTACCTTTCTGCAACAGGTGCTGCCGGAAATGATGACAGATGTTCCCCCTCGTATCCGGCGAGTAATGTGGTTCCAGCAGGATGGAGCACCAGCTCATTTTGCGCCAGAGGGGCGAAATTATCTAAACGCAACCTTTCTAAATCAATGAATTGGGCGAGGTGGTCCTGTCCCTTGGCCAGCGCAATCGCCCGATCTTTCATGCCTGGATTTCTTTTTGTGAGGACACCTGAAGAGTCTTATGTATGAGACTCCTATCGAATCTGCAGAAGAACTCGTCGCCAGACTTTCGGGAGCTGCAGGAGAGGTGCGCGATACTCCTGGCGTGTTTCAGAGGGTTCGTGAATCCCTTCTTCGCCGTTGTACTGCATGCATCGCCTCTAATGGTCAGTGTTTCGAACAGCTATTGTAATCATTTCTAATTAAACTTTTTTTTATAACGTAAATGTTCTTTGTTTCCTTTTTTGTTTCTTAAAACGAAATCTGTTTCAGCGCCCTCTATCACCTTCGGGTTAAAATTACGAGTATGATTTCTTTGATGAATGTTGCTTGTTTTGGTGTTGTACTATCGCCTCTTAAAGTTTGCTTTATCGTTTTTTATTTTGATCATTACATACGAGCATTTCAATTCTCCCCCCCCCCCTGAACGCGGTTACATTTGCGCCACTTAACCGCTCACGATGGTTTCAATTTTGCGCTCAAAATTCAAGTTAAAATCGAAGCTTTTGTAAACATTTAACAAAATAAAAAAAAATACTGGTAGTTGTTCGGTACTCCAAAGTCTAGAGCGCCCTCTAACGGCATTTTTTTAACTTTGTCTTTAAAACTTTTTTTTAAGAAAATACTAATTTAAAGAATGATTTTAGTGAAAACCGCAAATGAATCGATCCATTTTTCCGTTTTTTATCTTCATTTGAAATTTAGGACCCTAAACTTTGATGGCGCCTTTCTCCTTTGGAAGACGTTTGGGACACTTGGTTTCCTATGTACTATTACTCGTCTTGATGTGTACTATCACCCCTTAAAGTTACTCCCATCATTTGTGAAACACCCTGTATATCAATTTGCTCAGCTATTTCATGTTCGATAGTCAATGTAGCTAAGTCATTTAATCTATCTTTAGAATTTGTGAACTGTAAGAAATTTTTTATTAATTTTAATTTTGAGAAACTAATATCTACACTTGCCAAACTTTTTGCAAATAAAGTAAAATAAATGTAATAGCAAGATTTGGAGCAAATTTTAAAACTTCAACTGGGCTTTTGTTTTTCGCCTGCTAAAGCTGAAACTGAGATTATCTCATCTACTCAATCAAGCGCGTTTACATCCAATGATTCTCCGTCGGTCAACATCATTTCTAAATTTTTACAGTTTTTAGTTAATTAAGGGTATTTCTTAAATCATATATATTGTACAAAAATGAAAACAATTACTGTCAGTACTCATTGAATTAAATCTGCATTCCAAAGCATTAACTGCTTCGTCCAATGTAAAAAAATAAAACTCGTATCTTGAATTTTAATTTAGGATATTCCATCGGATCATCTTGTGCTTCATAATTAATTTACATTTTTCCGTCGAACTCTGTGACGTGGTTGCGTCACCTCAAAGTTAGCAGAGATATCAGTCTCGACGGCCAGTTCTTTTGCATCACAGTGCCTTTTATCAAAAGTCACACCCTTAAAAAAATCTTTCCAATTTCTTGAGAGTTCCATAGTAGATGGTAGATCGTAATATTTTGTTTGCAATAACTTGCTTATTGGATTTTAATGCAATTAAAGATTTTATACCAAATAATGAGGGCCATAGGAACTTGAATTGTTAAGTAGATTTTAATAATCCAAAAGCCTCATCTCTTATAGAGTTGCCAATTTTTAGCATTATTATAAAATCTAAGCATTATAAAAACCTCCCAATTGATAACTTAAGGGTTTAATAGCCTCTATTCAGCTTTCCCAGCTATTTACACTAAGTGGCTTTAAAGTTTTATGCCCTTTATACATTTTAATAATATAACCCAACGAAAAGTTGATGAAAAAAATAAATTATTTGAATTATATTAAAAAAAGTAGGCTTCTAAGGATGCTTTTACCATGTCATTAGCGACCAAATTAAAAGAGTGGTTACTACAGGGCACATAGATTGTTTGCGGATTTAACGTTCTTATTTTAAATTGAGCCCCTGATTTCCCGCCTTTCATATTCACTCCGTTATTGTAGGCCTGCTCCCGCATATCTAGCAAATTTAGCCCGAATTTTTTATTTTTTAAGTTTCTCTACTATTAAATTTGAAAGTTCTCTTCCAGTTAATCCTTCAACAGGAAGAAAAACAAAAGAACTCGCATTAGTTTTAACGATAACTTCGTTAGGATTAAATTTCTCTATACATGGTATACCTTACCATAAATGTCATTTGTTCGATCTTGCTGGCATCAGGGAAGCAATCAAAAACTATCGAATAATATTTAGCTTGTTTAATTTTATGAACAATGTATAATTCAATATTCTCATATAAAAGAGAAATTATCTCGTTCTGAATATTTTTCCCTAGATAGTGTACTTTAACTTCTTCCAAATTTTCCATAATAAAATAAAGTATTTTTAAAATTTGGTCCAAATGCCGCCTTTGTATATATATATATATATATATATATATATATATATATATTACAAAAATATACAAAAATAGTTATAAACCTAAGATAACTATCGTCATAATAGGAAAGATTTAGCCACAGAAATACTAAAAGCAAACTCCCAGCCTTAGGAACTAGGAATGCAGGTTTAAACAAAGTTTTCTGGCCAGCCAACCTTCACCTGAATTTGCCAGTATTCTGGGCCATAGGGAAAGCAATAAATTTCTAGAGAAGTTTAACTATATTATAGATAAAACCATAATCTATTAATGTAATACTATAATGTTATAGCTTTTAATAATTACTAAAATATTTAAAATCAAAGCCAAACTAATAGACTTACCACGTGAATACATATTCGCTTCTTATGGACAATAACAGTAACGCATATAATTATTATGTATTGAGAAAGTAGCAATGTTACAATATATATATATATATATATATATACTTTTAAAATTTCTATATTTTATTTTAAAATTTATAGAAAATAAAAAATACCATCCAGACATAAACGATTAATTTTTAATAAAATATATTATTACAAAATTACATAGCTAGAGGCGCCATCTATCTATAAACTGTATAACTGAAAAAACTTTTTTTATTTAACTGTTATATAACATTTTATAAATTTAATAGGGTAACTTAGTTCTATACAATGTTTAATAAAGTTATTAATATTTAAATATATGTTAGATTTATCACTAACTAATACCTTGTTACGATAAATATAATTCAAAATAATATTTCGATATATTGAGATGGATAAGTTAGAATTCCAGGAGGGAACTTTAAGAATGTTAAAATTAAAATCATCTCTTTTATCATAAATATTGCTATGTAATTTATAGTCCTTAATATATAATGATACATCCAAGTAATTAGTTGTAACAGGATTATTATTAATTTTAAGAAGCTTTAAATATTCCGGATAAAAATTGATATTGGGATTATAATTATTATTTTTACCAAAAATAATTAGGTCATCTATGTATCTAAAAATGTAATAATCATTATTAATAATATAATTATTTTCGTAAAAGTGTAAATATAAATTAGCCAAACTATTGCTAGCAGGGCCACCCTGAGGCAAACCTTTGGTTTGTTTGTACAGAGAACCATTAAAATTAATGTAATTTTCTTTTAGGACAAACTTTATTAGAGTTCTAAATTTTTGTAAATTAATATTAAGGTTATAATTTCTGTAATTATCCAAAATTACCCTAATTACATCATTGATATCAATAGAGTTAAAAAGATCTTCAAAGTCATAACTATGAACTGAATAAGTATTTTTATCTTTAAAAAAATCTATAATTTCTTTACTATTTTTAATTATAGCTTTATTACATTGCTTATTGATGAATTCTTGCAAAATATTGTGCAGCATTTTACCTGCATCAGTGATATAAGTTTTAAAACCATTTGTTACTGTTCTAAATTTAACAGGATTTTTATGAAATTTAGGTGTTAAAAATATATATGGAAACTTAATCTTATGAGTGGGAACATTCAATTTCTTGTATATAGCAGTGATTCGATTAGTAATTTCTTTTTCTGACAATTCCAATCTATTGAAAGATTCATTGTTTAAAAAATGTTCATTAATCATAGTATTATAAAAATACTTACAGATAATAGCATAATTACCAGGCACTTTATCTATGTAAACAATGATAAAATTCTTTTGTAAATCATAAATTTTCTGTTTTACATCTTTATAAGTGAGTACTGGTTTAGAACAATAGTTAAATTTCATCAGGTCTTTTAAAATATTGTACTTAAATTCATCAAATGCCCCTCTAAAGGCAAACCATATTTAACTGCAGATTTAGTAATGAAACTATTTATATCATTATTAATTTGATTTTTAACAGTATTATTGTTGCTAGAAATTGTTAATCTAAAACTAGTGCCTTTACTCATGATATCTTTTAAAATTCCATCCTTGACTATATCTAAATTGCCAGTTACTACATGTTTGTGATAGCTATCAATAAACTCATGATAGTTCTTACATTTACAGTCATCTATGTCAAGAGAAGGTGAGCTATTATTGTAATTAAAGATAAATCTGCCCATTGTTTTATTATATTTAAAAGCTTTTTTAACTATTACATTCCTAACAGGAAAAAGTGACAAATGTCTATTAAAAACACTAGAAAAATTAACTTTATCAAATGTATTATTCATGAATAATAAAGTGCAGTATTCTGTAGTAGGTTTATTAAATTTATTGACATTTATATTGAATTTATTAAGTAAAAAATTATTAATGTCTTTTATGATGTGAACTGCATGACACACCTTAAAGCACTCATTATTTAAAATTTCATCCAACAGTACAATTTCCTTTTTATTAAGACCAAACATGAAGTATTTGATCTGCTTGATATTAAAGTTTAATTCAAAATCATTTATAATAGCTTTAATATTATCAATTAAATAATTCTTATCTCTGTTTTTCCTTTTAGTTCTATTGCTCCTTGAGTTTCTTTTAAAATTCTTAACTGAATTGGAAGCAGTATAAAAAAATTCTTTGTTATTGCTCTGTGACATAATTTGGAGTGTGTTTTTAGCAAGGTATAAAACATTAAGACCATATGGATATATTGTATTAAAACTTCTGATAAAATGATTTTCCCACCATAATCTGTGCTTAGTATTTGGTACGATTTTAATAGTCGACAATTCAACATTATTAAATCCATGCATTTGAAAGTGTCTGAGCTCAATTTTATTAGAATTGTTGGTATAACTTAAGTTTTTAACATCATGTCTATGTTGATTAATCCTAATATTAATAGTATTTGAGGTCTGTCCAATATATTTATACCTACAGATTTTACAATTTAATAGGTAAATACAATTAAAAGTTTTACATAGTTTAAATTTAGATTCACAGTCATATTAATCATTGTCTATCATAGTGCAAGTTTTACATCTACTATCATTACATTTGTTGAATCTCAACTTAGTACTAATATTAGATATATTGTTTATATATTTGCTTGAGGATAATTTGTCCTTATTTACATGTAAATTATTAATATTAATGTAACTTTTATTATCATATTGAATATTAGAATTGCTAGAGGCTAAGTTTTTTTGTTTAATATGAGAAGAATGACTATTAATGTATTTTTTGTTCCAAAAAATTCTTGTCTTGAATCTTTTATTCGTATTGTTACTATTATAATCATTAAGATCATTAACAAAATTAGATTCCTTTCCCAAATTGTCATTATAAAGTGAGTTATAAAAATCCATCTTCCTAACCATTTTACTTAACTCTGAAATGAGTCAAAATTTTGTATTGATAACAGAAGTACTATACCAATTAGTATTGATAACAGAAGTTCAGTACGAAATCAATACCGATAACCAAAGTACAGTACCAAATCAGTATTAAAAACCAAGATACGTACCTAAACAGTATAAAGAGAGTGCCTAAGCAAACGACAAGTTAATTTTAAAAAAACAAACTTGATAGTATCTCAAAAGAAGAATAAGCTGTGTAAAAACACAAAACAAATCAAAGCTAATTATAGAGCTCAAAAAAGCAACCAATTAACCCAACACAACAACTAAGAATGAAAACACTAATAGGTAATTTGATAACAGAAGTACTATACCTATCAGTATTGATAACAGAAGTTCAGTACCAAATCAATATCGATAACCAAAGTACAGTACCAACTCAGTATTAAAAACCAAGATACGTACCAAAACAGTATAAAGAGAGTGCCTAAGCAAACGACAAGTTAATTTTTAAAAAAACAAACTTGATAGTATCTCAAAAGAAGAATAAGCTGTGTAAAAACACAAAGCAAAGCAAAGCTAATTATAGAGCTCAAAAAGCAACCAATTAACCCAACACAATAACTAAGAATGAAAACACGCTAATAGGTAATTTTATAACGATGCTGTACCTACCTAATCAGTACACCACCGAGCAAAAAGATCAGCAAAAAACTAACCTAATTGCCAGTCACTAATACTAAGTAAGACCATTCCATTAAAAAAGATATATGAAGAAGATTGATTGAAAGTTAAAGTTTTGCAAACTTAACCCATGTCATCATAAGTAACACTAAAAATAGAAATGCTGAATAATAGTAATACAAACATAAATTTATTAACTAGGTAGTCAAAAAACACATAAATATGAAGAAGAAGATTGATTGTAAGTTAAAGTTTTGCAAACTTAACCCATGTCATCATAAGTAACACTAAAAATAGAAATACTGAATAATAGTATTACAAACATAAAAATATTATATATATATATATATATATACTAGCTGACCAGGCCCGGCGTTGCACGGGCTTTTACCAAGGATATAACTTAATCCCCATGTTAATTTCCTCCTTTCTTTCTGACGTCAGAACTTTTGTGTGGGTGTGACGTGTACAATGGGAGTGTATGGCCCGTGAGTGCGTGTCATGGCTTTCTCGTTTAACATTTTCCCTTCTCTTCACAAAATCAGCACTTCCAATATTATTTCACAAAATTACTTTTACTTCTTTGTTTCTTTCCTCTCCGCTTAGCCCGGTGTTGAACGGGCTTTTACCAGTGAATAACTTAATCCCCATGGGAATTTCCTGTTTCCCTCAGGACGATAGCACTTATGTGTGTGCATGCGCGATGTGAGTGATTTCTTTAACTATGACATTAAAACTCCCTTTTTCGAAATTTGTTCTTGCGTTGGTGTGGTGTGGTACTTAGGAGAGGTGGGTAAAAGCTTAGGTGTCGTCCTCGTCACTTGACCATGGTTGAAAATTTCGAGGTCCGTCGCTAAAAACCCTCGAATAGGCGAACAGTGCGAATTTATAAATCACTCACTCACTTTTTAATTCTTTCGTTGCAATTTTTTAGTCCCCGGAAACGAAAATGTAGCCTTTTTAAAATAGTTGTATGTTGAAAAAAGACAGAAAAGTAGAAATTTTTCAAATTACAAAATTTTACTATTTTAAATTTTGAAGTAAAATTGTGAGGATATTTTGAAATGTTCGACTCACGGGAAAAAAGTTTCATGCAATTATCTTTATAAAAGAAGAAATTATTAACTGATTGTTTTAAGTATTTTGAGTGTTTTGTTAAAATTTGTTCAAAAAAGTTTTTGACTTTTTAATTTTTAAATCGCTGATTGTAAAAGTTTTAAAAATCATTTTCATTTAAACGCAACGATTTTGATTCATTGTAGAAAAAAATCATAAAATATGCAAAATATCAATGTTTTGTAAAAGAAAAAAAAGTTTAAAAAAATTTTTTTTTTTTAAAGAAAGATAGTTTACGGCATTTTATTTTTTTAATCACTGATTCTAAATGATCAATGAACTTTTTAAGAATCATTTTCATTTAAATTCATTTATATTTATTCATTTTAGAAGAAATCATAAAATACAAAACAAAATTAATTAATTATTTTATACTAATATTGATTAAAAATATTCATTTAGCAAGTAATTGTGACATGCCAATTTATTGATTTTTGATATATTAATAACACGCAATTAATAATGAAGAATTTTTTATTTGAACATAGCTTTTATTTTTTCTAAGTAAGTTATGGTTATTTAACTGAATAGTTCAAAAAAAAAAAATTTCGAAATGGGCAAATTTTGCGTTTTTATTATGAAATTATATGTCAAAAAAAGATTTATACATTAGGCATTATTTAAAAGTAAATTATAAGTTTTATGAAAGAAAACAAAAATTTTGATACTGATAAATATTTTAAATGAGTCTCAGAAATGTATTGAATACATTTTGTCATCTTAATCTAACATCTATAATGATTTAATTTTGAAAATTATCTATAGAAAAAATGGCGAAAATTGAAGCAAAAATAACTTTTTCACTCTCATTTTTTTTTACTCGCCAAATTTACTGATTTCCCCCTGTTTAAGGCAGAACTTTTTAGTGTAACTCTTGAGTTAGATGTGGTCGACGGTTAAACAGTTCAAAGGTCTTTGGCGCAAAACTATGTTTCGACTCCAAGATTTAGCTAACTGTAAAATCGCGTATTTTTTTAAATTTTTTTTTATTTTTATCGCATAATTTTTAAGTTAATGCTTTCAAACTTCACAAATTAATTGCAAAAATAAAGTACTTTTAAATAAAAAAAATGTACAAAAAATACTGTTTAAATTATTTCTCGCAAAAACGGTTTTTTACGAAAATCACAAAAAAAATTTTAAAACCCGTAATTTTTAAGCAATTTTTTCAATCTTCATACAGATTATGGATAATATTCTTTTACACACGGAAATAAAGTTTCGTACGATTATCTTCGTAAATGACAAAGTTATTCAATGTTAAGTTAAAATTTTGAGTATTTTTTGAAAAATCTTTAAAAAAAAGTTTTGGGAATTTTATTTTTTAAATGACTGGATGTAAAAGAGAAAGGCTTGAAGTTATTTAGTGTAGAATATCGTTTTAATAACACGAAACAAATTCATACGCAACAATTTAGAAATAATTCGCATAAAAACTTATCAGTTTTAACACTTTTTAAAAAAATTCTTAAAAATGGAAAATATCATTATTTTGCAAAACAAATTATACCGTATTGTGGCGAAATAAATGATCTTTTCGATTCTGAAATTATTTTTTGTCTGATTTCAACAGTAAAATTTGGATGGCAATTTTAAGATGGTGGAAACGTCGGATCACCGCTCGGCCGAAACGGAATGGAAGTTCTGCCAAGTAAACAACCCGCAGCAGTAAAACAATTAGGCGTTTTAAGGTTTTTAATTAATATCTTTTCAACTAATTGCAATATGGGAATGAAAAATAGTTTACGTCCTATTCTCAGACCTACTGAATATACGCACAAAATTTCATAAGAATCGGTCAAGTCGTTTCGGAGGAGTTTAGTTACAAACACTATGACAGGAGAATTTTATGATAGTGACAGATAAAAGGAACAAACAAGGCCGGACGTGTAATGCGCAATTTCGTTGGCAGCACCTATTCCTATAATCTACAAACAAGGATGGGTTACTTTGATATTTTTGGCCTCTTTTTGAAAATCTCCAAGTTCATCCTTGGCTTAATTGAACCTACTAAAATCATTCTTGCTATAGCGCTTGTGCTGAAAGGTTCGTATATAAAATTCTAGCGGGGAGATTTATTGATTAGGTATTTTATAACTTTGAATTATAATGTTGAGAAATTTTATTTCCGTTTTTATATTGTATTAATTTCCTGTTAAGTTTTCCATCATTTTAACATATTTGCTGATTTATGGAATTTCTAACTTATGTGAACAACTAAAAACTTTGATTCATAATTTTGAATTATTATTATTTTACTCTTTTTATATTGTATTTTTATTTTATTTTGTGCTTTGATTTGATGTAATTAACATTTTCCGTTCATCGACTTTCTAGCTTCTGCCGTGTAAAAGCTCGATTCTCCAATCACGTGAATGTAAAAATTTTATGCTTTGATTAGTTATAATGTTTTAATAATATGTTTTAAAATTTCCAGGTATTTACCATTGTAGTAGATTCATTATTTTTTTAGTTCCTGCTGGGTGATTGCCCACTTGGCGGATCTCGTGAGTGTAAAACTTTTTCTTGTCGTTAAATCGAAAGTTCTATTGATTGTTATGAAAAATTAGCGTAAATATATGAGGTAAATTGTTTGGCTAAATTTTTAAATGATTGTGAGAATAATAATAGAAAATACAAATTTTCTGGAGGTGTTCTTGTAAAAGAAGGGTGCCCTGCTAGGATCCAACCAAAGGTAATAACGCTATTCTTAATAAGAAAATACATTTATTTAATTAAAGTAAGAAAAAAATCATTATTGGAATGTATTATCTATTGCAAAAATTTTTATACGAATCACATGTAAAGATCTACACAATATGTTTAGATTTAACTTTCCCTTAACCTTTTCCATATCATGAGTGAAATTGTAGATTTAGATATTTAACACATTTGCTAACATGTGAAGCTTCCTAGACATATAAAAGAAAAACTAGTTGTATAGAAATATTAAAAAGATTCTGTATTCCAATTATTAATGGAATATCTTGGTAGAATCACTCTTTATAAAGACTATTAAGGGATCAGTATAATATATTTTTCAAAGCATAATCAAGCATTTCAACTGGTTTATAAAACTTGTATAGAGTTCATTAAAGCTAATCTTGAAATGGGTATTGAAAAATCTTCAGTATTAGAATATGTATTCGGTTAATAGAAGTTTAATTGTACTTTACTAATAAGGAATGCTTTACTCTGTTGCTCATGTTATTACTAATAAATTAAATACAGGAAATATGTATTGTGTTTCAACATTCAGGGAGAAAGGGTGCCCAGTTAAAAATTAATTGCATTACGGCCAATGATGACCAAACAGTTTCACATGCTTTTAAAACATATTTCGGAATAGTGTTTGGCTTTGCAATTGGCATTTTCAATGCACTTGGAAGAAATTGTTAAATGATCTTGTTTTCCAATTTTGAAATGCGAAGGGAAATTTCTGTATTAGCTCTTTTGGAAGGAATAAGTTCAATAAGATGTAAACAAATAATGGAAAATTTTAAAATTGCATCGACTGATAAAAAGCCGGCTTTCAATAAATATTTTGATGATAATTATTGTAATTCAGCCTACTAATAGTATAAGTCACGTCATCTACTTCTGCATGCCAATACTGATAAAAATATATATTGTTAATCTTTTCACAGTACATGAATGTCCAATTATTTTAAAATGAAAATTTAACTGTCAAGCAGATAGTTTGTGGAAAATACAGCATGACACATATTTAGCACATTATAGAATTTTAAATGATACTCTCCCCAGTTTATAACCTCACAACCTATTTCCATTTCAAAATGAATTAAAAATTCCTGACAGATATTTATGATCAGGCAACAAATTCTTGGTTTGTAAAATTGCGGACTAATGGAGATGTATTTTATGTAGTTAAAAAGATTATGGAAGCATTTCAGAAAGAGGTTGTGTGTGTGATCAATGCCATTACAGGTGTGTAAAATTATCATGTTCAGCTTGGTATACATGTGAATGCTCAGATAATCATGCACCATGTAAACATATTAAAGTTCATTCTTAAATTGTTTGAGAGATTCCATGTTGTTGAAAATGTTGAATATACTTCTTTCCATATCTCAGATAGAAAGTGTGGTGTGGGGTCTTCCGTCAAAGAAATATGTAATGACATAAGAAAAACCAGGAAACTGAACTTCTATTTGTAGTATTGAATTGTTTTTTGCAAGGTAAAATAGTTCAGGAACAATTGTCTCAACATGCAATTCAGTAAAAGAAAGGTAAAAAGTAATTACTAAAGAATTATTTACCTGATCCTCATGTACCTACCTCCCAATCAGCATTTAAACTAGCAGTAAATATTTAAGCCAACTATTAGGGATTTAAAAATAAAAAGAAAAACTCTGGGATGTTCTTTTTTTAGTTGTCAAGAAAGAAAACATTCAAGCTCAGTCTAGTCAGCATTACTCAATTCAAAAACTATTTGCAAAAAAACTTAACTGTATCTTTAACACCTGATATATGCTTGTAGTGTTTTTTTATGTTTTCCAAGACATTTAGCTATGTTTTTATGGGGTAAAGTTGTATATTTTTATATCAGATGAGGAGGTAAGTAATTATCAAAAATAACCAAATTTTTGTCACAAATGGCTTTATGACAGTATATTAGAAGCATATAATTTAAAAATCATGCAGGATAGAGATTCCATTGCAGTTGAATGTTACCACACAAATTTTGGAAAGTGAAGGGAATATGGTAATTTTTTATATCATTCATTCTTAATAAAATTTTAGGCAAAAAAAATCGATTTATACTTTTGGAACATATAAATTTAGGAAATACATGTATACTTTTTGCAGGTAAGTGTTTAAATATAAAATATATAGAATCAGGTGATGTTAATGCTTGCTATCAATACAAGCAAAAGTATATACTAAAGTAAGTAATATGTTTTAACTTATGTGTGAACAATTCTTTATAATAACTGATTCATCATTTTGATAATATTTGTGCTATTTGTTATACAGGAATAGACCTTGAAAATTTGCCTTGCCTATTTAGAAACAGGTATTTCATCCATATGTTATATTTCATGGGCGATGAGGAAATTGGTAGTGAAAGTAATGATATAATGTGATTGCCTTTTTTATGGTATAGATGTACTAATAAGGATTTATTTATTTTTTGTCCAGTAATGGACCAGTTTTTGATATACTATTTGTTTTATAAATACTTTAAATAGTTAAAGTTTTTCAGGTTCCTTTATATGTGTTCTGTGTATCAACCACAGAGAGATGAATGAAGTAAATATTCTTACATCACTGAGAGTCTTGAATGACTTTTTGATCTTAAAGAGTGCTAGATGGGATTTTCAGCTGTGGTGACATATACATTATAATTGCATCACAGTTGAGAAAGACTTTCTAAAGCATTAAAGATTGTGTAGTGTAATTTATTAGTAAGTAATATTTATATGATGGGAAATGCAATATAAGTTAATATTTTATTTAGTTTTAAAAGCAATCAATTGTCTACTTTTTTTAAGACTGTCAACAATATTAGTTACACAACACTTTTTAATACAGTAGGTATAATTCAAAACCATTTGAAAAATACAATGGTTTGTGCAGTAAAGTAGCTTAAAAGGTGGTGCATTCAGTCTTATGTCAAAGCGGTACAAGTAATAAATTTTTCTTAAATCAAAAAACCTTGTATAGTTGATTTTTCATAATTTTTACAAGTTCCATAAGTAAACAATCATTAGTTGCATAGTTATTTATATTAAAATTTTAACATTTACATGCAACATAAATACATTTAAGAAAAAAACGTTTAACAGTACATGTTTTGTAAAGAAAATTGGGAAACTGTATTTCTTTTTTTAAAAAAAGGTATAAAGTATTCATTCAGTTTTGAAATCCTAGAAATATTATGTAAGTCAATTATTTCTTTGCTACTTTCCATTATAAATGATTCTGTTGTAGCTAAGTTCATCAAAATCGTTTCCTTCAACCACATAAATTATACTAGAATCCTAAGAGGGTTTTCAGACAAAAATATAACTTAGTTCTTGGTTTTGCTAGTTATTTTTATAATGCTTGATACTCAGCTTAACAAATATTAACTTTTTAAAATACTATTAATACTTAATATTTTCGCTATTTATACTTTTGTATTACTATTTAAAAATAATTTTCCGGATGTGCTAACTTTTAAAGACTCAGAAATATATAAAACCTGCAGCTAATTGATGAATTGAGGCTTCACATAATAAATAGCGATCTTACATCGATAGATTAAATCAGTCGCATTAAAATAGAAAGATAGCTTTTTATTGGACCTCGTAAAAAAGTTTGTTAATGTCTCTGTCTCAATTGCTACTATTACTCTTATTCAAACTTGCATAAAGACTTCTATTTTTCTTTGGTGATCTTTTTGACAATCACATCGTTCTGATTTTTAAAAAAATGCATTTAAATAATTTTATATTATTATACTAATATTTTATTTTACTAAAAGGATGAAATTCCGTAGAACTATTAATCTTGGGAGGGTTTTATTTGAAATTAAAGAAGATATTTCTGCAAAATAAAATATTCGCAATAATATACTTTAGTATTCTAATGATATATTTCAATTATTGTGAGATGAATGAAAGAAATGCATGTATTAATTTCAGTAATGAAACATATGTAAAACGAAATACAAAACAGGCTCGGATGTGTGTAACAAGAAAAAATTTGCTTGATAGTAAATTGAGAGAATCTCAGGAACGATCACAACAATCTCATATTAGAAAGAGCTGTACATTTTTTAATAAATTCTGACGGGATTTAATAAAAATTTTGGAAAGGCAGGGCATGTTTTTCAAAGATTTGTCTGATGATTATAAAAAAGAATTCAAACAACACCTTATTTATTAAAATTTATCCGATAAATATCTCCGAAATTTCGGGTTTTTTTTAATATTTAACTATTGGATTCAGTTTATTGATCAGCAATAAAATAAAGAAATGTTGAAAAAATTTGCTTAGTATAAAAAATGCATAAAATAACAATTGAATACCGTAAAATTAGAAACCTGTGTTGCTCCATGACCCAATCGATCAATTTAAAACATTGTCAGCATATATATAAGGTTTGGGCTAAAAAAACAAATTAAAAACTTCCTTACTGATATCACTATGCACCCTAAGTTTAACATTTATAAAAACAAAATATAGACCTTTATAAATCGTTTCTAGGTTTAAAAAGAAGGGGGGGGGGGCATTGTTTTAGCGAAATGATTTTATGTTCATTGCAACAATATGCGTATAATATTAATTGGATAATTCCAAATGAGTTAAAATGGCTAATAATTCTATTAGGGATGTTTAAATCACCTAAACCTTAAAGTAAGCCGCTTTTCAAGGTTTGGCTGTGAAATAAGCAATTATGTGTTGCCGATCCCTGATTTAGGGGTGCCAGATTCCAAAGATGAAAGGCGGAGACAGAAAGTCTGATTGCCTTCTCGGAAAAGGGAATGATTTACTTTTGACATTGATTGGAGGCATCTGGTCAAAGTGGTTCAACAGTATCGGGCTTAGAGGTGTGGTCTGAAAGACTACCGCGTGACATAGATCTATCATAAAATAATTTGAATCAAATATAAGCTGAAATTAACTATGCAATTATAAAGAAAAACGTCGGAATTTAGTGAAGAAATTTCTATGTAAAGTTCAAAAAGTATTTTTCATGTTTTTTCCTGCGTTCACATAAAATTGAATAAGCGAAATATTTTATAAAGCTTTGCAATAAAATTCCATGTGTAAGAATATTAACAATTGTTAAATACAGTTAGATCATTTTTACAAGTGGTAAAAATACAGCAAAATTGCATTTCATATAATACATCAATATCTTTTTATAATCCTAAGAAAAACTTTTCTTATTAATATATAAAAAATTATTTAACGTATGTTCAAATTTTGAAACGCTAGCAAGTAGTAAATCATTTGAAAAATGTTTCGGATGGTACCAAGTAATGAGATACGCACAATATTATTTATAAGTTCTAAGAAACATGTCTACTTTGCTAGAAGGGTTAGCTATCTAAAATACTAAATATTATGAAGTACAGACAATTGCCCAGGAAAATCAAACATATACAATAACATAAAAATTTCATGAAACTAGTTTAGCTGTTAATATTTTTGTTTTTTAATCTTTTTTTTTAAAAAAATACGTATATTTCCGAATACGGTGAAAATTGTTTAACACAAAACTGATTATTTTGGAAATGAAATATTTTTTCGTGTTAAAGGATATAGTAAAAAAACAAACATATTTCACCAAAATTAAGTTTATTAGAGTACATTTTATTATATAGATCTAAATATTCATATATCTAATAAAAATCAATGAAACAAAAACATTCATAAGAACTTAATGAAATTTATTGCAAAATTTTAAATTTTTTGAAAACAAAACATTTGAGTTTGGGGAAATAATCTGATGAAAAAAATTTACTAGTTAACAATGGCGTTACGTAGAATATTAGGGCCTCCATGCAAAATCAGATTTTGGGCCCCAAGCCATATCTTACAAAGAATTGCAAAACCGTAACACACTGGGCTTCCCCCCCCCACACACACTTTGCGGGAGCGTACATTACGCCACTGATATCAAACATCGTTTTGCTTAGAAATCTAGCAAATCTTTCAATTTGAATTTCTTTGGTAATCTTTCTTCACGAGATACAAATACTATAGGCCCAGACCTAGTTAGAGTCTGATAAATTAAGGCCTTTTTGCAGAAGTGGATTAAGCGGCTGGATGGCCGCCAGGGGCCTAAACTTGAGCAATTCTTACCACACGATTTGTACAATTTATACGCACAGAAGGCTTCACACACAGCACATTTATACATCTTTATATTTAGTACAGTAAGCAGGGATGTCTTTAGACTTCTTGGGGCCCTGGGCCCTTTCGCAAAAGTAGATTCTGAGCCTCTGCACAAATGTAGGCCCCAACTATGACGCATAAAAGTAAACAGTGTGTAGCATACGTTGTCAAATACTCGTACAAACCCCAAACAAATAAATGTGTATGACTTACAATTGCACAAATCGACTAGGCCTATATAAGCACGACGGTCATCACATGTAGCCAGTTGACATATTATCCGAAATTCCAAGTTTTAATTTCATATTTTTAAAGTTAAGGTTTATCTTGAGCAATTGAGTTTTAATATAGCTATACATTTTATTACGAGATTTTAAGTTTAACGAACCTTTTCACTATTTTAGTTTATTACTCTTGAATTCATGGGCCTCAAACCTTTTACCGCCAGGGTCCTCCAACTAACTTAATCCGTCTCTGTCTTTGTATTGGAATCAGATCTCGAACGCCACTTATATAAATGTCGAAGTCTCAGTGTTATTTAAAAAAATTATTTCAGGATATTACTGGAATCTGTCATTAAGGTATCCGACTACGTTCGGAAACCTATTTTTTATTTTTCTAAAATTCACTAAAATATTTACATTTTTAATTTCATTTTTTGCACTATGATAAAAAACACAGTTATAAATAATATACATACATTAAAATTTACAAAAATTTAAAATTTTAAAGAAATTTTAATTTTTCAAAGGCTCTATTTTAAAAAATAATTTATATTTTACAAAAAAAATTGCTGCAGCACATTTTTCAAACACATTTCTAGAGGTTGCACTACAAGTTTTAAATTATTTTCTTTTAATCAAAAGTTATAGCTAATCGAAGCTACAACCTATGAATTTCATTCAAATTTTCGATACTTTTATAAGGAAATCCAACTATAAAATCACTAAAATTGTTCAATTTCTTAGCTGCTAGTCCAACCTCTAGATAATACTATTAATAACATTTGTGTAAAATTTCATATAAGTATCTCTATTGGCTCTTTAGGTATCACATTTGAAATATCAAGAAATTTACAAAAAAACAGTTTTGAGAAAATGCATTAAACTTTATAAATGTAATTTCAAAACAAAATATCACAAGTATATTACTAAAACTCTAATGATTATATTTAACACCTCCACTCCTTGCTATTTTATTAAATTTTAACTTTCTTTGTGCCCTATATTTTTTTTCTGGCTGATTTTTAAAAAGGCAAAGAATGTTGTTTCGAGTCACTGTGCGAATGATGGCAAGAAATCTGTCATCACGCAGTGTATAATAATTTGCATTTATGCCAAAAGCTTTCAAACAAACAAATAAAAGCTTTGTTAAAAATAATGACAGCAATATGGGTACCCAAAGAAAATGTTTTCAGCTCAATAAAAGTCTCTTTCAGAACACTTTGCCGAAAAAACGCGTTAAATGATTTGTTTACATTTGTGTCACACCGTGGAGGCAATTTTATAATAACTGCTTATCAACAACTTTGTATACACAGGTTTAACAATATTTAAAAGTTCCTGGAAAGGCTTACACCTTTATTTATATATATTTTTTCCGGTGGCTATTCTTCATTGATACTCACACCAGCTCTCAGCTCCATTTGGGCATGGTGCATACATGGGTATCTCTCTGATGGAGCCACCGAGAAAAAATGCCGCACTTAGCAGAGCTTTGACGTGATTGGTGTTACTGCCATAATAGTTTTGAATTTTATTAATCATAACACTGGAAAGTTTTCTTTCCCACCGAGGTTTTTCTGGCTTTTTCTAAGTTTCTTTGCCGAATACTCACTTTTTCTTAGAAGTATATTAGGCACTCATTTTATGACACTGTTGACATCAAATAGATCTTTAACTAAAATGTATCCTTGGGAATCACCATCACACACCATAGAAATCAACATTGTTTAAGATCTCGTGGTATAAAATCACACAAAGATTTTGTATGCACAAACAGATTCCATGATTGAAGTAAATACCAGATGAATGCAGGAACACGCATGTTCGACTAGACATTTAGAATTCTACAAAACTAGACATAATTTCCTAATATGGAAGTTTCCCAGTGGCGATGGATAAAGTTTCTATAGAAACTTTTAGGGAAGAATGTCCATGTATCTGTCGTCAGCGGATATTCCACATTCTCCAATTGACGTGTTGGAACATTTTGTAATGCTTTTTACAACCAACACAGCAGCATTCATGACATCTTTAGCCGTTGATGTAGCAGCAGCCAAGATATTTCTTTCACAAAGTCTATAAGCTTTTTTTGCCATACGGCATAACATATTCAGCTTAGCACGTAACTTTTTCGCAGACAAATGTCATCTTCCAATAACTCACATTCCACAAATAAGTTGCAAATTAATTGAAGTTTGGTTTTTTAAGCTTTTAGTAGCTGAAAATTGACAATAAAAGTACATTTGGAGCATTTTAAAGTCACATTAGAAGTCAGTCCAAACAAGTAATCTTCATGCAGGTACAGATTCTTCTCAAAACAATTGAAGAAACACAAATTGAGAAAAACATACTTCCCAAAATATTTAAATAAAATATTCCATAACCTCTTAATGTTCAATTAAAACATTCGTTGCACTGTGAAAATTCTTCAGTGAATCCAGTTTTTGTTCATTACAAGTTTGAATATTTGCTACTTCCAATGTTTTTGTTACCAATCTACTGTTATCAGTCCACTGTTGCATTTTCAAGAAGTTATTTTTATAGTTTTATGAACCATTATAACTTGAATTTTTAAAGCAGAATGTCTAGAAACGATCAAAAATTGTACAATTAAATCGAAAAAAGTTAAGTTTTTAGAAGAAATTTAGGATCAAAATTCGTAAGGCACAAATCAAAACAAAAACATGTGAGGTCTGAAGAAACAAATGTGCCAATCGCAAGATTCGAATTAAAAGATCAAAATTGTTGCCATCAATTAAATAATTAAAAAAATTGTCAGAAATAGTTTTTAAAATTATAATGGGTTGAAAATGCAAAAATTATCGGTAAAAAGCATGTTAAACAGACAACTTCCGGTTTCGATTTCACCACTTCCGGTTTCGAATGACAGCTGTAAAAATATTTTAAACATCTGTAACTTTTTTTCTAATTATCGCACAGACAAAACAAAGACAGATTTAGAAAGCTAATTGCTTGAACTTTAAAATGGTAAAATAAAAAGGAAATGCGATTTTTGACCGAAAATGGCATTTTCAACGTAGTCGGATACCTTAAATGTATTTTCTAA
>BMAO01005966.1:0-56976 GCA_019973975.1 Trichonephila clavata
TATAGTTACAATTTCACATTTTTCGTAAGTTATGTTAGGCAAAAGGAAAACTCAGTATATAGATTGGATTCATATCTGTAATAGTTTTGCAAAATAAACAAAAGTTCACGAATATAATAGAAATAGTTTTTCAGATATTGCACTCTTACGTTGTTTACTATCAAAATGGTAATATTGCTAGCTTAACGAAAGATTTTTGTTAAGCTAGAAAAGCATTATTTCAATATTTTAACTAAATGAAATAATATTTCTGTGAGTGTGAGAACGTATGTTTCTCAAAACTGATTATTTCAAGTAATGCAAGCATTTTAGTACCAATACTAGAAATATTTTGCACGTGAATTATTATAAAACTCCTCTTTAAAGCAAAGCTACAGAATATTAAGGAATCTTACATCGATTTCCTTTTGTTGTATGACTTCTGAAACCTGTTTTATATGAAAAAGAAATAACTTCTGAAATTCTGAATGAAACAGCAACATATGGCTGTGCAATAACATATTACTTATTAATAGATACTTTCAACGGAAAACTCAGATAGAAAGTTAACATTCAGTTTTCACTGAATGATGAAAAATATTAAAGTCTCTATCAAATAATTCGCTTCTATTTAATACGTGGAATGATTTTATAAAAGCTTGAACATAATTTTTTAGAAGATACCACATTGGTATACCAAAAATCTTTTTGATATGCTAAGCAGGAATTCCATGTTCAGATGAATTTCCTGACGCAAATAAATGTTTTCATTAAAAACAGAAGTGAATGGAAACAGAAAATAAGGTAAAAAAAATAGTCTTTTAAGTTCAAAATGAGCCATTTATAAGAATCACTCATTGAAATGCATATATCTTTTGACAGCTATAAATAATTGATTAGAAGTAAATACGTCAAAATAACGGAGACTTATGTGACCTCATGCAAACTTCGTTATTTATTTGCATTACACTCTGCTGTTTTGAAGAGAAACATTGTGATATCTGTACTCAATTACACTATCTACAAATAAGAATTTCGACAACCATGCAAATGAGGATATCCCCGGTCCTGATCTACATCGCGCCTTCTGTAGTTTAATATCGTGTAAGAAATAGCATTGGTATTAATCGCATTCAAGATGCCACGAAATTCAGGGCTGTCTTTTGAGAATGGCGTAATTGCTGGATATCCTAGAAATGGCTGATTTTTAAGAAACATATCTAGTGAGTTAAACATTGCAAAATTGGCAGTTTCTTTTGGGATTAAAAAGTGGAAGGTGAGTGTAAAATGTAGAAATGTGTTTCAACACGGCAGCCCCAGGAAACTAAGAGACAGAAACTGACAAGTGCTGTCTAAAGAAATTCGGAAATGTCGCACCAAATCGATAGCCCACATACTACAGGAGCTTCAACGAGCATCCCGGACAATTGTTTCGATAAATACCATCCGCAAACAGACACATTTTCTTAGTTTCCATGGTCGTGCTGCTGCCCACAAGCCCTCGAATACAAAATCCAACCGTGCTGCTCGGTTGAGATGGTGCACGGAGCTTCAAAATTGGATCTTAGGTAAGGGAAACAGGTTCTCTGGAGTGATGAATCAAGGTTCAATTTTTAGCAGTTGGATGTCAAAACTAGGGTGGCGTATTCCAGGAGAAAGATCTTTGTCCGAATGTATTGTGCTAACAGTTTGATGGAGGTGGAATTATGGTCTGGGGACGTTTCTCGTGGTATAACTGGGACTCTTGATCCCAATTCATATAACCTACTGTACTTTTCTAGAAAACAGTGTGCTTCCTACGCTGTGTCAATTTTACGGGTAGGACCATTGTTACTTACAGGATTATAACCACTTGTCATGTTGCGAGGTCCGCCAGGGATTGATATCATGACTATTAGATAAACCGACTGGACTGGCCTTCTTAAAATTCAGAGTTGAATCATTTAGAAAACCTCTGAGACGATTGGATCTCAGAATTAATAGGTGTAGCAACCTTTCGAAATCGGTGAATGAGCTTAAATGTCTTTTCCAAACCGAGTGAAAGAAAATATTACTGCCCATCATCCAAAAACTAGTGAACAGCATGGCCCGGAATGTTAAGGTTGTTCCTGCCTCAGGTGGAGGATCTGCCATTTATTGAATATGAATAATTTTGTTTATTGCTTTTATCAAAGGTGTCAAATCACTTAGTGGTAGACAGTGTATGTATAACTGTAGAATAATAATATACGCATTTAGATGCTGTTTTTCAATGATTTTAATAAACCGTTCATTTGGAAGTTAGATAATATATTTTTCTGTCCACATACGCGGGATCCTTTTGTATTTCTAATCAATTGCATATTCTAACACATTTTACATTTTCTTACAAGTTTTGTTTCATTTGAGTGATTCTTTCATTGAGTGGTAAGTACTTCATGGCGTCAGAAACGCTAGTGGAGAATTTATTCATTCAATGCATGTAAAATTTTATTTAAGTAATAAATTTGTATTTTATTTTTTGGATTATATTTTATTCCGTTCAAAATTACCATTATTGTTGGAAAAAGAACTTAAATATATCGAAAACTATATTTGAATTTAGAAAACAGTTGACAGATTTTAGAAGAGTTGTTAAGCTCACAAAAATGTTTCGATATAGAACAAAAATGTTTTAAAAAGATGTATATTTATATACTTAATAATAAGTATGCACATACATATCTATCTCTTTTGTTTAACTATAATCACTCTTTTCATTGACAATGTTTGAAGAAGAATTCATTCATACATAAAAATAAGCATTTTTTACTCTCTTTTTATAAATGGAAACCGATCCATTATTTATGTAATTAATCAGCTTCTTATTTGTTTTTAAGATACTGCGAAAGTATTGGTGAAAGAGAAATAAATAGCTGAACAAACTTTGATAAAACACTTTTCTTAAAAAAACTGCTAATATTTTCTCAGACTGGTTTAATGGTAGTATTCATCTATTACTTTCACAACGAAAAGTAAATATATTACTTAAGAAAAAGAAGTATATATATATATATCGTATTCCTGGCGATTAGTAGTTAATTTTTATTTAGACATTATTCCGAGAGCAGGTGTGCATTTAGAGGACGTTGGATCCATGAGGCATCATCTCGTAATTCCACTTTATTTCAGATTTATTCACAAAAACAGGGAAATTGACGTCACAAAACATAACAAAGAAAACGAAGACACTACGTGCTGCAGCCGGCTACATTGTGGACAGAAAAATGCGGAATTTCCAAAATCCTCGGCATTTATAGGAAGCTCAAATTACATGATCTGGGTGGGTGGAAGATGTAATTCAAAAAATGGATAGCTAGTTTATTAACTATGTGCGTGTCCTAATGGCCGGGGCCATTACAAATTAAAAACATGTTCAAGATTAAATTACTGTGAATTATTATGTATATGTATGTCGTGGTTTTTCGAGTGAATATCAAGACATTTTATTTTGAACTGTCTTTATTCCCTGAAATCACTTTTGGATCTGATTGCTAAGAGAAAGAGAGACGGACACGTGTTAAATATCAGAGTCCGCGGCTACTCAAAAGCCAGATGTCTTTTCAAGTACATTTCTTATTGAAGAGGTATATTTGAAATACTAGGTAATAAAAATTAATGGTTGGAGCGGCAAAGTTCTGTTTAGGGTCATGTGTTCTTCATTCCCGAACTGGATAATAAGTTTAATACTTGAAGATGTAACGGGAAAATAAAAGTTAGAAATGGTCTAGGAATTTAATTTTAGATCCAATTTAATTATTCTTACATGTATATATATATATATATATAATCAAAATTTCTCTACAAGAGAGAGATGAATTAGCATGATTAATACTTAAAAGAATTGCAATTGCAAGATAACCAGACAACAGAATTTAAAAGGAGATATGAAAAATTGAAATAACAGAGTTAAATATAAAAATATAAAAGAATGGATGCTACAGAATTATCAACATTGCTGACATAGGACAGCTTGTATAGAAAAAAATAATATATTATATATATATGACAAATGTCAGTAATGGCCATTAAAAGCAAAGACGTCTTCAGTTAATTTTGAATTTATTTGCTGACGATTAACATGTTTACAAACTATTTGCAAGTTATTTAATGAATAAATTTCAAGTCTTAAATGTGCGAGTCGTTGCTCGTGTACACGATAGATCATAGTCTTTTTCGACGAATCATGGCGTATTTTCAAGCATATATATCCAGTCTAGCTCTGACAACAAGGTGTGGATCATCAGACATGCGTAGAGTAAAACAATTTAGAACAGACGTGGCTTAGCAATAGCACCACATATATTATGTAAATAAACAATTTCACTATTGTTTTTTTGTAAACATTCGCTGAAAAACTGAAATTAATACATTTAATGGAAAACTCCTTACTCTTCATACACCAATTTCCAAAACTTAAAGATAGGCAATCCATATTTAGATTAGTAGATTTAAAATGAAAGTGCAGACTGAGACTTAGCTTAGGGAAGAAAAATTTATCATTTTTAGGTCCTGGAAAGGTAATTATTACTTCTGAAAATCTTAAGAATGTAACTTACATTGCTTAACTTTATTGTTCATAATAAAAGAAAATAATTGATATTAAAATAAGTAAGTATTTTTGAGAAAACATTGAGTGGGAGCAACTTCAGAATATACATAAATTTAATTATTAATATATTTAATGTAACCAATATTTAGAAAAAGGGACATGACGACATTTATAAAACCATAATGTGATACAATGTTCGCATATCTTGCATGTTTCACTTATAATTATTCAGGGCAAAGTTATTTATTCTGGTTAGGAAGTAGACACACTAAATGGTACTTAAAATAAAATGGTAAACACAATATATGCACTCTTTACCATATTTATGGTAAATAGTTCACAGATATTAAATTAATCTTTCATAAAAAAAATACTACATTCGAATAATTACAAAATTTTATTAAAAACCATTGAAAAGATATATAAAAAAAGGTCTTTATCTGAGCTGTTTTTCTTTCACATCTTCTTTCGTAGGTTATTTTCTTTTCGATAAAAATGAAACAATATGCTAATAAATGTTTCCTTTACAGTAATTTCAAAAATGATGACTGTGAATTTGTGAACTAAATATCACCTACTCAGTTCTTATTGACTCATCTCAACTAAAGTCCCAAATGACTTTCAGGGACACATTTTTAGATACAGGAATGACCAGATGCGTTTGGCGGGCAAACTTAAGTGTCGATTTTACGACCCAGGAATATAAGTAGACATTCTTGAATGTCTCTCTAGTCAGCAATATGGCACCTAAATGACTCTCGGGGATAAAATAAAATACTTGAAAGTACACCTTGAGAATTTAGGGATGCATAAAAGATTCCTTACACTGGTAAAGTGTCTCTTAACTGCGCAGATGTTTAGATAATACTAGAAGACGCACGGCAAGAAATTAAGGTATTAAATACAAAAAATTATAAATTGATCAATTAAATATGTTATTAAAACTCATGACATAATAAATATTTAGTATGTATCTCTGTAATTCATGAATCTTTCTTTGATAGACAAATACCTCAATTAATTTATTTCTGTATTATGTATTCAAATACTTATATAAACTAAAATTAATTTTTTAACCCATTCACACTGCCAACGTATGTACTAAAACTGCAGGCTACTTCATACCTTTCATTGTATGCTGCAATTTTAGATTAATTATATATCTCCATTTGAGTTAGGAATTATTAGAAAGTACGAATGAAAATTTATACAGTGCAAAAGGCATACTAATTATCAATCTTTATTATTAAAATTATTACTTAGATGATTATATTATAACATAATATATATATATATAGTATAATAAAAGAAAAAATAACAAGACAAAATTATGCATCCAACAAAGCTAAAAGATGAAAACCAGATTCTAAGAAACATAACTATAAAATAAATGTTGGGAATGAATATTGTACTAGATTTAAATAAATGTAGTATACCAGGAAACAGAGTTAGAACTTTAAAATGGAAGAAACCAAAAGAGTCTATGGACTAAAATGGAGACCTATTATGCTTTCTAAAGCTGTTGGTGAACTAGGACCAGCAAAATTAGGGTTAAGTATACTTTATGGATCCAATATATATATATATATATATATATATATATATATATATATATATATATATATATATATATATATATATATATATATATAGGAATGTATTCCAAAAATTTTTTAAAAATATTTTTATTGTTTTTGCTGTATGATGAGCTTCAAAACAAAGGCGAATGCGAAATGCGGGGTTGTTGGGAAACACTGGAAAAAAATACCTAGTCTCTCCTTACATTTTTATGTGTGTGGGAGGAAGATATTCTAAGTAATAAAAATCTCACTCAATTTTATTTGTGTTATGTAGCTGCTTTTTCCTGCATTGCTGCGGTAACCATCAAATAAATGTATATTGATTGATTCCCTAAATTAAATTATCCTCGTCTTTTTATTCCCTCGATTTCTTTGTTTACAGAAAATGTATGCATTCTGCAGGAAAATTTCGAAATATTGTAGATGCACTTTCCTTCTACCAACGGAAGGATTTCCTGAGGATTGAGCGTTGGCTAGAGCGATCAACACCTGTCATTCCTAAAGAATATAATCTCTGATTATATTTGGTTCAGTCGATATTTTTCCAATTTTGTTCTTCACTTGAGACATTTCGCATTTATTCATGTTGAATATAGTTAGCACATCAGGTTTTTTCTTTCTATTTGTTTATCATAACGGACCCTGATCTCAGCCATTCAGATTCTCTTTGTTTCAGTTTCTTTTTGACTGAATTTTCAGGATTTTCCTTTTGGTCGGATCTAAAATTGCTGCATACATATATTGATTTACTCATATTATTGACTGTCTTCAGATAAAATAAGGTGACGAGCTTGTAAACTCAAAAAAAGTGAAAAGAAAGTCTCTTTGTACAGGAAGAATTTTATAGAAAAAATAACGCTACGAGATAATTCGTAAGAGGCACTCAGCACAGGAATCTTTTTCAGTGATGTTATCTGGTAATGTTTTTTCTTCGCTAAAAAATACTGTAAATGCCATTAAAATATTTTATCAGTAACTTAATATTATTATATTTTGTAAATTTTCGTGTTTTCTTTATAATATAGACGTAACACCCAGGGAAAAGACACTCAAAATTTGCTTGGAAGTGAATGGGTTATCCATTGTCCTAATCCATCTCCCTTTAGGTTTTTTAAATATTTTATGTTACTTCGAAACTAAAAAGTAAGACTTTGTGATATGTTATCATACATTTGAAAAATGGCTTTCCCAAACGTATCATAAAACACGCAACTAATTATCATTATTCCGTAAGTCCAAAAGACTCTTCGGTAGAACTCATTGTTCTTTGAGGCTCAAATTAGTCACGCACTTTTGAAATGATTCATTTCAGACTTGAGTAGTAAATGACCAATAAATATCAAGAGTTTATCTCGTTAGATAAAGTTTTCTTGCGGAAAATAAGCATAAAATTTTAGAAAGAAGATTAGATGTGATACTTTATACTTGACCTGCATTTTTCATTCTGAGATATGTTACATTTTTCGATGAGTTTAAAAACAAATGAATACAATAAAGGAATGCAATGAGACTGGCCAAAATTGAGATGATAACGAGTATTTGTACCATGTCTCAGTTTATTTCTTTAGGAGGTTTTGGATTCCGAGAAAAATTCACATCACAATATATCACAGCTGATGAAGAATTCTTCTACTAAGAATTATTTTTATGTGTATGAATATTTTTGGTTTTGTACTTCTTAATATATTCATTTTCTTGCATTTTATAGCAATTGCCTTTTTAAATTACAGTCTGAAATCGATTGAGCGAATTCATCCGGACCGAACATTTTTTCGTTAATTCGGAGTTATTTGTTACATTTGGGTCCAAACAAAATACATATTTTTGCACTTCCGTTTGGGAAGCTCTATAACAATCAACTACACAAAAAATATCTGTTGTTAGAAATTATACACTTTTTATTCAACATCTAAAAATACTATTTTTGAATTATTACGCTCCAGTTAATTGGAAATTTTAAAATACTGAATAATAGATTTTCGACAATCTTTTTAATTTCTGTCTTGAAAGAGTTATTTTTCGACTTTATGCAGAGAAGATAATGCGACATAATTTACATCCTGATGTAAGAATTACGTTTTCAAAATTTCCAGACAATGTCAAGCATTAGAAAATGTAACAGTTTTGGTAGAAAATTTATTATCAATATCTGCATCAAATTCGTTATTCATTGGCTCCAACAACAATTTCTTCAACTTCAGTTTCACAAATAGACAGTCCATCAGCAAAAGTAACACAATCATTAAAATCTTAAGATATCCCCTGCGTTATGGAGTAGAATTATCTAAGAAAAGAGATTTCTTTCCTATTAAAAACTTACACTCAAGACTCATCTGCACCTGTAAAATCTAACATTGGTCTGAATTTACAGTTTTCATGAAAAGTCTTTTTCTATTCCAAAAAAAAGATGATATGTCATTTTTTCAGAATAAATTTTTTCAGCCGAAATAATTCATTAATTCGGTTTTTACAATTCATTAAATAGGGTTTTTTTACTTTCATTTAAACCAGGGAAAGAGTTAAATTCGTTAAATCGGGGTTCGGTGAATCGGAGTCCGACTGTATGTTAAATAAGCAATTGTTTATCACAATGATAATTTTCCAAAGCTAAGCATACAATCAAAATACGGAAAATTATATACAAAATCAAAATACGTTTTGAGTCAAGGAATTAATTTTTCTTAAAACGTTACTGAAATTTTCTTAAAAAGAAATTGAAACATATTAATGGGCAGAAATCCTATGTTCACATATGTTGCTTCAGTTGCTGAAACAAAATTAATTAGTCCTTTTTTTATCGAAATAAAGAGAATATTAAGCACAATGGAAGAGGTATTAAATGTTTTACAAAAATCATTTTGAAAACTTATTATAGTTTATATAACTGAAAATTTTGTATCTTGTGTTTTTATTTACAGTCCATTCATTTTACTCTACAAAATTTTGTATCTTGTGTTTTTATTTACAGTCCATTCATTTTACTCTACAAAATTTTGTATCTTTTTGATTTTACTTTAAGACATTTTAATTTCATAAAGAATTTATTTTTTTAACTTTTCTTTATTCATCAATAAAACTCTTATTTTAGTATCTACGTTATACATATGAGACCAAAATGAATTTTTTTAAAGTTCGTTGTTATTTCCAGGGTGTTTTTTTTTAATGTGCTGATTTAAACAGTCTATTTTCATTTCCGAAATATTTTATGTGGAACTGAAAGTTTTGTTGTTTTTAGTTTTGTTGGCAATAATATTCTTGGACCCAGTCAAGAGGTAGTTATGATGTAAATTGCATAATTCCAAAAGAAAACAATTGCTAATATCTTAAATTTACGTTGATCTAATTTGAAATATTTAGATTGAAGATAGTGTAAAATGCTCAAAATATTAAGTTTTAAAACTTGTACACTTTAAAATTTTTCCAATTAAATTGTTAAGTTATAATTTAACTTCAAATTGGAACTTAATCTGTTAAGCTTAAAATATATGGTAACATTTAGATTATAAATATGATTTTAAATAAACTTTAGCAACTACTTCGACTTGTAAGTAAATGTAGATTTTTTTGCACTTATTTAAAAATATAAGGTCATTTTTCGGAATAAAATATTTTCGAGATATGCATAATGAATATGCGATGCAACAGATATACACAATCACAACTTGCATGCAATATTCAGTCCCGTTATAAGTCTATAATGAATTCAATTTTACTTACATTCTATTAAACATTTTCTCTATAAAACTGTTTCTACGTATAATTTATTATTTCTAAGAAAAGTTATTTCCCAAAATTTCTAACAAGTAAATTCCAAAATAACCTCATACATACTGAAAACACTACAGTACTTTGTTCTATATTCTGAGTATATTTCTCAAAATTAATTACATTAATGTGCAAGAAAATATTTTTAGAACAAAATGAATTTGATTTAAAATGATTTCCAACTTGTTTCACTTATAATTTAATTTAAACGAAACAGATATCCCCCCCCAAAAATATATTTTAAAGTCTTTAGTAAATAAGCATTTTTTTTATAATTCAAACAGAAAATCTGTCAATAAATTAAATTTTCATTAACATTTTACCCCCCCCCCTTTCCTTCCTCTCTCTTTAATTCGTATACAAGCCATAAGATAATAAAAAAACTAATGACTCTTAATGTTGAACGACATTTAGATTTGTTGTTAATGTACATTAAATAGTAACACTTCCATTACAGCGGTTAAATTAAATATTATACTAATTAAATGGTTCCGTGACTGTCAAGTAAATGAAAGTAATCTAGCTGGCAATAACATTAACTCTCATTAGAGCTTTTACTTGTTAAGAACACATTTTATTTAAGCAAGTAATGCTACTGCCATTCTTTGCTGTTCTAACAGGACGATAAATGTCGCTGTTATAACGACGAGTAATTAATGTTTAATTCAAGACTAATGGGTGTTTTAAGCTTTCTATTGAATTTGTAAGATAATCAGTAATTACTCATTCATTTTTTCGCTTCACTATAAAAATCAAAACATGCAAGTATGAGATACCTTTAAAGTAATTAGCAATTAAGTAGCGTATTTATTTAAATACAAAATAGAAATGAATTAAATAGCGATTTATTTAAATACAAATAGAAATAGATTGCCCCACATAGAGATAAAAATACTAATTGTACGCTTAAAATAGAAAGTAAAAATAATACAGATTAAAATTACGTACATCAACGACAAAATTCATTTGAATAGTATTTTTAAAAAATTGTATTACATTATTTATAAAAGAAGAATTTTATTTTTTTAAAAATTATTCTCTGGTACGTTGTGAGCCTTAACGTTTTCATTTGCTTCATATTTTTTATTGATTTTTCTTTGAATTTGGGTATTCTAAATGATAATTGGGAAAATTATTCTTCCTTCACGTATACATTTTTGCTTAAAAAATAAATATATTAAATCTTATCGAAAGTATGTATAATGGATACGCTTATGCAAACAAGTATTCTTGGAATGTATTTAATTTAAAGCTGTTAAACTAATACATGGCTAATACACTCGAAAAAATAATTTCTAATTTCTTAAAAAGTAATTTTATCAAGTGGAAAAACGTAAGAAATAGAATAAAATTAATCAGAGTCCAGCTCGAAGGCGTTTGTTGTATGGAAACAAAATGAATGAAATTAGAATTGACTTTGATTATACACATTGTAAAAACTCGACGTTCACTAATTGAAAATGCTTTTCTGCTTGCTTTTAATTTAGTTTTGTATTAACTCGTTTGTTTTGAAGGATAAAAGTGTCCTTATAACTAATAAAATAAGTTCGTACACAAAGCTAAATTTTTACGTAAAACTCTATACAAAATGATTAATTAAAAAAAAATTAAAGCGAGAAAGATTAATTCTGCAAAATAATAAATAAAAAAAGCTTTAAAAGTTCCTTAAATAGTATCACGAACTTTATTATTTTTCCAAAGTATGCAGCTTTATTGCCCTGAAATATAAAGTCTTTAAAATGTTATCAGTACCGTGAATGCCGAAAGGATGAATTACTCAAAGGATGTAATTATTTCCAATATATTATGACTAAATTAACCTCTGGAACATTACCTTTATTTAGTTGGGATCAGGTTATTGAGAGCAGGATTGGGTATTCGAAATTTGACTAATCCTTTTAAGGTTAATGTAGCTTAAATTATCTTTGGATCTGAAGGAGAAGGGATTAAATATAATCAATTGACTAGAGGATTGACTTTCATATAAGAGTCTTGTCTATTTTAGATTGTGTACGGACTCACCGCTGAAAAATAAAAATACTCTGAGACCCAATTTTTATTAATTGTTGCTGTCGCGTGGGGATACACATGAAAAGGGATAGTCAAACGAACAGAAACATACAATACAAACACAGAAATATATAGATTATTTATTACAAACGATGATCCCAGCATAGAACAAAAGGGTTGCGCTGCTTTTCATTCGAGACGGGAATCCATGTCAGGCGTAAAAGTCCGACTTCTTTTCCCGAAGCCTTTTCGGGATTCGAATAACCACCATACTAGATGGGGTGGCATTTTGATTAAATAGACACTTTAATTTTATATAATAATATGTTACATGGAGTACAATTCAGAGCATGATTTATTTCATAATTTTTTTCCCTTCATATTTGTAAGCTGAAGAAAAATGTTTAATGTACTTAAAAATAAAACATATATATATATATATATATATATATATGTGTGTGTGTGTGTGTGTGTGTACAGGGTGTCCTGAAACTTAAGGATAATCGGACAATCGGAGAAAGAGGTGGGATCATTTCTGTTGTGGGAAAAATATTAAAAAATTACCCTGCACTTGATTAAGTGAGGACTAGAACATTTATAAAATGTAAAATGTGAAAAATTGCGCCTTCCATCACATCATTAGCTAATGTGATCACAAATTTCACAATTTTACAATGATTTTTTTCACTAACATAAACTTACATAGCTGTACTATAAACTGCTTTCACAAGTCGGATAAAAAAACTTTGCTGGTTTATTTAAAATTAACGTAATGTGTGTGAGTCGGGGTTTGAGAAAAAAATGTCACCTAAATTTGAATTTCTATAAAAAAAAAGCTATTACGCAAAACCTCGTACAAGCTTCTCAAAAAGTTGGCCCGTTCAGTTAAGATTCCAAAAGGGTGCAACATTTGTTCTTTTCTGTGGAAAGCAATCACAGAATGTTTTTCATTTCTAATGCATCTTCATTTTAAAAACACCTCTGTGGATACCTTCCAACACATCATTAGATATTGTGTCGCAAATTCTAAAATTTCACAATGTTCTAAGCAAGTATTTCAAAAGATGAACCTTTTAGTGACAATTCCAAAATGGTGTAAGACTTGCTACATGTATATCCAAAAAAAGAAAAACGAGCCTTACAGTAGTCGCATATGATGTGTAACATCTGACATGTTATCGTGGTAAATACGCAATGGTGATTTTAATCCTGAAAAAATGCATTGGGTATGATTGGAAATAATTTTCTATCGAATAAATATATCTTTAATGAAAATTTTATTTAATTAACACAAGGAGTAATGCAGTTTTTTATCAAAAATATTTATCCTTGTTCAATTTGGGGAAGAGCGGAGACAATAGAGATTTATGAAAACTAAAATATGACACATATACTTGTGATTTCAAAGTATTTTAAAAATCGTTGAAAAACAGGGTCAGTAACAGTACCACTGTTAGTTGTCGAAACATTTCGATTTGTGTTCATGTCGAGCTTGAGTTCATCTTTCAGAAAAGCTATGAGTGGCTCAGCTTCTGGCAAACTGAAGTTAACGTTAAAATCACCATTCAAAATCATGGGAAGCGAGTGTTTTTTTTTTTTTTTAAAAAAAAGAGCAGAACCACCTTTTGTATACGGTAAAAGTACAAAATGCAGGAAATCTTTAAATTCTTTTTTAACTGTTTGATTGGGAAAAATATATGCGACCACCGAAATGACTGTCTGTCCATTTTCAAATAAGCATTCTGCCGCACATATGTCCCAATATATTGACTAACAATACCCAGCCCACTTGTTTGACGATCAATAATGTCCATATATTACTTACTCGTATTTTTTTTAAGAATGATGATCTTTGTCAGACGCTTAACAGTAAATATAGTTATAAATATAGTTTACACATATAAATATAATTTCAGATTTCATACACAACGAGCCCTGACACTTTGACAATTGAGCGTAAGAATCGCAAGTTTATTCTGGATGAAGTCTAATATAATAAGACTTGCTGGTATGTGAGAAGTGAATTTAGATTCAAGTAAACGAAACAGAGTTTTTGAATTCCAATCTTTTCAAATGCTAAATTTAACAATATGAAACAAAAAGCTGGTGGCTTGATTGCTACTAAAGTTGGACCCCGATACGAGGGTAGCGAAGAGACACCATCAAGAGCGCATGTTAAAAAATTAGAAATATTAAAGAAAATCAAAAATACCCGTTTACATAATTAGTTTTTTTAATAGAGAAATCTTTTTTAATCACAATTAAAAATTTTATATTGACAGCGACAGGAATTAACCACAAAGTATGAAAAGGATTCGCACTAATTCCATATTACTTACTTGTATTTTTTTAAGAATGATGAACTTTGTCAGACGCTTAACAAAAAATATAATTATTAATATACAGTTTACACATATATAAATATATCCTCAGATTTCGCATACAACGAGCCCTGAGACTTTGACAATTGATAGTAAGAATTGCAAGCTTATACTGAATGAAGTCTAACAAGACTTGCTGGTATGAGCGAAGTGGATTTAAAATCATGAAAACGAAATCGAGTTTTTGAATTCGAATCTTTTGAAATGCTACATTTAACGATAAAAAAAAGCTGCCGGCTTGATGGTTACTAGAGTTGATCCTCGAAGCGAGGGTAGCGAAGAGACATCACCAAGCGCGCTTATTGGTCAAATCAAACAGCGCGCGCTTCTCCGACTTCCTGTTACGCATTTCCGTCCCTTTTCACGAAATCACTCCAACAAATATCCAGCAACCGAGAGTAGAGATGCTACACATCAACAATCATTGACCCCCATTTTCTTTCCTTTTTCAAAAAGACTTTATTTTAAAAAACTGATTGATATGGTTTGATTGTTTGATTTTATGGCCCAAGAGCCAAATTAGAAGCTACGCCAAATAATGATTAAAAGGGTACTAAATTTAAAAAACTGAATAGGATATTTTAACATATATAATTTGCATGGATTGCATATAGAAAGCTCATGTTTAATGCGTGAAGACTGATCCCAATTTCAATTTATAATCAACGTGTGGACTGGAATATTAAACGGAAAAGATAATTGAACCGTTTGAGTAACCCAAAAGTTAAAATGGAGCCAAAGACTTAAATTTTCTTCGAAAAAATTCGCCAGACCTGCTGGAAGAAGTGTTACTCGATATCTACTAATCATGTGTGGTTCTAACAAATAGGATGCCATTTTGCAAGTCCTGTAAGGAAGCATTTGGAAGGTGGATTGGACGTCATGCTCAATTTCATGGCCAGCTCGTTCACCATATTTAAACCTCGTCGATTTTTTTACTGTGGCTGCGTAAAAGAAAAAAGTTATTTAAAACAATCCAAAAAGGGAACCGATTTGTGACAAAAGATTGTTGAGAAGCAGTGGAGAAATTAAATTTAGCTAATTATTCCCGACTCATCAAGCGGTCACTTTTAAAAAGTTGTTGAGCCTGTATTTGTGTTGAAGGTAAAAGATTATTTACTTCATTAATGTGTTACAAAAATTATTTTACGTTTTATTTTTACACTTATTGCTTGAGTTACACACTTAGGAGATTCGTTATTTTAAAATAAAGTCATTACGTAAAAGTAAACAAAATGGCAGTGATTGTTATGCATAGAAAAGTAGCAAGTGTTGTACCATTTTGAATTCGTCACAAAATGGCTCTCTTTTTAAAATAGCTTACTTTCAGTAGTATCAAATATTTTTCTCTTTATGAAGTGTCAAAGTTAAATGGCATCATTTTCACAAACCAGCTTAAACTGTGTTAATTTTAACTAAAACAGTAAAGGTTTTGGCTCCATTTGTGACTGCGATTAATCACGTTAGGGAAAAAACCACAGTTAAATTGTGGAATTTGCGGTCACAATACCTAATGATGGGATGGAAGGTATCAGCAGAGGTGTTTTCAGAATGAAGATGTTCTCCAAATAAGAAAATTCTCAGCGATTGTTAAGGACAGAAATGAACAAGTGTTGTACCACTATGGAATCTTAACTGAATGAGCCAACATTTGCGAAAAACTTGTACAAGGTTGACTGCAATAGTTTTCTTTTTATGGAGAGTCCAAGTTAGGTGACATCTTTTTCTTAAACCCCTGCTCACACACATTACGTTAATTTTAAGTAAACCTGCGAAGTTTTTTGTCCGACTTGAGACTGCGATTAATAGTACATATATGTAAAATGATGTTGGTGAAAAAATCGTCGTAAAAAAATTCTGAAATTTGCGGTCACGGAAGCTAGTGATGTGTTGGAGTATGTCAATTTTCCTCATTTTCGAAAATGTGCATGTCCTCACTTAACCAAGTGGAGGGTAATTTTTTTAAATATTTTTTCCCAGAATATATTCCACCCCACATTTCACCTCGTGCCCAATTATCGTTAAGTTTCGGGATATTGTATATATAGATGAAGAAATGGAATTTGTTGTTTATTTACTTTATCTGGAAAATAAATCTTAATAAACAAAGAAAAACTCAAATGGATCAGAAATCTCTAACTAAAACTCTTTGCCTTGCTCTGATTCTTTCCTCTTAGGGTATTTATTTTGAAAAAGATTTATTTAAGTAGGAATTATTTTCAACACAACTGGAGAGTGAATTTTTAAAATTGAAGAATGTATGATGACATTTGTTTGCAGTGTTCTGTATCATTAAATTTTCTCTCCAAAAAATAACGCAATTAATCCTTGAGATTATTCAAATTGACTGTCATGTAACTGACATTCTTGTTCTCAAAAACTAATTACTCGGTGTTTTGACATTTGACTACGATGCGACCCTGTTTAAATGGCATCTTAATTTTCATCATATTAACTGGTACATGTCAAAAACTGTATAAGCAATTATCGAGTCCTTTTTATACAATTTGACATTTTCTTCTCAAATATTACATAATTGCATATAAAAAAGATACATTTAGTATTTGACAACTTTCAGATTTCACTAATAAACTGACGTCTTTTTACATACTTGCGCCATACATTAGTGCAGTTCAATCAAACCTTAACTTAAACTCTGTCTAATTCACTTTCCGCGTAAAAATGTTTCTACTTGTTTAATTTCATTATTTTAAGTTTTTTTTTATTTTTAGAGGTATCCTATGCACTCAAGAAAAATATCCCAAAACTCCAGAACTGGATAAATACTCAGATTGCTTAATTGACAAATTGGAATGTACTTAAGTAAACATTTTTCAATACGTATTATGCGTTTTTACCTTGTCTTACCCTTAATTAATGTTTGAATAATGTTCAACTGCAGTGCCTTAATTTTTCATTATTTTTGATAACCGTTTCGGGAAGAAGTCATTAGAATACAAAATACCTCTTCCGATTTTTTTCATATAAAGTTTTGCTGGTTGTTACGGAATTCATTGCATTTTCTTAAGGAAATATCTTTAAAAGAAGAGTATCATATCCTCATACAATTATTTATTTTTACAATTTAATGAAATTAATAAATATTTTACAGCAGAAGAGCGCAACTCAAATCTAACATCATTATAAACGTTTTTTGTCATTATTCAGTAAAAGTTGATTAATTGTGACTGAATGTATAGATTCTGTTTTAAACAAATTTAGCAGAATTTTTCTTATAAAATCTGTTTCTTATTGAAGGCGAACTGTAAGTTTGCTAATCGCATAAAATCTACCTCGTTAATTTTACTTTGAGTTTATTTAACGGTAGCATTTGGGGAGCGAATTGCGTAACTTTTAATCAGCAGTTCAGGGATTAATTACAAACAGTACAAATTATCAAGATAAGTGTTAATTTTTGTGTATATTTTTACATATACTAGCCCACTGGTAATTATTAAACTTGTTCTTAACTTAGTACTGTTAAATTAATTATAATACACATTGTGGAGTACTGAAACATTTAAGTGTATTATATCAGTTCAAATGTGTATTTTATTTTTTATTATGTCAGAATACATTTTGTTCATTTGCTTTCAGTAAATTTATAAATTTTTAAAATAATATTTTGTTTTCGACTTTTCAATATGCTAGAAACCCCTCGTATTAGTGTTATCATGTCCCCCTAGGATGTTGTGCCCCACAGTTTGAAAACGTTATTCTCAAACTGTAATAACTTCTAAAACCATCTCATAGTATCGGAACCTAACTTCACACGTCTTTTCTTTATTGTTTACGATCTGGAATGAATTTAATTGGATCGTGGCCTCCATCATGTAAAGTGCTGGAGCTTCCTTATTTATTAGTGCATCTACAGATGTACCTTAATTATAAAAAAGTGTAGTTAAATTTAACTTTAAAAAGTTAGCAGTTATTGACAGAAAAAGTGCAGTCCCTGCCGATACTCCTCTCCCTTAAGATGTTTATACAATATTGATAAGTTTTTTTCTCTTGGGTTTAATCTTTTCATGTCCCCCATTGAATTTTTGACAATTAACCTCAGAGATTAAAACATGTATCTAGGGTACGTGTACTACAGATTGAGAAACGCTAAATTAAAGTAATAATGTAGCAAATTGTACTTATTCCACATTTTATCTCGAGTATTGTTTTCCAGAAGTAAAAGCTTAGCTTTAATATTTCTTTCAAATGCAGATTTGTTAAAATAAAATTTAATGTTTAGTTCTTATTTTGTGGCAATGTCTCATCTTGGATTCTTGCAATGCAAGAACTAGTTAAACCTAAACATTGTAAGCTATCACAAATGAAACTAAATGAACTCATGGTGAGGCTTTTGAAGTATGCTGTTCTTAAAGCTTAAAATTTATCTTTATCTCTCACTTGACTCTTTTCAAGTAAAATAATGCTTAGTATTTTAACGAAAATTTATTTTCTACTACAAAAAATAGGTACAGAAGCAAATGTTTCGTTTTATTTCTAAGTCGTTTGAAATAATCTGAAAAAATAAACACAACTTTCAAAGTCCGAATGTCACATGAAAACACATTCTTCAACATAAAGAGCCATTTTATTTACTTTTTATTACTTTCTTTTCTTGTCTTTTTTTCAATTCCTAGTTTAGCTCACTCTCTCTAGATATTTATATATCTTGTTCAAATTTTCAATCGTTAATAAAATATTTTCTATTCATCCAATCAAGTTCAAATAATTTTTTTTAATTTGTAGTGGATGTCGATGTTAATACAGTTTTTTTCAAATATTAATTCATTAATTAAATTTTATTTTTTAATTTTAAATTTATTCTGCGTTATTTCTGAGGAAGTTCGAACTAGCACCAAAAGATGGCGCCATTGATGATATAGTCAATCAAATACTTTATTTTTTTTGTTTGCTGGATTGTATTAAGGGGATTCTTTAGATATCGAAAAATAAATATTATGTCAATTTCCTTAATTACTGGAACATTTTAATCCGTTTGTATTATAGTTTTTTAATTGATTGATGATTAGTTTTATGAAATAATGTGTTGACTGTTCGATTGTATGTGCTTGATTTTTTATATATCAAAAAATAAATAAACAGCACTTTATTTAAACGTACAGGAATTTTTCTGTTTTTCAACAAAAGATCTTATTTTCATTTTAACGAGTAGGCTAACGAGTTCTAATAGGCAATGTGCAGATTGTCGAGGTAATTAGTGGATTACTTAAGTGATTTGAGAAATTAACCAATTTTCCACACTTTAACAGTTTACCCTAGTTAATGTGCAGATTACCTAGCTAATCTGCAGATCTAATTATAGTGTAATCATCGAACTTACGTTTAAAATTTAAACTTATTAACATTAACATGGTTTTGAAACAATTATTCAATATAAAGTATGCATTGCATGGATTGAATCTTTACGTTTATTTTTGGATTGAATATAGTTAAGTAATACGTAACATCAAATATTTATAATTGTTAAATAAGGAAGTTAAAACTCACTAGTCAGTTTCAAAGTATTTTAGAACAGAACCTAAGTGGTGGTCCACGAGAAAATTTTGCTGGTCCCCAGAAAAATGTGGAATATGTACATGAAGGAAAATGATGTTAACCAGCAAGTAGCAAACCTAGTTAAAAAGCCCTTGGAATCACTTACAGAATCTTCTGTTGATTATTACTCAAAGAATGAAGATCCCAGGCATGGTAATATGTGGATAATAGATTCGTTTGCAGCGAAAATTCAGGATACTGATTGAAGCATGAATTTAAAAAAAAGCCTAAACGACCTATCGTCCGACGAAACTCTTAAATTTAAATTTCATTCATCCTTATCAAGGTCTCAGTTTCGGTTTTCCATAAAAAGTGCATACCCTTTTCTTTGTGAACAGGTGATGCAAATTCTGATTCGATTCTCCACGACTTATTTATGTGAAAAGGCCTTTTCATCTGTCATAGCCATCAAAACACGGTACCGATCTCAGCTTGAATTAAATGCATTTATCAGTCTTGCAGTAACAAGATGGATCCAAATATCCATAATCTTATTTCAAGAAAGCAGGAACATCCATTACACTAGGAATGTGTAACACTAAAAGTTTGAAGTACTTAAACCATTTAATAATTGTCTGTTTTTACAGTTTTTGTTTGAAGGTGATTCGATCTCGATACCTTCTGATTCGTAAGTACAATACTTACCGCTGGACCAAAATGATCACTTCAGCCCGGAGGCTGTTCTTAGCTTATATAGATGCCACAGCCACACATTCCCCTACCAGTGAATTGGTAGGCAAACGAATGATGTCGTTGATATGGCGAGTGTGTGAGTTGTTGCCGTTGCGTCATTTGGTCCTGACGGCCTGGTTGCATTTGCGGCGGGTAGATGGAGCCACGACTGCTACACGAAGGTTGCGGTTTTCTTTGTTCATCGTCAAGGTCACCAATGAAGGTGATTCGATCTCAGTCCGGAGGTTGTGACTGGCTTATATAGATATTACAACCACATGTTTATTTTATTATAGTTTATAAATAAAGCTCTCAAAATTTGGTTACAATTAATAGTTTAATTTTATTTACTAGGTGCATTGTATGTGTTCTTAGATCATAATATTTCCATGAATATGTTTGACACAAAAAAAACCTATTAGTGGTCTGAGGGATTTAAATTATGAATTTACTGGTCCGTGAGGTCAAAAAGTTTGGCAACAGGTAGTTTAGAATACAAACTTGTACGTCAGAAGGCTGAGTTTCGTTGTCTAGTTCCTCGAAAAAAACAGAACAGAAATTCCTTAAATATCTGATTTACTACCTTCTTCACGAAAAAGAAAGAAATCTTCAAATTTCTACTTTTTCAATCTAATTTTCAACACAGGTATAATTTACTCAATAACGCATTATCTTTCCAATACAAGATTTATAATAGGAGTGAAATAAATTAATATTCTTCCAACGAAGATTCATTTGTGTACTCTTCAGAACCACCCACAGACCACTCAAAAGGATTTCTTATTCTCGGAAAGGATTTTATCCCAGAATCATCTTAAGTAAAAGAATCCACTTTTCCTACACGTTCCATTAGAGGTAATTAAGGATCAATTACACAGAGAATATTTCATGGAATAAAACCAAAAACTCTTGGAGATATATATGGGATTGTTCACCTCAAAGAGGAATTCTGACATTGTTGCTAAGAAAACAAAAATTTTTGGCAATAATACATGTAATTACGTATATTTCATGGCATATTTAGCAGAATTAAGAAATAAGTTATTTTTCCTTTTAATTTTTTTTTCTTGCATCGGATACTTTTCCGAATAATATATTAAAACGTAGAATTTGATGAAAATAGGCAAAGGAAGGATATATAAATTTCAAAATATAGTAGGCATTTTTAATATTTCTTTCTTTTTTTTCTAATTATCACAAGCTTTGTTTATTTTATTAAATTTTTTGTATTAATATAGTTTTACGATTGCCAAACTGATACGAATTTTCTGCAAATTTGCCTATCTTAAGTTTATAAATTAAATAAATTTGCAATATTTCTGCAAAAAATATAAAAAAAAATAATTTTTTTGAAAAATATATATATTATTAAATTATTTCACCGATTCATGGAAATATTTACCATTTCTTAATCATCAACGCGTTTTTCCAAATGTAAATATTAAGTTTGTTTTGTAATAACTACTCCCTTCTTTTACTAATTTAATATTGCAATAATTAGGAAACTAATTTCAGTAGATGACTGTGGAGTTCAAATTTTCACTGTGTGATGACAATTTTAAGAGTTTACTGTGAGTACAAGAATTCTCACTTAGTCTTGATTACGGCATTAGTATCACCATGAAAAGATATCGGATGAAACTGGCTGTAGTCGGTTGTCATGAATTATATGATCTGTTAAGTGCACACAACTTTTGCAGACAACATATATATATATATATATATATTAATGCATCAAACAGAGGCAAACATTCAATGCTTTTACATATAGGCATGATACTGATCAAACTCTGCAAAGTTTTTATTCAAAATATTGACTTTAACAGCCGACAGCTTAATTGAGTCCTTTTGATGACTGCATGAATTACAATTAGGCGTCTCTCGCCAAAGTAGACTATACCAACACTGGATACTTGATAAATGAAAAAAAAATGAACAGTCAGACGAGTGTCACATCATGTGAATGAAAGGATTTGTTTGTGACATATACTAAAGATATTATATAATACTGTTATATTTATCAATTAAGATCGGCATGCACATAATGAGAAGAACACTTAATGGTGTGATTTTTAACCGAATAGAATATAGAATACTTCCCTGAAATATATGTGGCTGATAGATATAAGTCACTTAATATATTTGTTCTTTGCCAAGTACCACGCTGCAAAAAAAGCTTAAAGTAAACTTATATTCACTCCCGTAGAGCTAATTACATGAAATTTTAAATTTAGGAGTTAGTGATATAAACAATTAAAGTACCTAGAAAATTAATGATTCATTTTATTTTTAAACTACGTCTTGTAATGCATATTTTTAAAATGGCGTTAACTTTTTATAGATTTTTAAAAGTACTTTGAGAATAAATTATTAAAAATAAATGGTATTAATAAGTACAATTACATCTTTGGAAAGTGGATGATGAGAAAATTGTCTACTCAACAAGTGCTTAAAACAATGATTTAACATTAGCGGAGACATTGTTTCAGACATCAGTGGTTCAGAAAGTTTCAAACACAGAAATTTATGAAATTTGAAATTTTGGTTAACTATTAGTTGAGAAAATGACATTTATTGAAAAAATTGTCATTGGTTTTAAGAATAAGTTTTAAAAAGTAATTTTTTTTAAAGTTATGTATAAATTATTTAATTTTTAACATTAGATTTTAGTTATGTTTGAGCTATTAACAATTATATCTTTTATGTCAAGATACAAGTAGAATTTTAAAATTATGAAGGAACTTCTGAGACTCTGAGTGCGCATGGGCTTTGTAAGAGTTAAAAGTATACGGGCTTATTTTTAAGCATATATCTTGTTAACATTTTATTCCAAGTTTAAGAGTCTTACTTAAAGTTAATATGAATGATATGTGTATTTCGTTTGGTATAAAGACATATAAATCATTCAAACATCTTCTTCAATATCGTAAAAAAATTTTTAAAGGATTAAATCAGGAAAATTGTTTTCCTATAGAAGTAAATAAAATTGGCCTCAGAAATACGGTTCAGTTTTATTGCACGTATAATATTATAAAAGAAGTCAGTTTTAAAATGAAATTAATGTTTTGAGAAGTATAAGTATAATAAAAAAATACATCTGAACTGCCTTTTTCTCTCTCTCGCAAACACATAAAACCTTTTCCTCTGATGTGTTTAACATTAAACATATGCTTAAAATCATAGTCATTAAACGAAGAAATAGTATTTGAACATTCTAGTCTCTGCAGCAGTTTTCCACAAATCACTTCTTGCAACAATTTAATTACCTTGTCTAGCAAAGCAAAATATTTTACATTCCAAACAATATGCATTAATTTATGGTTATTTCTTGCATATGAAAACCAACTGCAATTACACTTAGTAAAATATAGTTAACAAATAAACATTGAGTATAAAACATGTTTATGTTATTCAACATTATTTACAACACTCATAATAGACAGAAAAATCGTAACAATCCTTTTGAGGAGATTTAATTCTATGGTTGAGCACCATTATTCTACTTTCATTTGTGACAAAACAAAGCATTACTTATCGTTGTAGGTATATTGTATCTGAAATGAATTATTTACAGAAAGCATTCGGTATTGTTATTCAAAGTAGTGTAATGTTTTTGTTTTCAGTAGTTGAAACAAGAGACAATAACATTTGTTAGAATGATAAAAGTACTTATTGGAGTACTTGCAGTAGAAAGTACTTAAAGAAAAGTTTTAGTGATAAATAAATCTTTGAGAAGCAAATTTATGTTCATTTCCATCTTCTACTTCGAAATATAATTCAAATTTGCTAATTGGAAATTTCTCATGGTAAGAAACCAGCCGAGAAATATAATTTTTAATAAATATATTTCTTGTTTCCTCTCTCTTTGTTCAAGAAAAGGCTGTTTATAAACGCAGTTATGATTTATGAATATTATTCCAAAGAATATTTGTTAAAGAAAATTTTTCCACGTCTATTCAAAGTTCTGCAATTTTTATTGCTTGATAGTGAACCACAGATTTTAAATGCAGAAGAGTAAAGGAATCTTATATACAAATGTGCTAATGGAAAAAATTTATATTAAGTACTTTTGTGATGCAAAATTCAAAAATAATTATCATTTTTCATAATACTTGCGTAAAAATCATTCTTGATTTTTAGTAAATTTAAAAAAAAGACTAGGTAGGTTATTTAACACAGTAAAATTTGTCCTACCTTTTCCGATGTTTCCGGGGAGACAGCAGTCAGGTATATCCGATTTAAAGTTAACTAATATCGAATGCAAAAACATTTACGATTCACTGTTTGATTCTGAATTTACTGTTTGATTCAGTTGAATTAAAATTATTTTCTTAACAATTAATACATTTTTCTAAACTACATACAAAAACGAACACAAGACATAACAATTCATAACAATAATAGACAAAGGTAAGCAAAAATCATTGCATTGCGCGTTTTCTCTACTCCTACACAAAAGAACATTTTTTTATGTATAACGCAACTAACGTCTTCTTGTGGGAGAAAGCATGATTCGTGTATGGTTTGATGTTAGAGTTTTTAACAACTTGTGTATGAGAATCAATTCCATTTCTCTTCTTACAAACATTGCTACAAAAATAATTTATGTGACTAAAGCGATAGATATACCTAGGATTACAGAAGTTATATACTGTACATACATATTATTGTGTAGTCATATATTGTGTTACAAATGATGTATAAACAATATCAAATATTTTGAAAGAGCTACAAGAACGTACCCAGACTCATGCAACTAACGCTATGGGAAATTTGCACAGCACACAGGGGTAAATTTGGTGCATGGTGAAAATTTCCCGCGGTTTGAATACCGTTTTCATGTGTTGCATTTTGGGTGGACACAGCATAGTTAGAATATAATCTTCATATAAGAACACCACTTTCAACATTTATTTTAAAAAGGAATCTTTTATAGTGAATGTTGGTATTTGTTACTAATAGGTATATTATTTGTAATTAAAAACTTTATACTTACAGCAATTTTCAAACTGAAGGACATGCACAACTGGGGGGCAGAAAACCACTACGTGAGGGGCGCGAGCATATCGAAAGGCCGAAAATAAAATATTGTTTAAAAATTATTTACTTACTGAAAGGATGCAAAATTAAATATATACATTCTGGCATAAAAAATAAAATACACATTTAAAATAAATTCAATGGCGCAACAGCACACGAAGAGCCAAGGCTTACTGTGCCCATCTCAGGTTTCGTGACTTAGAGCGCTGAGATGCATGATAAGGTGGTCAGTCTGATCTGAAGCAAGCGTGTTACTCATTTTATCGATCCACTGAAGAGATGAAAGGTTGAGTCGACCTTGCTCTGCCTGGGTTTTAAACCCCGGACCTGTGGCGTGGAAGCGCGATACGCTACGACTCAGACACTGGGCTTTAATATAATATTTACTCTAATATAAAATACTTATAAATGTATCAGTACTGCACAATGTATTTGACAGTTAATTTATCAATATTAAATTAAGAACGTTTAAAAATTACTAGTGACTCCCCCATAGACAAAGTTTTTCAAAGGAAAATTTAAATTTACAAATTGACAATTTAAGTTCTACATTTAGCTGAGATCTGTATTTTGTCTTAAAATAAACATGACGGAAAATCAGGTTTCACAAAGGTAGGAGGATGTAAACGGTAACAGTATAATAAACGCTTTTGCTTTCAATGACGAAAATTCATAATCCACTCCTGCCCAAAATTCGAAGAGTGATTTATTACGAAATTGCCTTTTGATTCCACCACTTGACGTGAAATTTATGAAGATTTCTTCTTCCGAAGTTGAGACTTCATCCGGGATATTTTGAAAGGGATCTCTAACCCACTCGTTTTACTTGCTTTCAAGTTGCCGTTAGCAAGAAAATAATTTTTTAAAATAATTTGCTAGCATGATTATATTATTTTCAAAGGTTTAAAAAACACCTTTCATATATTATTTTTCAGCCTCGTATTAAACATTTATTCACATTTTCAAACATTTCTGTTCTTTTTTTAACTTTAAAAATCTTCTTCATTATTCTTATCTGTAAAAAAAGAAAATTTTGTCTCTCGTGTTCACCATATGCATTTTTCTCCTGTTGATGATTCACAACATTTAATTTCTCGAATATATCGATCAAGTAGCTTAATTTCATCACAAATATACCATATCAAAATTTTTGTAGTTCCAGTCAGTTTTTCTCTTCTAGAAAAATGGCAATTCCATCTCTTAATCCATAAACAAGTTGTAAATATTTTCCACGTAGTAACCATCTTCCTTCGCAATAAAATAGATGCGATAAATGCACTGCACCCATGTCTTTCCAAAGTCTCTTGATTTTAGTTGTCTGATTTTTCTATAGTTTACTATGGTCACAACTGACGTTAGCACAATATTCAAACCAGGAATCTCTCTCGTTTCTTTAGATGACTGAGCATCTCTCTGCGAATCATGCAATGTGTACAGATGCAGAGTGGAGATTTTATTTCACAAGGATTTGTGTACTTTGGAATCTTTTAGAAATTGCATGAGCTACATCGGTGAATATTTCGACACATTTCTCCCACATTATGTTTGCCTCGTTAATAGGATCATTTAAAACATCAAATAATGTTAGTGCTGTGGCTTTGAGTTTTAATACTTTACAGCTCTCTACTGTTGACATACAATCACAAAATCAAACATACGCAGTGAAATGAGCCTCTTTTTTGCTATCTGTTGCCTCAACAAGATGAATTAAAAAAAATTTTTACGCACCTTCGCGAATAGCTTCTGCTGTACATCTTCAGCAATACCAGGTGAAACACACAAAAAACGAGACTGGTTTAATAAATCCTTGTATTTACAGAATCAGATCTCCTTAGCATTATCGGCTTCCATTTCAGTATTCATACATTTCTGCATGAGGCGCTGCCATTTCTGATAACAGATCTGAAGCGAGGTATTTCGAAAGTCCTTCAAGGGATTCACCGTTTTTGCCTTAACTTCTTCAACTTGTGATGACGTGTAGTTACCCCTTGCATTCGAACCCTCCTATCTATTTGTAAACCCGGCTAGATGTGTAGAAGGAACTAAATAATCTACAAACATAATGCATATCTAATTTGATTTATTATTTCTTATCACTGATTATGAACAAGCACAACACAATTTTAATTAAGTCATATAAAATGGTAGAGTGCAGAGGTGAGATATACAAATGCGGGGATAATATTACAGAACTTCACCTGAATCTAAGACAGCTTAAATACACTCATTTACAACTACGTCACACACTAATAATCAGCTTTTACTTAATCAATTTTACGATACCTGAATCCTTAATGCTTCGGATCCTTCACGGAAAACTTCAGGCACTATTTTTAGCTGGATCAAATGAATATGGCTCCACGCTCCGTGATATTTAATTTCACTGCTATCCAATATTTACTAACCACTTCTCCTTGCGCACATCAAACGTATCAACTTCCCTTAACTTGTCAAAAACTACGTGTCGACAGCTCACTTGCTTCACTTTACTTCACTTAACTTTTAACTTGACCTCTTACTTCACTCTCTTTTAACTCACGAAAACCGAATTTATATAATATTCCTCATTTACATAAATCACGTTTGGTTTCTTGATGAAGGTTGGTTGAAATAATAATTTTGATTTAAAGAAAAAAGAAGTAATTAGTAGAAACACGTATAGATCCGTCACAAACTAAGGTAAAATGGGTTCCCTTTCAGCAATATTTTGCTGAAGGAAATAAAAAAGATTCACATATATAGAGAGTCACCATATAAGGTGAATAAAAAGGATGCTCTACTACAGTAATGTTTTTACTGGTCAGAAATTGATTGACTAATAGGGCTGTGTAAGCGGAAGCATTGTCCTTTTGCCACAGCCATCCATCACTTCACAACTGTAACTGTTTTTCTAATTTTTTCCCGTGGTCTTCAATGCAATAGTGTTGGTTAACAATCTGACCACTGGGAACCCACCCAATCATTACAGTTCCAATAATGTCGAAGAAGACAATTAATATTGCTTTTAATTTTGATTTTGACATGCATGATCTTTTGGGTCTTGGAAATCCTGGAGACTTCCAATGCATCAACTGGCGCTTATTTTCTGGATCATAGATAAAATCCCATGTCTCATCACATGTTTTAACAAATTCCAAAACATTTGGCTGGTTTGCAATGCGTTCTACTAAGTTCCACACACACGTATTTACGTCACAGTTTCTGGTCATTGGACAGAACTTTTTGAACGACTTTCGCACAAAACTCTCTCATGAGTAATTCGCAGTTAAAAAAAGCGTCGGACAGCTTCTTTATCCAAGTTAAACAGCCCCACTACTGCACAAACACTTAACCTTTGGTCACCCCGGATCACATCACGAATTAAAACATTGTTTTGGTCTGTAATCATTAACTTTGGGCGCCCAGAACTTTTATCGTCTTTTACGCTGTTCCTACCCCCTGAAAACCGCTTATGCCATTTTAAAACATGTCCTCGAGAAAAAGTTTCATCTCCGTAAGCCTTGGTTAACATTTGAAGTGTTTCCGTGACTGATTTCTTAAGTTTCACATGAAACTTGATGTTGATTCATCGTTCGGTTTTTACATTAGACATTTTTCCAGCAGTATGCAGTTGCACATGTTCATTCAACGACGAAGTACTCCGAACTGACGTGATCAGTTAAATCGAAACTGGTCACGTGGGTAGAGGAGGAGTATGGGATGACGTCACCAAAACGGTTGCTGCCAACTCCACACTTAGCCTCGTTTTGTGTGTGTGTGTGTCACACCTCGTATCGTTGGTTCAACGGGCAACATAAACATTTGATAGAGGTATGAATTGCAACTGCTTAGCAAAATCATCTTCATAGTTTCTATGGTATCAATTGCAGCTGGTAAAATAAGCTCACGCACAAATATCGCCTATGATGTGAGATGAGGCTCTTTACACATCTGGCTATTTTAAATTAAATTTTGTAAGAAGCAAATAAAGATTTTACATTCACAAACAAAGTTTTTTTTAAAGAAAAATGTTTTTTGCTTTTCATATGATTTTAATTTTAATTTAAAGAATTCTTAGAGTTTGTGTTAACGTACTCATTATGAAGCGTTTCCTAATTCCTCTAAAATTTATTAGATTACACACTGTTTTGCCAATGTTTTTCAGCAAATAACAAACAGCGACTTTTCGTCTTCGTTTACTTCAGTAGAGGTAATCCATAAGTTTAAATATTCTTGAAAATATTTTCTCTCTTGATTTAATTTTCGGAACCACACTCGTATCTACACTTGATGTAGTTTTATTAGCCTCTAATGTTCTTACGACTTAAAAATTTCTCCAAAATTCTGTTTAAATCTGCTACGTAAATATTTAGTACCGTGAATTACAATTAACACTCAAATTACAAAATGCGCATTCAAAATAGATTCAGTTCGCGATAGAGGGATCAACCTCTACCGAGATTGATTAGAATTAAACGAGGTGCAACATTTATACACGATTTGCGGAAACTTTCGTTAGGTTGCCCAGACTGTAGCACAGATGTCTGCGTGGTGGCTATAAAATAGAGAGCCACAGAGACAAAACTATTTTTCTAATGAAGTTTGTACTTTTAGAAATTAATAAGTGTGAAAATAAATATTTCAATTAATTAAAACTCATTTTGAAATCTGTTCCAATTTAAAAGTTAGAAAGAAAAAATAACATATACTCATCCTATTACATAAAAGAGTAACTCATTTAAAATATCTATTACTTAAAAGCAACAATCCAAATTTAATGCTTATCTTGATAATTTCTACGGTTAATAATTAAGGTAGTATTGCTGCTTTAGTGTCAAAATGCATTATTATTGCATTCAATATATTGTTAGTGTATAAAGGGTTAAATAATTGTTATTGAAGTTTTGCTCGCAAATATTGAAAGCTTGAGAAGCCCTGTATCAATGTAATTTAAATGGATCAATTGGAAAGTCTAGTAATTCCAGATGAATCAGTTGTTAAATTAAGGTAATGAATTTTTAATAATTATATCTCTTTTGAAGAACTATAGATTTTTGAGCCTCTTCTCTCTAATTCTGAATTTTCTAAATTATTCTAATTTTTTCTTTATAAAAATATTTGAAGAATTAAAAAAAAAATCGAAGTGATAAGCAAAATTTCAATAATATAACTCAAACATTTTTTTGTGTACAAAAGTATTTATATGGTAAAAAATACAATTTGTTTGAAGAAAATCTTTTACACACAAAACAGAATTTTAATTACCAACAGAACGAATTATTCTTCTGTTCTTCACGAATATCCTCTTCACAAAATCAAATATGAATGACATAACCTATAATCTCTTTCCTAACAATCATCATTTTGCAATATCTATATCAGTAATATTTGACATCTGATCTCTTTTTCCCCCCTGAAACAAATGTTACTTGCCAAAAATAGCTTAGCCGCTGTCTGATCAAGTCTAGAAGAAGTCGTTTCCTTCTTTTCTCACTAATTTGATGAAGATGGATATTCATGCAAGAATAAAGAAAAAAAGATACAGACACTTTTGGGGATTCTTCACTAATTGAAGACAAAAAAAAAGTGTGACAAAAATAAGAGTAGACAAGAATACTTCTGAAGTACTTCGACAATTCCTATGTCACTCATTTGGTTTTTTTTTTATATAAATTCTGCAGTTGTGACGTTTGATTTCTTATTTCGAGTAATTGTTTATCATTTGTTTTTAATAGTAATTCTTCAGTTATTGCGAAACTTTTAATATCAGAAAGATATATGTAGAGGTATCGTAAAGTGTAAACTTCTTAACTAGTTTGCCCGTACACTGTACGATCTACCAACAAAACATGGGCAAACCGGTGTACAGCATACGGGCAAACCGGTTTGCCCGTATGCTGTACACACAAATACTGATATTTTCAACTTTCTCTTATTGATTTCCACATATTTTTAACTCTTACTGTGAAATTATAAGTCCTACTATTTTTAAGAAAAGCAATTTCTACATGGAACTGAAATTCTTCTTATACGGGAATTATTTTGGGGTGAAGGCGAGAATTTTTCATTGAAGGCACGGATTAAGGTTCTTGAAAATATTCGATAAAGAATTGGGATTAGTATGACAATGTGCAGCTTGTTGTTTGAGAAGAAATAAAAAAGGAAGGATAATCCAAAAGAGTCGATATCATCTGTGTCTCCATTGCAATGTAAGGCTTTATATTACAACATGCTTCAAATTGTATGTACGTGCACATATATATATATATATATATATATATATATACATGCTCACTCACACAAAATCCTCAACTGTTTGCAAAAAAGGTACGAACATGAAATTTTTCTTAAGTACGAGTGAAATTCTTTTAAGATATATAAAACATTCTTCATAGCATACAGAGAGTAAGCAAACATTTAGGGGCAGTTTTGAGTTCCACAATTACAAATTCAGAAATAGTATAGAAACTTTAAAATATTGAAACTTTAAGAAACTCCTCCATGCTTAATGATATACAATAAAAAATGCGCCTTTTTTTAGCATGTTGGGCAAAAAAATTGACCGTTTAAGGGGTTAATTATTATTAAGTAATGAACAAGATATTTGGGTGAAATTTAACTTTTACTTATTAAGTGATATTGTAAATTAGAGCTATTATTAATTCTTTGAGAAAGCCGTAGAAAAAGGGAACCCACAGTATGGAGAAAACAGTAGCTCGTGGTGTGGTTAAGTTATTTCATTTAAAAGGTTACAGTGCCCGACAAATAAATGACAAAATGATGGCTGCTTATGCAAATGATATCCCATTATATGACATTGTTGTGAGGGGTGAAAGGAATTTTCAAACTGGCAACTTCCCTCGTAGTTGATCTATGAAGAGGAAGATTAACACTCACGGAAAATGATTCTCCGGTAAAAACGTCGAGAATACACGCACTGGCCCCAATGAATTAGAAACCCAAAATCGATAATTTATTGTACCACCTTTTGCATGGTCCTTGGATTACTGCTCTCATTCATTTTGGCATCGAGTCTACATACCTTTAGAATGCATTTACGTCCAGAGCCATGCATTGGCTATGCAGCTTTTAAGTTCTTGCAAGTTGGATGGAAAAGGAGAGTGCTGTCGGAGGCGCCTTTTCACCATATCCCATACATTTTCTATCAGGTTAAGATTCTGGAAGGTGTTGGAAGATTGGTGAGTAATTGCTGTAAGACTGTAAGCTGTTTGCTAAGCCTCGAGGAACACCAGGGCACCACTTCCATGGCAAGAGAACAAGGCCCTCGTCATGATACTCCCTCCAGACCCTTGCACAGTGTAGGTAGGGCAAGATTAATTCATGGCTTCATGGGGTTCTCACCAAATTCGACGTCTTCCAAAAATGCAAAATAAGGTGTAGAATGATTCATCTGACCACATTAACCGTTTTCAATCCTTAAATGTCCAGCGTCTTCTTTCCCAACACCACCGCAAACAAATGTTTACATTTCGGGCAAAAGTGAGTGATTTTCTCGCAGGCACCCGATTATGCATTCCAATCTTCTGCAATTCTCTGCACATGGTTCGAGCTGAAATCCGTTGGGAAGAGCCTTGGTTGACGATTTGTGTCAGTTGAACCACAGTAGAGGCCCTGTATTGCAGTGCAATTTGTTGGAGAAGCAGCTGATCATATGCTCTTGGAAAACTGAAATCAAACTGCAGTTACGTCTTCTAGAGATGAACTGCGTTTTCTGATTCCAACTTTTCAAAACCTTTTATATGGCTGCTTTTGAGAACCTAGTGAGATTTGTTGTCTTCCATATCGAACACCCTGTTAAACGGGCACCAACAATATGCCATTTTTTAATTGGGGAAAGATCTGTCGTTTTTCCCATTTTACTTCATTCATTCTAAAATCACTCTTAAATATTACTTTTACTAGCATTATAATTGCAAGCAACACATGTCATAAAAAAAATTTGCAGATTTCATAATTAGTTCTACTTTATTGGTTCATTCAAATGGTTTCTACTTCATTGACCAGTGTGTGCATTACCCAAATAGATCAAATAGATGAATAAAACTGATAATTAATTTTGAATGAAGGTAATCTTATGTTACATACGTCAGTGTGTGAAAAGTATTTCACAAAAAACTGCACGTGTTTAAGATATCAGCAAGCTAAATCCAAAGATTACTGATTTCCTTTTCGGATGAAAACAATCACGACCTGTCAAAAAAGATAATCTTTTGAAACTAAACAAATATTTTTTTTTGATTGCTTGTTAGCTTCGGATGAATCTTTCATCTATCAATATGAACCAGAGTCTAAAGAGATTGGTAAAAAGTGGAGTACAGAGTACAGTGACTCATCTGCGTCACCTAAGATGGCTAAAGTGGAGAAGTCTGCTGAGAAGATCTTGTTATTTGTAGTCATGTTATTGTTTTTGGAGGGTGTATCGTTAAGGAATCATCTTCGCAAACTCTCTACCTGGAGAAGATTCAAATCATCACTAGCACTTATTACTGTAAGATTCTGAACATACTACGTGGTACTCAGATCAAAAAATGGCGTGGTATGATCACCAAAGGAGTCTGTCTTCTTGCCGTCAATGCACCTTCTCACTCAACTCAAGGTTCAAGAATCCAAGTGGTATGGCTTTAAAATTTTGCCTCAACCACCTTTTTCTCCCATTCTTGCCCCAAGCGTCTATGTTCTTATTACTAGAACCTAAAACACACACACACACTAAATACAAATGACGTCCTTTCAGATGTGGAGCAAATTTTTTCAACGCAATCTTCTAAGTTCTAAAATGATGGTATATGACAGTTCAATATATACTGGGAGAAATGTATAACTCTGGATGGTGATTCCGTCCAGAGATGGTGATATAGAAATATTAAGAATAACAAATGAAGGTTAGCGTGACCGCTTCGTTGTCCAAGATTGGGGACTCCATTCCGGCTGGAGTCGATAGATTTTTTGGATGCGAAAATTGTTGGTTCGTATGTTATATGATTATGTGGCATGTAATAGATCCCTTGAGTATAAATTTGGCTCTTATACCCACGGTAAAATTAAATGACGACAATATTTAGCATCCGATGAGAGTTTGAATTGAATAAAATTCTAACGTCATAATTTAATAGCGGAAGCCGCCACTAGACGGAGTCACCAATGAAATGGCTTCTACTCTTGGGGACTTGCCGTGTTTTTTAATACTAAGCTGCTAATATGCAGCCCATGTGGGAAAAATAAAAATAAAGTGCTTATCTCGATTATTTTAGTAATAATTACAACTTTGCAATGTCCCTCCATGTGGTAACATATAATCCATTCATATCTTTAAAAATTAACTGCTTTTGTCCATTATAAAATATTCACTAAAGGATTCAAACTTTCGTGGGCTTATGCACTACAAGCTCGCAGTAATTTTGTGGTCACTAAAGATCTCAAATTTATTCCATCGCAATACTTTCTAGAAGAAAAGTGTATTAAGTGAGTGTTTATTGTGGCTTTTTCTTTTGTAAATATCAACAGCATTTATAAATGTTGAATGAATAAAATTATTAAAAGTATGTGAGATGTTTTAATGTTTATTATATTTTGCGCGCTTCTGTTTCAAATATTATATATATCCTTGCTTTCGTTTTTGAAAGCACAAATTCCCAAACATATCATAAATGCATTGCTTTGGGATATGAAAACCCAAACAAAATATCATGTTTTTCCAAAATACAGAAAAGTTATTTTCTTTGATTTTATGTCTCTGAAAGCTATGGTTTACCTATGAGAATTAAATGAAATTTCATATAAAAGGGAGTCAACTGAAATTTAAATAAAAATTGGAGGAGTAAATACGATACAGTCCTCAGTTGGTTATAAATCTAAAATACCAAAATATTATATGTAGCTCCAAAAATAAAATATTCAATAAAAAAGATCAATCACAAAATTGGAATAGCTTTTTCACAAGAAAATACAGAAACTTCAAAAAAAAAAAAAAAAAAAAAAAAAAAAAAAAAAAAAAAAAAAAAATCAAAAATACAGAAAAGTTATTTTTTGATTTTATGTCTGAAAGCTATGGTTTACCTATGAGAATTAAATGAATTTCATATAAAATGGAGTCAACTGAAATTTAAATAAAAATGGAGGAGTAAATACGATACAGTCCTCAGTTGGTTATAAATCTAAAATACCAAAATATTATATGTAGCTCCAAAAATAAAATATTCAATAAAAAAGATCAATCACAAAATTGGAATAGCTTTTTCACAAGAAATATCAGAAACCTTTCGAAAACACATTTAATCACATTGTGATGCTGGCATGTTACTGTCGTTTATTCCACTGAGTTTAGGAAAGCCTACACCAGGTCCAAAAGACTTCGTCGCGCCAGTATCGACTCGTCCATGGAGAAGGATAACATGCAGCTTCGCTTGAGCAAGGAACCACTAGAGCTGAAGATAGAAAAAACCTCAGCGTACACTACCAGACTTTAGCTGAGCATAAAACTGCAGGCCTTCACGCCTTGGGTTGCCCTGACAGGAGAATACTCTCCCAATATACTTAACTCTTTCCGAAGAGGTACACCCCTTCGCCACTTTGAAATTGACTGCAGGACTTGAGAGGGGGCTACCACTGTATCACAAAACTGAGTTGAGTAATATAAACCAGAAACATCATATATTCTTAAAAGTTTTGCTTAGATTTACATTTTTGTTGCTTAAACTGACTTGAAAATCTTATCTCTTTTGGCTAATTGCACGTGAATTATGTCAAGGCTCTAACGCCCTTTCATTGGTTAGGAGAGGTGGTGCCAGCTGAGGTGTCATTCTAGTCACTTAGCCATGGTTTAAAATTACAATGTCCGTTGCCAATAGCTCACATGTATATATATATATATATATATATATATATATATATATATATATATAGCTTTGCAAAACGACGTTAATATACACTCACTCTTTTGGCTAAAAATTTAAAACTCATTTTACTATTTAAGAAAACACCTTCTTTGTAAATTTATAAGTATACAAATTGTCGAAATTAAATTAGGCATTTGTATTCGTAAATAAGAAGTTTTATATACACAGGTGTATTATCTGAGATGTTACCACACACTTATCTTGTAATTTTAACTGGAAATATTTTATAAGTATTTTGATTTTATAATCATTAGATTCTATTTCACTGAGTGAAATATATATTGACGATACTGTATTAATACTATGCTGATTCAGTTATCTAGGTTAAAGTGCATACACACACACACACAAAATACTGAAATCTCAAAAGAGAGATTTTTTTATTTTTGACAAAGACACAAAGTAGTTTCTTATATCCAATTATTTGCCATGTAAATGACACAAATTAATAATGTTTCTTTAAATGGAATTAGAAACAGATATTTGGGATTTAATAAGATTATAAATGCATCCAAATCGATAATTTGTGTAAAACGTAGTAATTAAAGAAATTAAATTAAATTTGATATTATCAAGAGTTAAACTTTGTTGCTCAAGTGGGCGACCAAAGTTCTATATTTTAAATCCTGATGTATTCTGCAAAACAAAAACGTTTATATCATAGAATACTAATACACTAAAAGATAACCTAATATACTTTATTTTGCGTACTAAGAAATAGTACAAAGGAATTAATAAACAGAAAAATCTTCAATTTTTCACTCCATTTTATAGAGGTTATTAATTTTGTCTATATCAAGCACTGACAATCGTTTCATTTTACCAATTTTTTTGGCGTCCACAAGAGGCTGGCGAACTTCAAAAGCATCCTTATAAATTCCTCGAGCTGTCATTGGATAATGCATGACAGAGCCATAATCATAAGGATGAGAGTGGAAAAATTCTTTATCGGATACTTTTTCGTACTGTGAATGCCAATCTAGAAATATAAAGAAAATTGTAACTTTAATACTTTGTTAATATTTTTTACATTTTAATACATTTTATTAAATGTAAGCAAGATTCGAGTTAAATAAAAATAGTTCATGATAAGGTTAATGTAATGCAGGATGAATATTTTCAGCCAATTAATGATTCTTATTTAAACCAATATTTTATGAAATATTTTGTGCTTTTCTTGATTGAAACACTAATTGACAGTGTTAAAGTGTGAAAAAATGTTATTTTGTTTCTAAAATAAAAAAAAATAAAAATATTTTTCAGTCATATACTTAAATTTATATATTTTTCTTATCCATATGGTATAAAGTTCAGAAGAAAAAAGTCATAAATATTTGAATGAAATAAGTAAAAAAATATGTGTAAGCAAAATCTATCAAAATTAAAAAAATACAAAAAAAAAAAAAAAAAAAAAAAAAAAAAAAAATAAAGAAAAAACGAAACACACAAACTAATGCCCTTAATTTAATCGTAATCAATTTCAATTTAATTAATCTAATTGCTCCACACATAAGCACAATACACACGTTAAAAAAGTCAATACTCAGCAGTTAAAATCGAGCCACGGTTACTCTTTTTTTTTTTTTTTTATATATGTATTTCTGAGCTTTTTTTTGTTTTTTTTTTAAAAAAGATTAAATAAACAGAACCTAGAATGTTTTCAATATAGTTAAAATATTAAGAATATATGTAAAAAAAAAAACAAACACAAAAATATAAATATATATAATATATATGAAAATGTAAGGCCAGGAAGAAGCAGCTAGAAATTTTATAAATTTCAGAGAAGGCGCATTTAACACAGTAGAGCAAATGATGGGCAATGCGCTGCTTTTCGGTATACCTTGAGCTTAAGGCTGACTTCTACATGACTACAAGAGCCTGAATTAAATGCGAAGTAGTTTTTCAAACAGAAGAAAAATGCCTCAATTTTCATGAAAATTTACAACTTTATAACTCATACATCTGTTAACAGTGTAGCGTTTCTAAAATTTCAAAAAAATTCCATGAATACTTTCTCCATTTTAACACTTGAAGAAATAGCTCATTTAACATACGATATAGTTGAGAAAATGTGAGACACATTTTACACCGGAAAAAGGGATCATCTTGATTAAAAATGTGCAGTATGACAATATATGCTACCCTAAGGCACTGTTTCCCGAACGGTTGACTTATGTGTCCATCTTCTTTAATTTTCGTAACGCTGAGTACCTTTTGTTAAAAATTGGATGTATTTTAATAACAATCAAAATATATTTATTTTTCTTTTTTTGTGTGTGACATACATAAAATAATAAGAAAAGATAAATAAAATTATTCACACGTAATAAAATATAAATAAATTTATATTATAACTAACATTTATTCGGATTTATTGGAAGGGTGAAATTGTTTATGCTGAGATGACACAAATCGCGCACTAAACATACATAGACACCTAGAGAAGCCACTAACTGTTAATGAAGTAAGTTGCCTCTGTAGTGAAGTGTGGTATATTCCCGCCGCTCATAAGACTGTCTTTATTTGACTCATGGAAACGTAGAATTAGGCGCAGCTAAGCATGGTACAATGCATATCCCCACCGAACTCTGGTTCTACTCAAACCCCCATCAAACTCGTTCCGTACCCCGTGAGTACGCGTACCACACTTACTTAAGGAAATACTGTTCTAAAGGAAAGCGAAGCCAGAATATAATATTAATTTTACATTCTTTTATCTCTGAAAAAATAAACCAAGTTCGGTTTCTATTCCGTAACATTAATCGAAGATAGCCTTAAGAGAAGATACTTGTAAAATGGATGATATATTCATGCCGTTATTTCTACCTAGTAAATCATTATGGAAATTTTTTCTAAGTCTCAGAGAAAACATGAAATAACAATCGGATTGAGAAAGACAAGTGCATAATTCAAGTATCAGCTGACCCACCTTGAAAATGGGTTTTCCAAAACCCCCTACCACACACTATACACATCTTCCCTAACGTACTATGTTAGATATACATATACTTATTATATACATTATTCTATCATCATTCACTAATCGAATGCATCTGAAAAGCGATTTAACGCCGCTTGCATACTCTATTTGTCATCGCTTTTAGAACTATGACAAATGATTGAGAGCGGGGTTTCTTTCCAGGGATCCGGATCCGGGGAAATTGTAAGATTTCCCTACTTTTTGAATTCCCAGAAATTTTCGGGAACGATATGGGGCTGAAATAATCTGAGGTAGCTAGTTTTTATTTGATTGTGGATTTCAACCTCCTATATAAATTGTAGTTGACCACACTGTTGCAATTTGCGATCGTTCACCTTGAATTTCTAAGAAGAAGAAACCCCCAGAAACCCCAGCAGTAGAGTAAAAGTGTAATAAAAGAAAGATTATAGAACACGCTGTTCTCGTTCTATGTTACGAATATCAATTGAATTATTGTCCATTGCTGTCTATCCCTGTTTGTGGAATTTCTGTATTTTCTAGCCACTCCTTATCAGTGCTGCATTTTCAGTATCATGTAGTGTAACTGCATATTTCTTTTATTTGAATTGTGAATTAAAATAGGTAATGATAACCGAAAATAAGGACATTATAACATGTACAAGACATTATATTTTCTTACCCTCTGGAATATTCTGATAATTAACTTCAATGTATTGATCTCTGTCTGGACGTTCTTGCTCGTTTATCAACCCAACTGTAAGTCCCATACCGTGAAGCATGGTTCCAGATTTCAAACATATTTTTCTTTCTAAAGATAGGTATTGTTCCCGCCTACTCTTCCAAGATAACTATAACAACTGAAATATTGAAGAAATCAATATACGATATGTCCATAATGTATGTCATTTGCATGAATCCAATAAGTAACTTCTTGTTTAAAACAAGTAAAAATTTAAAAAAAATTAAGTCAATAACTACTTAGGTCAACAAAGAAATATCTTATTTTAGTTAATTAAATTTAATTAATAAATTAATATTTAAAAAAACTGTTTTAACATCAAGCGTCATCCACTATAAGTCTTAAAAAATATATTTGAAGCCAAGAAAAAATTCTTTCGTAAAACTTACTGGCGGTTTTACTTGTTGGTGCTAGCTCGAACTTCGTCAGAAATAACGCAGGAATAAATTTAAAATTAAAAAATAAAATTTAATTAATGAATTAATATTTGAAAAAACTGTATTAACATCGTCATCCACTATAAGTCGTAAAAAATGTATTTGAACTTCAGTGGATGAATAAAAAGTATTTTATTAACGATTGAAAATTTGAACAAGATATATATATGTATATATATGGAAGGAGTAAAAACTAATATTAGTAATTGAAAAATATTTGATAGCAAACAGTCGTATTTTTAAATCCGATGCAATACATAATTTTGTTACTGAACTATATATAATATAGATATAATATAGTATACATTGAACAAGACCTATAAACGTCTGCAGAATACATGAGGCATTTCGAATTTTTTTCATTTAATACATTTTCCAATTTTTAATAAATCTTAATTATTTACAAATTAATGTCGAAATCTTGTTTTTAATATTTACACCATAATTAAAGGAAAATCCCTAGATTTCAAGAACTAATTCCTTTTGGAGGCACCTAAATATCACCTTAAAGGAACATTGAAAGCTTGAATGTCTTCCTACAAGCAATAACATCCTAAATCTTTCATGATACATCTAAAAAAGATTCAACTGATTTTAAATAATACAAAATTCCAACAATATTATAGTTGGGATTTGCAGCTTCGATGTGATCACCTTCTATTTTAAACTGGAATTAGCAGCAAAATATACTTTTTATGAAATCAAATGATATTTTTCAATGTATAGTTAATTCAAACTGAATTTTTTCCATATTTAGTTGGGTTTTTTTTCTTGTAAGCAAACTATGCACCATGTAAAAACTTTTATGTACACGTTATTTTCCATAAACTGGAATTCTTTCCTGAAAGTTATTTTTATGTGATAACAGATTATTGTTTAACCCGGCATCACTTCGCATGAAAAAAACTACCTAAAGTTCTCGCGCAGGGTGTGTCATACCCAAGGGTGTTTGCATGGCGTTTTTACCGTAAAATTTCTATACAAAGGTTAAAAAAGAAGAAAAGTAGGAAATACAACATGTTTATTACATTTTTCGCACGTAAACTTAGTTTTTCTGTTCTTTGTATAAGGGCATTCAGAGTGCATTGTTTATAAACTCCATTAATCGCGTCGTGAGTGAGTGTGATGTTTTCACTGAATCTTAATTTTTTTTAATCCGTATCTTTTTTAAACTAAACATGTAGGAGTAAACTTCTTTATTCTGTAAATTTTAAAATTTTGGAATTTCTTTTTTATTTTCTCTTATTTTGTTCCAGCAATAGTTTTTTTTCTTCAAAAGTTCATCTGAAAGTGGATAAGATGTGTAATAGTTATCTCCTATAAAATTACGTTCTTCTCAAATATTTTCATGTCTCTAAGTATAAAACATTTATTTTCAACACATTCTCCCTTTTCTAAATCTGGATCGATTTCAGTGGAGGAATCATACTTGCTGTTATACTCTTCATTTGATTTTTCCTCATCATAACCGCGAAGAAAATTTCTTCATCTGAAAATACTGTTGTACTATATCTATTAAATACTGTATTTTTCTAATTACTTAAATATCACATTTCTTCATCATAGCTACAATAATACGCCATAGCATAAGGAAGATTTAAAACGTGTTCATGCATTCAGAACTGTAACGGTAATTCACGCGCAGGGTATGACATACCCGAAGAGGTGATATCAGAAAACATATATTTAGAATTCGCCTACAAGCTAAGGCCACTTAAAGGATATGAACTTAAAGTCAGCTACACGAGAAACTATCCATTTTCCAATAAAGGTTTAGAAGGAGCGTTGAAAAAGGTTAGACGGTGGGTATGACACACCCTGCGCGAGTAGTGCCGGGTTAATAAAAAATTATTAGTAGAAAAGATAAATCATTCAAAATTTCGCTTTAATTTTATGGTTCTGCTTTATATAAGAGAAATATTGAATTATCTTTACCTAATAATCGGATATTTCGAAATCATCTGTATTATAATTCTTGTCAATTATTGTGCCAAACATCAAATAAAATTAAGCTTAATTTTTTTTTAAAAAAATAGTGAAATGGGGGACATGGCAATGTTTTAAATATATCTTGTTGTAGTTGTTAATCCACCCGAAGTCTGACGAAGACAGACAAGATCAAAAATATATCTTAACAATATACATTGTTTTAAGCAAACACTAAATGCAGTACTTACCCGTCTCCGCTAATGACATATACATAATCTTTTTCGACTGTTCTTGGAACAAACTTGACATTTTTTACAGATTCGTTCCATTCATACATTTGACTGATCAGCCACTTTCTTGCCTTCCTAGCTACAAATTAAAATATTAATAGTACTTTGTCATGACAAACAAAGAAAAATCGAGATATTTTTAATAGTATACGAAAGATTTTAACTTAATAAAAAAACGGTTGCTGTGTAGCGCTATAAAATTTAAAAAATGTATAGGTTTTTGTAAAAAAAAAAGATTCTGCTTTTAAAAAATATTTTTAAAAAAGTTTTTTAATGAATTAGGAGATATGAGGAGAATTTTAATAATATGAATTATTACTGTTCTTTAATGAACGCACACAAGTATGAGTTATAATTAAAATAATCAATTTTTTCAAACCTGAAAGATCATTTCTTTCCATGTTTTCGTTGTTACCGAAATGAATTATGTGCGTATGTGTATATTTAAAGGATTTTTCTAATGAAAGATTTCTTCAATATCTATGGAAGCAGCTGTATATTTTTTATACTTCCTTACTTTGAATCAATATTTTTGTTTCTATCCAATGTTACAAATATAACATTAATTAATCCAGATTTTGTTATAATTTAAGCTAAAAATAATCCTTTTTTGACTTTTTGACGGAAGAAATAAAATGCATTATATTAATTAATTATGATTTTTTTGGTCTTAATTCGATTAAATGTATAATTTCAGAAATTGCAGTGAGTCAGACACTCATACAAGATAGACTAATAACTAAATAGCTCTTTTTGTTTTAGTGTATAATTGAGAAATTGAAATCTTGAAAACAAATTTTTAAAAATCTTTGCTTTAAATAAGCACAAAAAAAAGAAGAAATGCAAATTGTGTAAAAACACGAACAATTAAGAAAAGTTTTCTTAATCGTTATTTAACATACTCCGGCTTGAGTCATCTACAATGGAGGGTGATGATATTTTTACCTCAGAAGAATAAGAACAGATAATTTCTCTTTGTTTCAACATTGAACTTTCCTCACAACAGTATTTAAGAATGCAGCTATAGCCTAAATTATAAAATGCACAGTCCACTTCCATGCTTAACGTATAAGCATAAATCAATTTCGGAAAATGTATATGGACCCAATGGAAGTTATATAGAATCAATATAATTGAATAAATTCAGTACAAGTAAAATATTTACGGGATTTGTAAACTAAATAATTATATATTTATTAAATAATAGCAAAAATTGCTTGATAATGAACAATCACGCAAGCATATAATTTAATTTTATGAGTTGTACATATGCAAGTTTGCCAGCAAATAATGTCATTAACATTAAATAAGTTGAAGTGATTAACATCAATTATGGGGGGGGATTAACAACTTCAATATTGAAAAGAAAAACCTAAACATATTTATTTTCCGAATATATTGATGAATTTTATTTTTTTAATATTTCGTTACTGAGCCTTGTTTCACAATTATTACTTGATTCATGCTGCTTAAAAATAGCATGGTGACATTGAATTTCAAAAGGTTTGGATTCCTATTAGATTATATTTCTGTATTGCGTCATATTTTTCTCTCTAAAATGCAAGTAATACTAAAGAAGTTAAAAGGTTAAATTGCATATAAATGTAAAATTTGAATACATTAATAAATTTCTAAAACACATTAAAATAGGTTTTCCATTTTTTAAAATTTCTTTTAAACCCCCTTTGACATTAGTCAAATAAATTAAAAATAAATTAGAATTTTTTCATTAAATTCATAATTATGTCTTCAATTCAGATATCCTTGATGCCTTCCATTACATTATTTAGGAGGGCTAATTTACATATTTATTTATTTATTTTTATTAAAATACGTAAAAATATTTTCACTCAATTTGTTTTCATATTTGATGCATATTAATAATTATATATTTGTTTTTCATTAATATTACTGTATTTGGTGTTCCAAAAATGACTGAAGATTTGAAAATCCATTTAAAAAATAACGCAAGGCGATGAAAATTTATAGTTTGGTGCATTCTGTTTTGGTAACCAGGGAATTTATTTTTACCAAATTTAAAAATTAGTTACCAAATTCCTCAATAGATGACGCTTCTGACTCTAAAAAACTAAAAAAAAAAACATTTTTTTTCCTTCGAAATAACCATTACTAGCAGCAACAACGAGGCTCAATCTGGGAACAAAATTTGCAGACAATCGTGTGATTATTTCATGCACGAATACTTTGACATACATTGACATGACTCAGATGCATTGCGTTCACGAATGTCTCACGTGCATTTATGGCATTCAGAGGTTGGTGAGTCTGAATCTCGTAAAGAAACATTTGGAGGTTAAGGCACAAGATGTGGTGTGTAGTCAATCGCCTGACAAGCAGCATGGCGAACTGAAATTTGGGGTAGCTGTTGGTTAACTTACTGAACGAATGCAACATTCACCTCCGTAATTGCTAGATCAGTAGCGTAACTTACACCCCCGCATTGCGGGTGGGCCCAGGAACTCTAGGGGGCCCAAAGCTTGACTGACGCTAAGTACGTATTTGGGCTTGCGGCCCAAAACCTAAGTTTGTGCAGGGGGCCCTAATATTCTCCGTTACGCCACTGTATTAGACAATATTTCCTACACGGTCATCATTGGCATTCCCAGTGCGTTGAAATTTTTCGAAGAGTGTTTAAATTATTCTTTTTATAAATTTTTTTTTGATACTGATATTTTTGGGGGGGGGGGGGACTGCATCTTGTTTTAAAAAAGAAGTAAACCATTCTCGAAGCCCACACCAGAATGCTGATGATGAGTTTACGAACATAAAACATTGAGGAATAATTTCCCAGTCAAAGGTGCCATCTATTGAAGAACTATGTAACTAATTTTGAACCTTTGTGAAAATAAATTCCCTGAGATTACAGTCATTCTGCTTTGATGATAATTATCAAAGCAGAATGCACCAAACTTACATTTCTAGTTTTTTTTTTTTTTTACATTATTATTTTATTTATTTATTGACTTTTCAAATTGTCAGAGTTTTGAGGGGCACTGGTAGGGAACTACTTAATGTGTCAATATTGAACATTTATGTGATGGTGATAATTAATTTTTTTTTTCACTTTGGTTCATCAAACCTAGCACATGAAATAAGGTAGAACAAATTATCTTTTTTTCCATCGAAAATGAATGTCATTAGGGAAAGTAATTAACATAAAAAGTATATTTTAGTGGCACTTTTGGTAAGGAAAAGGGCAGGAAATTTCAATGACATGTAAGGAAAAAATTACCTATCGCATGTTATTCATGTTCTTTTCGGTTAATTTCCGGACACATAACATTATTATAAATGATTCTGTTAGCGAAAATTTAATATTAAAAATAAAAATTGCTTTAAAAAAAAATCTAATAGAGAACTATTATTTCAGTTAGTTGTATACTTTCTACATTTTAAAAGATTAAAAATAGTATTTTTAATTAAAATCGTTAGATTTTTTTAAATAACTATACTCACGAAAATCGGTCTCATTGATCACATATGCTACTTGATGGTGAGGCCATAAATTTATGGTATTACTGCCAATTTTACCTTCTTTTAACTACAAAACAAAATAAAAGACAGGTGAATTTCTAAATTTTCAATAAAAGCAAAACATGCTGATTATTATGTCTAAAAATAAGTAATGAAAAGTCAGAATCAAAGTCAGATTCATCAACAGTTAATTGATCAAGAATGTGAAATGTAATTAAATAAATCCACTTTTTAATATCCCGTAATTAAAGTTTCTTTTGCTTACTTTTATACAGAAACGAGAAAAAGCAAAGTATTTAAATTTTAGCTTAAGGAGATATTTAATAAATGATAATGATGAATTTTATGAAACACCTTTTTCAGGCTGTTCAAATATAATTCTTTTCAAAATTTAACTCCAAATATAAAATTCCGGGCTGGGCAAAGATGACTCGTCCTTTCATCCCTTTAGTGGGTCGATAAATGACTACCAAGCTTGCTTGGGAACTGAACACTAGAGGTTTTACGTCAGACTGACCATTTGACCGAAACATCTGCACATGCACCCCAAAGTTTTAGGTTACATAAACCGAGATAGGTGCAGTAGGTCTTGGCCCTCATGGGCAGTTGCACCGCTGAGTTCAGTTCAGTACAAAAGAAATTCACGAAAATTTGAAATTGAATATTTGTACAATCAATTTCTATTAGAAGTTAATTTAAATTTAAATTTTGCTACAGTTTTCAAAAATAAAAATCAAACTGTAATAAATATGTGTTATGTCAGATAGTGGAAGTATACTTATGTAATATCACTAGAAGGCACTCTCTCCTCTGATAGCAATTGGACAGCACTTTATCAGAATAGTACTTATAGTTTTTAGCAAACATAATGTTGCGAGTTATATTGCGAATATTGCAATATAGAATATTGCACGTCAATGCTTGTAATTCCAATATAATATAGAAATAAATACTTAATTTGAGGCTCATATTGTTGCTTAATAAGGACCGGCAGATATTTTTCAATCTGAGTGTATTTATTACATGCATGAATCCATTCAACCATTTTTAGATTCTAACAATTTTAAAGCGTTATATTTGATAAACAACTCCCAAATTAATTTACATTTACCTCAAATCAGTTAAAATGAATTATGTTTATAGCGCTTACCAATGAGCGTATAAAATAATGTATAAATAAACGTTTGTGTTAAAAGCTCCTTTTTAATAAAACGCTTTGAGTGGTTTATTCCTAATTTTGAGAAATATCCAACTACGCATAAAATCCTAAATTAATTTAGAATCTAAGAATACGAATTAATATATTTCATTTCATAAGTAAAAAAGAGAAAAGATCAAATAAAAGGGGTTTTAGTAACTGGGTGATATCAGTTTCAATTAGGTAAACAAACTAAGGGGGTTTTTTAACACGCTTTTATTAGCTTCCCATGTATAGAATCTCTAAACTCGATTTTTTTCCACATTAAAAAGTCAGATTTATTCGAAATTTTGCACACTTGTCAAGAACCGTGACAATACAAAAATTTAACAATTTTGTTCCATTTTCCTACTTAGGATTAACGATTTCCCATTTTCAGATTTGGCGACTAATTCCAGATACCATTTCCAGATTTAGCTACTAAAAAATTAAGTCACAACCCTAAAGTGAAAACGCCAATGGGTATTCCAGATTCTAAAAAAATGACGCGTTGAAGAGGTCCTTTTTACTGCTAATATTGCATGACCCAATTTTGATCGATTTAATAATTAGATTTAAAACCCTTTTTCTTTTAGAAAATGGTAAAAATAGAGTTAAAAAACTCAAAATATTTTTAAAAAATAATTCGCAGGTAATGTGAGACAATGATCAATTAGGATACATGTTGCATAATTAGCTTTTTCGAAATTTAAAGCTTGACAAGGAAGATAAAATACATACTTTATAACGCATCAAATACTTAGCGCTGTTTCTTGACTCAGAGTTGTTTTCTGACTCAGAGCTGTTTCCTGACTCAGAACTGTTTCCTGGCTCAGAACTGTTTCCTGACTCAGAGTTGCTTCCTGAATCAGGGCTGTTTCCTGAATCAGGGCTGTTTCCTGAATCAGGGCTGATTTTTGAATCAGAGCTGTTTCCTGAATCAGGGTTGTTTCCTGAATCAAAACTATAGTCAGAGCTGTTTCCTGAATCAGGACTGTCTTCTAAATCAAAACTATAATCCAAACTGTTTTCAAACTCAGAGCTGTTTCCTGAAAAAGAAAAAAAATTAAGGTTTTCAAATGGGGGAAAACATAAAAATGGGTTAAGTACTTTTAACTCTAGACATGCCATATTTCAATTCATTTTTCATTAAAAAATTTAAAAAAACTACAAAAAAAACTTATTTATGGAATAATTGATAAATTAAATTTAAATTCAAAATGTCTGATATATAAATTAAAATTTCTTTATCTCCTTATTCTTCAAAATGTGTGTGCCCCTGAACTCTACTAACAAAATTGTTGATAAAGGCACAAAAAAGAAAATTATTTACCATACTTAATTTATTTAGTCCGAAAATTTGCTCAAAAGTATAACAAAACAGCTGAGAAAAAAAGGAAAGAAATAAGTCAATTTTCGCTGCCAAATTACTAGGTATAAAAAATAACTATATTCGAATATCATTACAAAACCGTACAGTCAATCCTAAGAGCACTCTTAGATAAAATATTTTAAACTTATTATTTTTAGATAAACAAGATTCAACTTTATATAAGGAAAACTACAAAAGGCCGCAATAATATATTATTCGCCTGTGCTAGCTGTGCAATAACATCTTCGCAGTGCCGATTTAAGCACATTTCGGGCCCTGGGCGCAGAAGATCTACCAGCCCCCTTAGCACTGGAGGATCGAAATTTATAACCTGAAAACGTGGTTAGGTCCAATTTATTCGAGCTCCTTCTGGGCTGCTCAAGACCACGGGCCCCTGGGCGATCGCCCCAAGCACCCAAAAGATAAACCGGCACTGCGTCTTCTATAGAACTTTGAACAGTTATTTTAATTTTAGGAACTGACAGCTAAATTTTTTCATTAAGCTATCGACGTTTTTAATTAGTTTGTTTTTTTTTTACTAATTTTTTATATATCATACAAAAATAACTCACATTTTTATGTCTAAAATAGAGAAGAAGGGTATCTCTGACAGCCTAACGGGGAACCGATTCCCATTGTAAAAATTAAACAACTGTTTATACTCATTGCTCAAATTGTAAAACTATAATTTACATTTATTTTGTAGTTCTATTTTTTTTTCCAATATATTACATGAAGAAAAACTATTAACCTTAAGTCTTTAACTCCGCATTTTAATTTGTACATCAATTCATATCTATATATTTAATACGTCAACATTACTCTCTGTTCTATTTATTTTACGATAAAAATTGTAATATTCGCAAAGCAACGCCATCCGTTACAATATAATAGCGTTTCAATGGAAACTTGGTGAAATGTTGCGATACAGCCAAGTTTACATCTTTATTAGCTATCAAAATTGGTGACTTAGCTACCATACGGATGTTAATAGAAGTTACTGGACAAATAAATCTTTAACATCACGATCTATGAAGCAAGCCGATTTTTAGAGAAAGCACTGGGAAGTAGGAGGTACTCCCTCGGCAAATTGTTCTTGGAGCTCCTCTTTTTTATGTATGAGTTACTTTATTACAGCATCACACAAAAAAAAAATTTCGGGAGATAAAAATATTCTGTTTTATTTTCACTCAACAGCAACAGTAGTTAAAATATTTATTTCAGACTAGCTTTTACCCGCCGCTCCGCTCGCGTTGATGTCTTGAAATAACTGTCAAAGTGGAATCATTGTCATTAGAAAGTAAATATTATAATATGGTAATTTTTTTATTGCTTGACTGTGTGGAACCAATAAAAATCTGAAATTGAGCTTTGTTTAAAAAAACCGAAAACGTAATTTATTATAATAATTAACAACAAAAATTCAATGACTTTAACTATTAATATTTTTAAAAATCGAAAGGATCTACGTTTAATATATAATTCCCCTTTAAAAGAACTCAAAACAGAATATTATTCTAAGATGCTACTGTATACCATATTATATGTTCTTCCGTCAGTTGCAAATATGTGAAGATTTGGGCATTGGACACACCGATCAGGCTACATATAGTTGGCCATGGTAAAAACATTGCTTTTCCAAATGCACCCCTGCTACCTGAAATGTTAGCTCTGTTTATAACAACAGTAAAACTGGAAATTGAACTCGTTTGAATTGAAACGGTAGGTCAGTGGGGATACTTGGAATTCGAGGTATGATTACACTATCCCTTTTCATGACATATGTTAAAATAGTGGCACCAAGTATATTCTGCATCAGTTTTGTGATCCAAATCCTCGTTCCTTTACATAGTCGAGGAGCATCGATATTTCGCCTTTGTATAACTGGTAACTTTAGATTTAATTGAAGTTTATGTGAGGATACACCCTAAAGTTCAAGTGAATTTAAGAACTCCGTGGGATATGAAGTACTTTGTTCTTTATCCATGATTGTATTCATTGATGAATATTTCTTCATTTCCCCCCTCCCCCGCACGTCGTTTAAATTTTCAATGTTGATTTTATGGACAATGTCATTGTTAGGCACCAATATTGAACTTGTGCACAACCACTGATCCCAATTTAAATTTTGTTGCAAGTCGGGTAAATTTCAGCAATAAGATTTACATCATTTTCTTTTACATTAGAAAATTCTCTGGAAGTAAAATATAACCTCCAGCATTTGCGTCCAAACATCCATAATCGATTTTCAATCGCGTCTCTGCATAATTTTCCGAATCTACGTTATTATGAAGATGAACTCTCATATTCGTCTTCACGCTGAATTTTTCAACCTTTGCCCATAAACTTGATGGTTTAATAGAGACTGATTTCATCTGCGGGTGTACCTCCTCTGGATTACAGGGAGAATTTTTCAAAATTCACCAGCCAATATAAAATAAAGCTACCATTCGTCTTATAATATCTGTACTACCTCGTAAATCCTGAAGAGTCCAATTTAACGCTTCTATAGCTTTCTTGTGAGACATCGTACTTTCATCCCACACTAAAAGCTTACATTGAGGAAGCATCCGGCCTTGAGAGCTATTTTTTCTGAAATTTCAGATGAGTGAATTTTCAAATGCAAGATTAAGCGATAGTTTTAAAACTGTATGTGCGGTACGACTGTTGGTCAGTAAAGTCGCGGCTATACCAGAAGAAGTCATAGCAACTACTATCTTCTGGGTTTTTCTGATAGTCATTAATAATGAGTTTAGTAAAAACGTTTTTCCGCTTCCTCCAGGGGCGTCGAGAAAAAAGAGTGCACCATTGCCGGATTCTATTTTGCGTAACACTTGTTGGAAAACATGACTTTGTTCTGGAATTAATTGAGGGATAAATTATATTACTTGATGTTGCAAAGCTATAAAATTGTAGTCTAATTCTGGAGCAATTTCATTATCGAAGTCATTCCCGCCGACTTGTCACGGACTAATCATAACAAAATCGTGTAGTTTCTTCCCAACCAATTATGAAAGTTTTATTTTCAGTCATTATTAGCTTTCGTTGTAGATGTGTTTATTGAAAGTCATATCTGTGCTTGTACTTGCTGCAGTCGTCGCAAAATATCTTCCGTCATGTACTCTTTGTACTTATTCCAAAGGGTTTGAGGAAAAAGGGGAAAGACCGCAAGATGAAATAAGTATTGCGTAAAGCACCCAAATTTTATTCGGCGAGTGACATTGTACGGCTTCCTCCACAGTAATATCTAATATACTTCAAAGTAAAATATATAAGTTCAGTATAAGTGAAAAATTTGTGCAAAATATGAATATTATATAATTAGGTTTAAAAAAATTAAGAGTAATAAATATTCAATAAATCAAGACTCTTTATGACACTGCCAATTGATTAATAGAATTTTCAATATCACGCGCGCGCAATTCGCTAAAACTTTATTTCGTTTCCCTCTTTAAAAAGTGGGACAAAATTTGCATTAAAATATCTGAGATTGTCGGAATAGAGAACTTCTAAGCCAACCTGGCGATATTTCTCAAAGTTTGAGTTTGACATTAAAAAACGTAACATAATAAACGTTAGATGTTTAATAAAAAACCATTTAAAAAATTGCTTTTTGAAAAGATGCTAAATGACACTATGTTTCAGTTATTTGTTACAAATGTGAGAAAATGTTTATTAAAATTTTCATTATTGACAAAATGCATAATTTTGCGCCAACTTGGCGTCGAGTAAGCAACGTCCCACGGTTTTACCCGCATGGTTCCCGTTCCCGTAGGCATATGGAGGGGGGGGGGAAACCTTATTTTACTCGCTGATAATGTAGCTTTCCATTGGTGAAAGAATTTTTAAAATCACACCAGCCGTTTCCGAGATTAGCCGGAACAAACAGACCGACCGATATAGACAGACAAAAATTTTAAAAATTGATTTTTTTATCTAAGTACCTTATATACCTTTAAATGCATTTAGTAAAAAGCTGCTAATTTGAAATCACAAACAGGCACTTCAATTTTATTTATTTGTATAGATTACTTCCGATAAAATATGGTGGGCGCGTTGGCCGAGTGGTCTAGGCATCGGATCATGGCTAGTTTGTCATGGGTTCGATCCTAGTACCACTAAAGATCTGCCGTGTAGGGGAGCGATGCACGTTAAATCTGTCGAGAGCTCAAACGTCCTCCGTTGGTGTGTAGTTAGGAGAGGGGGTGCCAGCTCAGGTGTCGTCCGCGTCACTTGACCATGGTTCAAAATTACGCGGACCGTCCCCAAAAAGCCCTCGTGTAGCTGAACAGTGGGACGTTAATATTCACTCACTCACTCACCCGATAAAATATGAAATGAATTTTTTTTTCTTTTTTTTTCTTAGCTCTATAAATTCAATCTTTGCTTTAAGTATAAAAAAACTTTATTTGCCTTATTTTTTAGAAGCATTTAAGTCATGAATCATTTCCAAAGTCCTGTTTGCAGAAATTTAAAATGTTAAAAATGGACATGTTTTCAATCCCTTGATGTTCTGCATTAAAAATGAGAGATAATATATTGAACATTTTTGAAAAAAAATGACGAAACTTCGTTAAATTAATTATTTTTAACATATCTCAAAATCAATTTTTTAATCGTAGTTTTGACACTCTTAACCATTTTAAATCTTATGGTTTAGTTAAATAATTGATAAATTAGACTTCGATTTTTCACATTCGATATCATATTACTTTAGATACAATTATTACTCTCTTAAGGAATTTCAGGACCCCTAACATATATCCGTGCATTCGAAAATACATCCTTCTTCAAATCAATGTAACTTTGCAATAAAACAAAACAATCATTTGAAATTTTTATCACATAATATTCATATACATTTACATCATTTTTCAAATTTTCAGAGAATTTGAGAAAAAATTTAAAAAGTTATAAAAAAATATAAATTGGACAATTTTTCAAAAAAATGAAAAAAAATCAGTATTTTGCACCGCTCAGGATTCTGAAGTACAAAATTTATCAAATTTTACAAAATTAATTTACTTTGTATAAAAATGATCAGTTTTGAAGCTATACTAACTTTTAAGAAATTTGGAGGAAAAAAATAATTTTCTAAATGAAATTATAACAAAAATTAAAATTTTTTTGTTTTTGAAAGTTGTTGAATAAGTTATGAAGAGCCTTATTTTGAACTTGTGTGTGAAATTTCAAATTGATATCCTACATAGTTTCTGAGAAATCCTGAGCGCAAGCTAAAATTTTTGTTTTGAGAAAAATGAAGTTAAAGATAAAAACGAGGTAAGGTTTTTGTTTACGTTTCACAATAGTTATTTCTCAATAACTTCAGAACTTTTCACGGTATCGACAATATTTTGGTATCAAAATGCTCAGAAATTTTAAAACTTTAACATATATTTTTTCAAAAAAATTTTAAAATTTTCAATTTAAGAGTTTTTAGACCTTTTAATAACTTTAAAAGTAAAGTAAATAAATTCTGGAAAGCACTAGAAAATATTGGGTTTTTAAATTTATATATTTATTTAACATGTGGAAAGTTAGTTTTAAGAACGCCTCACTGGGGTTCCTAAGGAAATTAAATTTCGATAAATTACCAGCAAAATCAGAGCAAACTTCAGTGGCTTGTTCGACAATACAAATTATCTATCAGCCACACTGCCGTAATATATTTGAAATTATTACGGCATATAAATGAAGTATTTATCAAAATTTAGATAAAGTAATGAATAATGCAGGAGAAAATTCCCTTTTCCACCTTCTAGCAAAATTGGACATGATGCATGAACTTTTCAGCAGTTTCTGTTCCAAATTAATGTGTAATAAGAGCCTGTAATTTTCTACAGCTGTTGTTTAAGCACTTGAATTTAAGTACAAACATAAATTGTATTAAAGCATAGTTTGATTCAGAACAAAATATGACACGCCATAATGTTCAATCTAAATAGAATGTTTCATTCTCTTATTTGTTTGTTACTGTTTTGTTTCAGGTTTTCTTTTAATATAAGGTAAAAAGGTACTTTAATAACTAACGATACATTAATTATAAATATTTAAACAAAAATACGATTTATTTCTAAAATCAAACTTCTGTAAAATCATTATCAACGAATTGATTTTTTATGAATAGCAATATAATTAATATGATCACGTAACGAATGAAAGTTAAACCGATTTTGTTATTTTATTGTACTAAAAAAATTTCTCACATTCTAAATTTTAACTTATTGATATTGTTATTTGCCCCTGTATATACTATTGGCTTTTCTCCAGTTGCACCCAATTAAATAAAGAACAAGTAATATAAAACAAATTTAGCCAATTCCTACTTTGAATGGATGAATAGAAAGTATTTTATTGACGATTACAAGTGTGAACAAGATACATATATATAAGGAGAGAGTGAACTAATAGTAGGAATTAAAAGAAGACCATGTTTTGTCTGAATTGTTGTAACAATGCAACCCAGTTTGGCTAGTTTGTCTGAAAAACCGGTTTTTGACGCCAACTTTTGTCTTTGTCTTAAACGTTATGTTGTTAAAACAATGGAGACGAATCTGAGTTCTCGTCAAAAACTGGTAATTAATTTAATTTAATTAATTAACCGGTAATTAATGAATTAATATTTGAAAACACTGTATTAACATCAAGTGTCATCCACTACAAGTTTAAAATAATGTATTTGAACTTAATTGGATGAATAGAAAGTATTTTATTAACGATTGAAAATTTGAACAAGATATATAAATAAATATATAGAGAGTGAGCTATATATATATATAATATAGTAGGAATTGAAAAAATAATAAGTTTCTTTTCCATTGTACTCAATACAGAAACAATAAAATTTTCATTGAGACCTTTTGCATATATGTAATACAAAAATATTTTCACTGCATATTTTTTCCTTTTCAGGACCCTGAAAAAATAAAGAATATCCAAAAAGATATTGAAAAAATAAGAAAATATTACAGCAGCTTGCTTTCGTAATTCAAGGATACTTTTGATTTCGATGTTTTTTAAGTAAATTCCCATGCGCTCAAGATCTAGATAGCAAACTGTTTTCACCTTGAGTCGTGGAATAACGGAAAGATAAAAAGATAAATTCTAATGCGGAAGTCTGTCTTAGTGAAATAAGTACTTGTCTGAATTACTTAGGAAAAACTCGAACTTCCATATAATCGATTTTCAAATTTAGTACAGAATAGAAAACTATAGAAATGACTTACTTTGAAGAAAACTTGTACAACCTTTCAAATTTTCTTGTTAAAGTCGTTCTTAAAGTTCAACAAATCTTTATATATTCTATTTGTCTCCTTTTTCACAACAAATTCAAAGGTTTAGTTTCAAATTTTCTCTTAAAATTACTTTCTGGCTTAACTCAATTATTTTTTTTAAAATTTATTTTACTTCTTTAACTTTCTTTGTACTTTTTAATATTACGCAAGCATTAATTTTATTGTATATACTGTATTTTTTAATTTTATTGTATTTTACTCGCAGACTAAATCACAGCCACGGTAGTCATGTGATTATGGCTACGAAGGCGAAGTCGGCATGTCAGATGCTTGAGCTTAGGGGCCACCGTATAGAGGAGCTGATGCACGTGAAATCTGACAAGGCTCAAAGTCCACATGTTCGCGTGGTGTGGTAGCTTAAAGAGAGGGTGGCAGCTCAGGCCATTTGGCCATGGTTTCAAAATTGCTAAGTCCTTCACCAATACATCTTGTGCTGCCATATAGTGAAACATTAATAAACACTGGAATAGTCAGACTGAGTATTGTACCATTTGCTATTGATTTCTTGTGCATCCATTTATTTAAAAAATATAACCATTTATTTAAATGAACCATTCATACAAAATTTTGTAATGCAAGCAATAAAAATTATACAAAAAATTTCATTTTAAAACTTATTAATCATTCGATTATTTTACCTGCTTTTTTAAGGGATACATAATGTACAAATACATTAAATATGATTTTGAATGTCATGTAATATATAAAATTGAATTATGTGTAGTTTTATATCTTATATCAAACTGCGGAGTGGCATCCTGAGGGGGGGTGATAACTCTATGAGGGTGGCGCTGGCAATTGAAAGTCAAAAACAAAATATTTTTAAAAAATTTAATTTTGCTGAAAGAAAACA
>BMAO01005967.1:0-18782 GCA_019973975.1 Trichonephila clavata
GCCTGAAAGTTTCCAGTGTAGGATCCGATGCATTAAAAGGTTCAGGTACTGCGCACTTGATTAAGTAGAAGCTAGTTATTAGTGTGCGACGTAGTTGTAATCGAGCGTATTTAAGCTATCTTAGATTCAGTTGAGGGTCTGTAGTAGTATCCCCGTGTTATAGAATCTCTCCTCTGCCCTCTACTATAACTCATATACATTAATTAGAATTGTATTGTGTCTGTTTGATAATTGTTAATAAGAATTAATAAATCAAATTAGATTGGAAATAATGTCTGTGTATTATTCAGTTCCTCCTACACATCTAGCCGGGTTTACAGGTAGACAAGAGGGTTCGGATGTAAGAGGTAACCAAACGTTACCGCTAACTCTGCTAGATCAACAGGGGAGAGACGAATATTTTGTCCTGTACGAACCAGATATTTTAAATTCTCATAGTGAAATTATTATGGCTAACATTTTAAGAGACGCAGTTTGTCCATGGTACATAAATACTTCTCATCCGGGATTTTCGCCGGGGTAAGGCGAAACTTTTCTTTGAAGGCAGTAATTTCGATTCGTGAAAATTTTCTATAACGAGCAGGGATTGGCAAAACAATGTGCAATTTGTTGCTTGAGAAGAAATGAAAATGAAAAGATAATCCCAAAAAGCCAATACAGTCGACTCTTGCTAATTCAAACCTTCGATAATACGTACCTCTCATTAATTCGAAGCATATGTTCGGTCCCTAGTAAAACTCTTGATGTTTCGAACTAAAACAATACGTTTTAGTATACTCAATGTTTCGAAGCAAAATCTGTTTCCGGCCAGACTACAGCACGCGATAATTTAAGGTCATCTTATAAAACTCTCGACAATTCGAACACTCACTATCATGTATAGTCATGTAGCAAACAGATTGGAGCTTACAAGTTTTGTTGTCTCTGTGTGTCTCCCCAGAAAAAACTAAAATTGTGGCTTTGGACCAAGGAAACACAGGAAACAATGAAGACGAATCGGAAGAGTTGATTCCGATATCTCAGACAGAAGCTAAAGTTTCATTAAACAAAGTATAAGCAAATTTTTCTTTCAAAATCATGTCGACGTGGACGTTTTATAAGCTTCATTTATTATAGAAAAATCTGTTGACAAAGTTAGATTGAATGGAAAAAAAACAACAACAGATTTTTCATCAAAGATTAATTATGTACAGTATGTATTATTTTAATAATTACTTTTAATATATAAACGCATTAACTTTTGTATAATCTTTATACTGTATAATGTACACTTTTTAAAAATACTTTAAAGTAATTTTACACATATGTACAATTGTGGTTTTATTACATAGTTTCAAATTTAAATGCGTTAGAAAAAATTTCGCTTTGTGTATTTCGAGAGGTTTTTTCTACTCGCTTGATAATTCGAAGTTTTTCATTGGTCCCTCCAACTTCAAATTATCGAGAGTCGGCTGTATGTTTCTGTCCAGATTGCAATACAAGATTTTGTATTACACAATGGTTCAAATTTTGCGTGTATATATTTATGCACACACACACAAAACTCTCAACCGTTTGAAAAAAAAGGCACGAGCGTATGAAAATTTTTGTATTTATGAAAAATTCTTTGAAGATGTATGAAACATCTTTCTTAGGATGCAGATGGTTCTTACAAAAATCAAACACTTTAGATTTTCTGTATTCCACAGTTTTAAAATAAAATATAGCGTAAAAATTTTAAAATTGAGAATTAAAATTAAATTTTTCTAGTTTCTAATTCTATTAAACATTATGCTTAGTGATGTGCAATAAAAAATGTGCCTTTTTTTAAAAAAACATTATGGGCAGAAAAATTAACCGGTCAAGCAATCACTCCCTTCCCCCTCCCCCTTTCAAATCACTTATTTTAAAAAGCGTGTAAAAAATCACCGTGTAAATCCGGGGACAGGTGTACAGGCCTATTTAGATACATACTTGAGTACAGAGGCGGATTAAGCTAGTTGGAGGCCCTGGCGGTAAAAGGTTTGGGGCCCCCTGGGCTGAAAAGTCGAAAAACTTAAATAGTGAAAAAATTCGCTGACCTTAAATTCTCAAATAAAATGTATAGCTAAAAAAAATTAAATGCTAAAAAAATTTAAAGTTTATTTTAAAGAATTAAAAAAAAACCTTATTTAAAAGCTTACAATTTTGCTATACAACTTTACGTCTTGATTTTTCTTGGGCAAATTCATCGATTATTTTTGAAGTATCTATTTGGTCCAAAACATCTTGTTCTATATATAAAATGCCATGCTGTTCAATTCTCTTCTCCCATACTACTTCTTAAATAATTTTTAACGCGCTTTAAAACCGAAAAAGATCTCTCACCTGATGCATTTGATATCGGTTTAGTTAAAAATATTTTTAAAAGTATCTCTACCAGAGGCGGGTTAACGTAGCTAGAGGCCCCTGGCGGTAAAAGGTTTGAGGCCTATGGGCTTAAGAGTCGAAAAACTAAAATAGTGAAAAGAATCGCTTACTTTAAATTCTCAAAATAAAATGTATTGCTATAATAAAACATCAGCTAAAGGAAAAATCTGAACTGTACATAAAAAAATTAAAAATCTTACTTAAGAGCTTACAGTTTTGCTATACAGTTTGATTTCTCTTTGGCAAATTCATCAATTATTTTTACCCTATCTATTTTGTCCAAAACATTTATTCTGATAATATGGCCATGTTATTCAATTTGTCTTTTCTCTCATAGTACTTCTTAAATTATTTTTAACACGCTTTAAAACTAAAAAAGACCATCACCTGATGCAATCGCTATCGGTATTATAAAAGTTTTCAAAGTTTTCTACATTAGGATTTCTTTTACATCTCCATAAATTTCTAGCGGGGTTTTCATTGTATCTTTGTTTTCTTTTTATTTCTTGTTCCAAGGTGGCGTGGTTGGTTTGTCGCTGGCCTTTGCACTCATCAAGCTTGGGGCCCTACCAGTGCTGGGGGCCCCTGACGGCCGCCAGGTCCGACACCCGCTTAATCCGCCACTGCTTGAGTAAATATCGATATATTATTGTTGAAAATATAGTGGATGTGTGCATTTTATTTGATTTTTCTTGAAAAACTTTGAGCGAAAGTTAAAATTAATATTTTCAAACAAGGAAGTAAGTGTCAAGTGTCGATTATGTGCGTGTCGGTTATACATTTAGAGGAAAATGCTTTGCAAAGCGCAGAGCAATTTCCTGGTTTTTCTCGTTCATATACTTGTATTAAAATTATTAATATGATCAAGGAAGTTAAAGTACAATTAAATAATATTAGTTATCTTATCTCTAAATCGTATACTGCAAGCTCTGCATTTCTAACTCTTTTACTGTGATTGTTCTAAATAACTGAGATATCAAAGAGTATAAACTTTAACTAAAAGTCCACAATGAAAGTCATTGCATTCGTAAGCCCAATTAACAAAAATGTATATAACTATCCTAAACAACATTAGAAAGTAAATTTTGACGATTATTCATATACTATTAAGGGTATCATCGAACAAAGACAAGTTATTAATGAACCCTATTTGCAAGTCCTTAACATCAAAATAAAGCAAAATCACATACGTATTTTCTTAAAAAAAAAATGAATTTAGCGACGTATCTACACAAGAATTAAAAATTTAAGTTTATTAAAACTCTGCAATCCAACAAACACTAAATCTAATGTTCTTGAGCAAAATAATGAAAAAAGCTTGTTTCCTTCAATCAAAATACACTTTAAAAATACCTGCTTCTCTGGCCAGCTGTCGTAATAGGAATTCTGAGAGAGAGAGAGAGATGTTCAACTCGGATTCTGTTCCATCAAATCCTTGTGACTAGTGGGAGGAGGTAGTTTATAAGGCTTCCTAACGCTTTTGGTGTTTATCGAGCAAATGCCGAGACAAATGACCCCCTTCATTATGGAGAAAGGGGGTGCTGCACGATATAAGACCAATATTTCAAATTCAGTTGCTCTTCAGAGTAGTTATACGAAAGAAGATATCTCTGTTATGGGAGGTATCTGAGTATGGCTTCATAGACTGGTTCTTATTTGCAGAAGGTTTCATGAAATAAAACAGATTAAGAGTCCTTCGTCCAATTACTCATGAATTTTGCAATTTTCTCGTCTGATTGCTCTCGTTTGAACTTGAATTTTTCTGAATCTTTTTACCTCTTAAGAAGAATTAAAACTAATTGTTAAGTCGAAATAAGGAATTATTTAGTGACAACAACAGCATTAATCACGTAACAGCACACACCTTTTGTGGAAATAGGCTAAAAAAATGTTGATTATATACTCTAATATCGTAACAAGGAGGTTCGGACTCTATGCCCAAAACATTTTCAGGAATATTATTGCGTTTTGAAGATTAGATTAATAGATTAGCAATTCATATAAATAATAATAATTATATTTTAGGATAATTTTTTTCAATTATAAACTTAAAATTTTAAGCGTGAACTTAATTTTGGACAAACTATAAAGAAGTTAAAAAAAGTTGTTGAGGAAATGAATCAGAAACTTCCTCAACTTTTCAGCTGACACTGATTGACTTGGAAATTCGAATTCTTAATTCCTATTTTAAATATAACTATTCTTTTCTCTATATATAATAAAGTTGTTATTTTTCTAATTATAAATATTTAAGTTTTATTTTAAGTAAAATATTTGTGGATCTTATCATAATATCAATCAACCCTTTTCATATACCTATCCTGTATTAAAAAGTTCACATAAATTAGAGTTAAAAATTAAATTAACATTAAACTTCTAACAATGAAAAAGTAACTTTTTTGTGTATTATGAATATGTGGATTAATGGCGTAACGGAGAATATTAGGGCCCCTTGCAAAGTCAAGTTTTGCATTTAATATTTTATAAATTGGTTATATATATACTTGCGTCAGTCAGACTTTGGGTCCCTTAGGATATGCCGCCCCGCGATGCGGGGGTGTACCTACGTTACACCGTTACTGTGGATTATTATTCTTCTTTCGTAGAAGCTCTCAAAATTGATATTCTGGCTAAGTCGCTGCTATAATGATAAATGTGATGGGATTGATGATTTACTCCAAATGTTTGGGATCGAGAACTTGTACAACATAAGTCGCTAAAGAGTAATTATTCGACAACAGAAATGAGAAGTTTATATGTAAAGAAAGGTTTCACTATACTTTGAATTTTATTATTTTGAGTCACTTTTTTTTTATTCGAAAAAGTATTTCGGTTTCATTCAGAGTGAGAAAGACGAAAGAACTTTTAAAAGCAACTTTTTCAAATATTACTTTTTGAAATAGTTTAATGAGAAACAGAGATGTGTTTGAATAATTTTAAAGGAACAAAAAATTCTATTAATATTGTATTAATATACGATACGTATTAATATAATAACACATATAAAAATTTTTTGAACATTTTAGATGATCTCCCCCCCCCCTCCCCTCTTTTTTTGTTTCATATACATATGGGCTTTTGGAAAGCTTTTTTAAAATAATTATGCAACTTCGGCGTATAGCATTTCAATCGGGGAAAAAAAATAACCACGGAAATTCAAGTTAAGGCATGCAGCGCCATCTATTATAATGAATATGTATTTGAAACAAATTCAGTAAAAAAGTTATATATAACACTTATCTTGAGATTGAGGACTGATTTTCAGTCCAGACGCCCACAGATACACCGTAATCAATAGAATAAAATTCTTATAAGAGAGAGAGAAAAAAATAAACATTAATTTGAAATACTTCAATATTTCCATTTAGAAACTTGTAGTACTTAGAAATTGGGAAGACTATTTATATTATTTTCCAAGTCCTTTAGATCAATAAAATAATACAAAAGTATTATAGTTTTTTTAAACAGAATTCGTTAAAAAGGTTTCATATATGAAAGGAATAACAATAAAACCTTTTAAAGAGTACAGAGTTTGAAGAGAGAGATTTTACTGTGTACTCATTCTTTATAGTTTTCATTAGTAATTATCTTTTTAATAGATAATAATTTACTAACTTTTAAATACTATATGTAATATAATATTTTATGAAGTATGTAATCATTATATGTAATACGATATAAAATATTATTCGTATATTACTATATGAAATATAATATAGTACATGCATACAATGGTCCTAAATACTTTTTAAATATTGTACGAAATTTAAATAAAACACTTTCCGAGTCTTCACAAGCAAATCTTTCTAAAAAAATCTATAGATTAACCTTCAAATTCCTAATTTTTAAAAATTTTAATATAAATATTTTATGAGTTTTATATATGGAGTCCAATTTTAATATGTTTTTAATTCCGAAAATTTAGCGTTAAAGAATAAATAATATTAGTTGGTAGAATTGTTTCACAAAAAATGAAAACATTTTTTTAATATAAGAAAATGTTATTTTTTCTTTCTCTTTATTTTATTTAATTTCTTTAAAATATCTGTTTGGATTGCAAGACTATAAAATATAATTAATGCATTTCTAATGTTGCTGTGTATTGAGGATTAATTCAACTTTTCAAATCTTTAACCACCTGCAATTCACTTCTTTTATGCAATATCAGCACACTACGCTTGTCTATGACTTAACGTTTTTTTTTTTTTAAATCTTCTGATTTCAAAACCAATAGACATATTGAAGTATCAATATTTTAATTTATTGATGAATGAAAAATATAATATAATTATTTCATTCAGTTGTTCATATTTAGAAAGTGGTGAAACTTAGTCAAAGACGAAAATGATGCAGTAAAAATTAAAACTTCAAAAAGCATTTAAATTGGGGTAAATTTATTAGACGTTTTAGCCTAGACGAATCAAATCCAATCAAAATTTATGTAAATTCTGCATTGTTTATTGTGTAATTTCATTCATACGATTTTTTTTTTCAAAGTTTAGCCATGAGTCACTAATATTTTATCACTTACTTTTTAACCTTACAGGGAAGCTCTCTCTCTTTTTTGATATCATCATTTATACTATCGGCATTACTCAGCCTTTTTTTTTGTTGCTGGGCCCCATACATATGTCAGCTATTTCACGCGGGCCGCAACATGAGAATTAATGGATGAAAGGTGGAGGAGAGAAATGCTTTAAGACCAAGATAACATAAAAAATTTAAAATGTAGAAATTGATTAAAAAATTAAATTCCTTTGTCCTTTTTTGATTATTATTTTCTATTTTTGTCACTAAATTTTAAATTCGAAGCATTTAAGAATCACTCTTTTACAATCTCTGCATCAGTAAATGATTTCATATGATTACCAATAATATGACAAGTTTCATAGGGTGCCTTTGTTACCGCTGTGACATTACCATTGACAAAACACTTTTTTGCTGCTGTAAATATTATTCAAGAAAGCCAATTTATCACCTCTTGAAAGAGATCTTCTACGAAAAGTGTCATTGAATGATTCCTGTTTATTGGTATTATTTAAATTATAACACTTTCGTGACAGTTCAAACAATTACTGATGCATGTTTTTCACTACAAAAAATTCAATTTCAAAATCGTCTTCCAACAAAGTATTTTCTTCAAATATTTTTCGCTTGCAAGATATGAAACATATTTAAAAATTAGTTTCACTCATAAAATGGTCGTTACTCCACTGTTGTCTATTATCACTAATCAGAAAAAATAATATATCAATTGGCACTTATGCAACATCGACAGCAATAAGTAAAATTGATGTATTTAACTTGTTAACAAAGAATTTCCAACCAAATTTTTATAAATAAATGAATTTCTCAGTGCAATAAACCATACTGGGCCACTTAAAAAGGCTCGGTTGGCCGCAGGTTGAGTATTGCTGCTCTAAGCGGTGAGAAGCTGTTTAGATTTACATGATTGCCATTTATTATACCATCCTATAATATTTATTTAATTTTCCATTAGTTAAAGAAGCACTTATTGTATATCAATACAACTGTTTCTTATTCCCTCCCCCCACTTTTTTCCAGATATTTCACCAAAAAATTATTCTTTAAGATGATATTTTCGAGGTTTTAATCGCCTAAAATCGCAAAAATGTTCTTGTAAAATCACGATGTCAACTTGTAACTCCCCTTGTCTACTCTCGGACCGGGCTAAAGGTGTGAGAGGACGTGAAGGACGACTCGGCATGATACCTTTTAATTATTTATTCAGCACACTGATTAACACAGACAAAATTCAAATAACCAATTAAGTTGAGATATTTCTCAGTAAAGAAAAGGGGTTTTGCAACGAGAGTCGCGAGTTCGGAGACAACTTCTAATCAATTGATCCACTTTTTATGAATCAATCCTCTACTTAAATGATTTACACAGTAGCTATTTGACTAATTGTCACTAAAATCTCTTTAATAATTTAAAGCTCAAAACGAGTATCAATATGACTAGATCTGTAGATGTTCTTCCTATCTTCTACTTCTAAATATTTCAATCTCTTGGCAACTTCAATTAAACATCAATTTACCTCTGTCTATATCCCTCTCCATCAATCTATATATCTCCCAGCAAGCAAACCTGAACCATATTAATAGACCTAATCTGCATATCACGGTTCCTTCTTCAGAAAGGATTGTTGATATTCATAGCCGAAAGATTTCCCAAGAGGGTTGATGTAAGGACGCATATCGATCCGTCACAAACTTTACTTTTAAAGTTGAGTACATGAATAATGCTATCGATGATATTTTTAGAATTTTAATTAACAAAAGATAAATAAAATATTTTTAGCATGTTAAATAGGAACAAGAATTATTTTATTCGAATGTAAATATTGATGTTAAACAATAAAATATTAACCAAATTTAACGTAACTCTTAAAATTTATGGAGAAACAATTTCCTTTTCCCTGCTTAACTTCAACAAGCTTGTAATATTTTATTTACATGAAACAATATTTTTTTTTCTTTAGAAAGCAACGTTAAGTTCAAATTTTCGTTCGTGAATGGAATCTGAAATATTTAGTTATTTTAACTTTTTAAACGCTATGTTCGAGTTCAGTTCTTATCAGAATAGTTGTATAAACTAGGCACAATAGTTTAACCTTGATTGACCTTATAGATATAAAGGTCTTATTGTTATGAATATCAAAAGTTGTATTTCCCATCAAGTTTGAACAGTGTTTATGGAATGAAAATCTCACCTTTTTAAGCGATACGATTTGTTCAATGTACGCCGCAGGTGTTTCCTGTCATTTTATTGAAACACTACTAAAAGAGAAATTCTCAATGCGAGTCCATATTTGAAAAAGAAAGGAAACCATAAATTTTTCACTCACTAGGCTAGTTTATACTAAAGTAGACTCTTATTTATCTGGAAATAGATTTTCCTGGAGAACATCATCAAAAACGTTAAAAAAGTGTTGATTTTTTAAAATTTGAAGATGTTAATTTTTTTTTGTTAAACATTTACCTGTATGCTATTGTAACAACGCTAATGTAAACCATGGACTAAGGAATGATCCACGTTATAAAAGCAATTCATCGTCGAAGTTCGTTGCTCATATCGGAACTGCTTGCTTTTTAGAAGAATGATGTTGTCAAATGGTATATACAATATTACTTCTGTTTTACTAACATAACAGAGAAATAATAAGATATTTAATTAAAAACACAAGATATCCAATTTAAGATAGGATAATAAGGTAGCCAATTTAAGATAAGATAATTAGATATCCAATTTAAGGTAAGATAATAAAATATCCAATTTTAAAAAAATGTGCTGAGGTTTGTTAAAGTAATGAATAATTTCTTAATTTTTGAAAATACCAGCCGAGAAGCAATGGGAATGAAGCATGGAAGGAAATATTAAATAACGATGAAATCGTTTAATTCTTACCTGGATTATGCAAAAGGAGTCAGATTCAGCCGAAGAGAAACTCATATTGGAGCAGAGTGTAAAACACAATTCTATGCAAACACGAAAGTCGAAGTGTTTTGTGATTCTTAAAATATCAAGAGAACCGTAAGCTGCGATTAAAAATTATTCCTGAAATATCTATATGCAGCATCATTCGGTGAAAGTTTATTGTTATATAATTAATATTAATAATTATCAAGCTAATACGTTATTAAAAATAAAGGAAAAATTTCAAGAGATGTAAACCGGGGTAATCAAGATTGATTTATTTTGTAAGTGGATATATATTAAAATAATAGGGAAATAGTTTACTATATATTACATACAATAATTTACTATATTTAGTATATAATATAGAATCTGTTGTAAGTAAAGTAAATCTTGAAAACGACCCAATTCAGTCAAGACAGATATTTTTGTTTTTTATTTTATTGAATAGAGCTATCTTTTGACTTTACAAAACATACTTTGTTTTGTTTCTACACTACCTAGAGGCCAAGTTACAATCCATTTCATAAATTTAGAAAAACCGGAAGTGGGTTTTTGATCTACCAGAAGTGGCATTTAAATTGCTCAAAATCTATCATGGCGAGTCTGATAACTCAAAATATTACGCGAATGTATTTTTATACAACTTTTTGAACCTGATATTTATGTTATTTTCTAGAGAATGTACTAAAATATTTCTTATTGTGTGAATACTTTTTGAGTTATGGTTTGTTATATAAGTAAGGTCTCAAAAAATGTAACATTTCTTATAATGTTTACTCAATCAGCTCTAAATTTTTCAAATTTTAATAAAAAGATAAAATTTTAGTACATTTTCTAGATAAATGCATCTAATTTGTTTTAGTAATACTTTTACTAATATATGTTTATTACTTTTTTTCTCTAACTGCTTTCAAGTTTTTCAAAAATATTGCTAAAAATTCACTTATGATTGTGATTTTTGTAAAATTCAGGTAATTTATTTTAAATTTTGATAGTTAAATATAGTAATATTTATTGGTATTGAGTCCTAAAAGAGTATTTATATTGTTTTAGTATGCTATTTTGTTAAAAAGTGCTCCGAACGTGTTCGGATACCTTAATAAAAAATAAAAGTTAACATATATATATATATGAAAAGACGTGGCGAGATTGCTAAGGATTTCTTTAACGGTGATCATATTTTAGATGGTTGATGTAATATAGACGGTATTGACGAGGCTGTCTTTTATTGATGATAATCCAGTTTATTGCACATTTAGACACAAAACAAATATGGATGACACAAAACACTGAAAACACACAGCACAAAAAGAAACACGCGTGTACCACATTACGAGGACAAGAAGCGGAGGAATTTTCCAGAAAATCTCAGTTTTTGTACGAAACGGCACCGGAAGGGCAAAAACTCACATGACTTTCGAGGACGACTCTTGTTTTAGTCGACATACATCGAACGATGTGGTTGAAAAATGAACTAAACTAAACTCATTGACGCAACAGCCCATTGAAGACTCTGTGCTCATCTCATTTTCTCAGACATTTTGTCTACTGTGCTCATCTCAGTTTTCGTGACCGTGAGCTTTTTGGTGCGTGAGCTGATATTCCAGTCAGGTGGTCAGTGTGACGTGAATCCCTCAGTGTTTAAATCCCAAGCAAGCTTGGTACTCATTTATCAACCCACTAAAGGGATGAAAGGCTAAGGTGGCCTTGTCCAGCCCGGGGTTTGTACCCCGGATCTGTGGCGTGGGAGCGCGATGAGCTACCACTCGGTTAAATAATGAATAATTGAAAAAACACTACACTGTACATTTTTAAGAGATAAAGTTATTATTATCCCATTTGGGGGGTAACTAACAATTGCATATTTCAGTGAAAGTCCTGGAGGTTCTGAACCATTACAAATAAAAAGTTGTTCAGGTTGAAACGAACGGGAATTATTACATATATATATATATTATATATATATATATATGTAATAACTTAAATTAATATCAACTCATAATTCGAATATCCTTTTATTCAAACGTCTAATTCATAAATCCTAGAACTCTTATTTGGAAACGCATCTCTTTCTCAAGCATTAAAAACATGTTGGTTTATTACTGATTCTTTAGACCTTGAAATTTGATAGATTGATTAGCGATTCCAAGAAATATAGGATCCTTAATGGTTTTCATGAGCTTTTAGTAATAGGGATTAATATTCCCTAAACAATGATGTCATTTCTATAAATAACTAGTCATTCCCTTTACCTAGACACGTGACTGTATTTTTTATAATGTATTTTCCCCGGTTCTTCCCTATATATAATACTTGCTAATTGAATAATCCTCTCTTGTATTTTTGGCTGAGCATGAGAAGCATACTCAAATAAACAATGTGATCACACGAACAAGCCTCTTTTTTATTTTTCGGCCACGACCATTTCATCACTACTAATTAAAATGAAAATTTTCCTTCTGTAAATATATATATATATATATATAAATATATAATAGTACTTCCAACAAGTTAAAGATTATCTACCTGTCAATGTAGGATAATTTTTAAATAAGCAATTGCGCCTCAAATGCTCTTAATTAAAACAGTTATGATATCACATATGAATTGTTCTGCCCTTTAACTTTAATATTGGGAAACCTAAAGGGAAAAAAAATAGTAAGTATTATTCTAAATTTCGAATATTTTCTCTTTTGATTTGTACTGATACATTAACAAACTAGAAAAATAAATAAAAATAGAGGAAAAAGTAGTAATGCATACCAAAACAGTAAAAATAAAAAGGGAAGTGCTCTACAAAAACACCTGCCATTTTCATATCGGGTTGTGCGTAGGCTTTTGTTTACATTAGAAAACAATTCAACCATCTGCAGAAGATTCATGCATCAAGATTGATGAAATGTTCAGTTGTAGGAAATCATACCTCTTAATTGAAATATCAGATTTTTGATGTTATTAAGAGTGAAAAAAATTCTTTACATAAAGAGTTCAAATTAATGTTCTCATCAAGGCATATTGGATCTACAATCCTTAACTTATTGTAGTACAGTTAGTGTAAAAGTTTTTAAATAAATAGATCGGAAAGTTTGAGAAATTATTTGATTAATGCGTACAATAGTGATATGAAATATTTTTTCAGGTACTTTTTTTTTTTGTGTTCACAAATTCATATTGCAAAATGCAATTATTAGAATACTTTTCGATCAAAACACAATGAAACATTTCTTAAGGTTCACATAAGCAAGGTTTTTTTCAAATTTATGTTAATTTAATTAAGATTTTATAAAATTATTAAGAGATTATCTTCCGTGATTTTTTAAAAATAGGATCCCAACTGGAAAAATATTCTTAGTAAAAAATAACTCCAAAATTTATATATTCCGAATTCACTGAAAAAAACAAAACAGTATGATTTATGAAGTGATAATTTCTTTAGGCGCGTTTTGCTGAAGAGTGAATCTAAATTAAGTGTTAGGTTTGGCTGCGTTACACTCAATCAGACTTACTCGGATAAAGTCGGCAATCATGCTCGGGTTGGCGAAGCTAGTTTAGTTTTGAATTGAAAACTCATGTTTCATGCACACTTTGTCCAGTGAAGTTCTATTTTCTTTATTTAAATATTGCTGTCATGTAGCCCAATTTTTCTCAATTCCAGCGAGTGAACGAGAGAAGAGGAGAGCAAGCGAAAACAATTGAACAAAAAAAGAGATTATTCTTATGTAGGAGATCGAAGATAAGAAGAAATGGAACATGTGTGGGATTTGTTTTTTGATTCAGTAGACACAGCATTAAAGCACAAAAATGTGCAAAAAAAATTAAAATCCGAAATTTTAATGAAGTTAATTGGCGAAGAAGTTGCTAATATTTTCGTTTATTTTAGTGATGACAACTAAGAGATTACGAGAAAATAAAAACATTAATTGTGAAAGAGCACGAAACCTCTCCTTTTTTGTTTCCTTAGAGAATTTTAATGAAAGTAAACGACTCTCAGGGTATAAGTTTTCCTAGTTTTAGATAGTATACGATCGTTTTCTAAGTTATATAATCTGTACTTACGTTTTATCACTATAGTATTGGCGACATTATATGAAAGGAAGCACATGGTAGCCAATTCAACGCGTGCGACGCGTGGGAAATCAGTTTTGCCAACTTGGCGAGTTATCTTGAATGTTGACATAGTTGTGACAGTACGTACCATATAAACATATATATTATATAAATATTATGTACATAAGTAATATACAATAAAATATTTTTAAATAATTACACTAATTGACATTTAAATTGAATATACTCATATACAAATTTATAAGAAGGCATATAATTATTTAAACTTTGCCCTTTACAGAAAATAGATGAAATAAACGAATCCACCTTTGAATGGATATGAAAAAGAGAACTTCTAAACACCTGCATGCAAAAGTGTCGTAAAAGAAAACATAGTACATCCCAACAATTGGATTCACTTGCCCAGAACAAATCAGAAGTTTTTACTTCTATTGTGTGGCTAAAGCACGCACACACTTTTTTTTTCTGTTTGTATCGTAATATAAAATATACTACTATCTATATATTTTGCTTAAGGGTTTTCTTTTATACGAAACGTTTAATATTCTCCCCTATAGTTCAATCTTTCCTTAATTTAATTTTAAAATATTGCGAACACAGCTCAGAAACTTTTTGTTATGTATATAAAACTGATGCAATGTTAACTTCTCTCTCTCATAACTTAGTTTCAATCTTATACAGACGCTACGATGTTTAATATGATACTATTTTGTTATACAATTTACCGTAGTATTTCTAACCAAAATTCTACTTATTTTCTTTTGGTTGTTTTATATTGTTTTTGTGTTTAATCTATTTTAATGTAATATTTTGATTTGAGTTATCTTGTATTAATCGTCTTTCATTTATAAATGTAAATTAGGTTGTTAATAAGGAGCATAAATTAATTTCATTAAAGGCTTTAACACTACTTATTTCGGTTTAAATTAATATTCATTTTCGTTTGCATAAATATTTCCATCCTTTGTCCCTTTAACTCTAATGTCAATTTCATTTATAATTTTTTTTTTTCAATTTTAAAGGATAGAATGATAAATGGATATATTAGTATGGTATTATTCTTCAAACTGAAATTGTGTTTTGAGTTTAAGCTAACGGTACAAAAATGGGATAAATAACAAATATAAAAATAAGAGTAAACTGAAAATTGATCACAAAACGCACAATCACCGAGATTAAGTCACTCAGCATAGTTCTATTTCATTTAAGATGTAGGAATTAAATACCTTATTATTGAACACGACTCTTTATTTATTACTTCTGACAATGCTCAAGAGATGGCGACACCACATAATAACGTTAGGCGAAGTCCTTTAACGAGTTCTTTTATATTCATTAGTTGGCAGCAATGAAAAGACGACGTTAGTTACGAAGAAACTAATTGCCAATTAAGTGAGCTCTAGTCAAGGAAATTGCTTTGAGGAATTTCCTTCCTCGCCACAAAATCTGGCAACTTCGAACTGAGTCTAATTTCATAAATTTCTTTTCAATTTTCGTCTAGGTTTCAATTACTATTTACACGACTCTTTTAATTGGAATTTGTATTAATTATTTTTTCTTTATTGCTTTATTCTTTAATTTCAGAGCTCATATTTTGAGAATTTACCTATTTTGAGAATATCTCGCACACAAGGCAAGTTCGATCTATTTGAATATGTTCAAACAAACAAGCATTTCAAATCAATTTAAAAAAAAAAAATGCAGTAAATATTCTTTGAAGCAAGAAAACATAAAATAACGAATATTATTTTTAGTATGCATAGAAATTAAAAAAAAATATCGTTTTTTTTTTTTAAAAAAAGAACTGTGTATTGTTTTTAGAATAACTGGAATCAAAGCGAAATATTTGTCCAGTAATTCAAAAGATTTTTACAAAGCTTTATAAACATTATTCACAGACCGAGAAAGAAAAGAAAATTTGCAAAATATAATTTTAAAAAATTCTGTTTTTATAGTACTACCCATATGTTTATCAATCCAACAGCATCTATAAAAAATTTAACATTTGCAGGAAACAAAGGAAGTGCTTCAAAATCGTCAAAAAATCTTTTAAATGTGAACATAGAAATTATATCTTTCGAATATTTTCTTTCTATCCTTTGAATATCTGCTTCTACCAGTTAAGAATTACAAGAAATGAAGAAACTTTTGTAAATTTTTAAGGATTGGTCAATTTTTTTTTAATGGAAAAACATAATTAATTAGTTCTGAATAAGATTTTTCGAGAGATAGCACGAAGATGAGCTATCAATTATATCACAGAATTGAGATTTTATGTTATACTTGTTATAAGGTATTATACTGTGTATTGGGTCAACTTAATGTGAGTGCTAAATCGAATCGGTTTTTGCCTAATTATTTATTACCTTTAATAAAAATTATAATTAAATCATGTTTAATATTAAATTTATAAAAACAAATTGTGTAATTAATATTTAAATGCATGTAACATAGCTGTACAATTAATTTCACTGTATTTAATTGTAACAATCCCTTTTCCCATATTCAATGCACATATCTTACAAACATTTAGTACTTTATTTTATTCAACCTTATTTTTATTCATTTACTTAAAATTTATATATATATATATATATATATAATTCGTAAATATATATACAAATAGTTATAAAACCAAAGTATAACTAGTCAAGATAGTAAGAAATATAAGTTACAGTAGTACAATAACAAACTCCTAGCCTTAGGAACCAAGATTGCAGGTTTAAACAAAGTTTTGCGGCCAGCCAACCTTCCCCTGTAATTTGCCTATACTCTGGGCCATAGGGAAAGGAAGCAATATTAAGAGAAATTTAAATATTAGAAATAAAAAATATATAATACTATTAAAAAAACGATACAATTATAGCCTACTATTAATTACTATTATAGTGTTAAAATGGAAGCAAAAAACTAAATGATAAAACTTACTTCGTGAATACAGCAACAAATTCTGTTTCCCGCGTGATACAAAGGAGTATAGTAGTACCACATAAAATTAAAATTAGTAAATTATGATAAAATAGTACTAAGTCTATTTATATTTAATAACCATAAATATAGATAGAAAATAAAAGGACATCCCAAACATATACAATGATATTTAAAATAAAATATAGTATTATTAATTTATGAAACATGTGGCGCCATCTTTTTTCTATTCTATTAAAGCATCCGTACTAATTTCATGGATGACATGATAAGCATTGACATGATTAATGAATAATGAAGTGTTCGATATGGTATGCACATTAGGGTGGATCGTTTTTTTTATTTCAAAACCTACTTATGCGGAAAACTTGTTCTATGGTATATAAAAGAAGGGATAATTTTTGTTAAAGTTACACAGGCATTTATTGCGACGAGAGGGCACATACCAAACAGTTACAAGAAAAATATCGGGTACACTTAATAGGTCTTTAGAACTGATTTTCTTTTAAAATAAAAAAACCTACTTGCCAAAATTTAGTGCACGATGAAGTGGAAGATGGGGGAAAATTTGGGCCGGACTGATGGCGATGGTGTGGAGAGAAAAAGCTGGGTTATGAAATCTTGCAATGTACATTGCACAACTCACTTTTTAGTAAAAACCTCTTTTAGTAATTTATATCGCAGAAAAATAATTATTTTAAGACTAAAATCCTCTAACAACATTTAGGACTTTTACCATTTTTTCCGAAAATTCAACGCCCTTGTGGCAATATTAAACCTCCAAATTATTTTTTAAAGTTATTTTTCTCCTAATATCTGTACCATTGCACATCTTTTTCACATAAGTTAAAATTCAGTGGTGCAACAGCCCATGAGGGGGCCTAGGCCTACTGTACCTTTTTAACTCACTGGGTTACAGCAATGTAGGTTAAAATAATAATCACACCAGAGATTATTCTATATCAATTTGAATACGGATATCACACACTTTATGAGAGAAGCATTTACTCGTACATATACATAACAAAACCCGCGCAATACTTAGTTCAGACAAAATATTTCTTTGCTAATTTTACAGTTAATGGAACGCAGAAGTTAAGTTAGTAAAATAGTCCAATCAGCAAAAAAGTTTCTTTGTAGACTCCACCCATGCATTGAGTCATCGAAATCACTGCGGTGGCCTTTAACAGTGCCTATTTCAGTATTAGTGACCTTGGGCGCTGAGGTTCATGAGCAGAAGTTTCAATCAGGTGGTCAATTTGAAGCAAAACATCTAGTATTTAGTTCCGAATCGCAAGCTTCGTCCTCATTTATCGACCAACTGAAGAGATGAAAGGCTTAGCCAATCGTCGCCCAGCTCGGGATTTGAACCCCGGACTTCTGTCGTGGAAGCGCGATACACGACCACTAAGCCACCGGGCTGTTACATAAATAAGTTCCAATAAATAATAATTTTTTTCCTTTTATATAAACACGATCCACTCTATTGCACACATATAAGGGATTTAAAGTAAATTTTTCCAAAAAACCGAGAATGTCGACAGCTTGTCATAATTAGAGTTTCTTACCAATGGAAAAAAAATCATATATATTAGGAGATTCATTATCTATTCCTTCGAGGTATACGAATTATAGCTATAAAAAAATGCACAGAGATATGAGAAAGAAATGCGCGAATCCTCAAAAATGATACAAATTTGGTAGACGAAGAAAAATGCATGAACATCAATCAATAAAAATAGGTTTCTAATTTTTATTTTGTGTAATAAACTTTATGCGAACCCTTTAGTAGTTATATTCTAGTGGACCTTCAGGTTAACTGTAATTGCATTACAATAGTCAATCCCAAGTTGGAATCATTAACCAGTGTGAGGTATTGGGAAAATTGATGAGTAGCGTAAGTCTTAAGGAATTAAATTATTGCTTTGTTACGAGCAGTAGCGTAACGGAGAATA
>BMAO01005968.1:0-22633 GCA_019973975.1 Trichonephila clavata
TGTTTCCATGACATTTTACCACATAAAACTGTGATTATTATTTTTTCCAAGAATGGACTTTTCCAGTGAGATTGCCTTTTTTTTTGTTGTAAATCATTTTTGAAATTTTGTTATGTAAACTTCTATCTTATAGTCAATAAATAAATGTTTTGTGCACATGCCATCCAAATTTGATGTTTCTACATTCATTCATTTGCAAATAAGGCGTAAAAAACTGGTTGTTCCTTAACTTTTGGAGACCAGTGTATTTTAAGGGAAAAACTTGAAAGTTATGAAGTGATTTTAAAATTCTGCTTCTCCTACAAAAATGAACGTACATATAAGAAAATTGATTTACAAGTACGTCAAACTATGTTCAATAACAGATGGTATGGGTTTTCTGCTAATATGATTGATATTCGTAAAATATATTTTTTTATGAATGCTTATTGAAAATTCCTTAAAAAATGTGTTAATTCTAAATTCAGTTATTTTTTTTTAAAAATAAGTATTGCTTTTTTTGATTGAAAAATGCACACCTACTTTTATTCCATTTTCTACTAGCAAAAAGTTAAAAAAAAAATTCGAAGTATTAGGCACAATATAGAAAAAAAGCCTTAGCATCTTAAATGAAGATAAACTAGTTATTTTATATTTCCGAGAGATAAGTCAGTTTTAAAGTTTTGATTTGCCTTTGGGATATGAATAAAAACAAACGTAAAATTTATCACACAACTCTGCTTTTTTAAAACTTAGAGCTTTAAAATTTTCTGAGTTTGTAGAAAAATATATAAAATATAGTTTAGGTTAAGAAAATTAGATTTTTGAATTTTTTTGACCGATTTTTGTCAGTTTAATCGTACTGTGTCTCCTTAAATTTATTCCAAAATTATTCAGGAAAACACCATTCGCAATTAGTTTTTACAATTGAAATCACACAATTAAAATAACGTATTTTACATTTTTTCTTTTACGTATCAAATACCCAGTTTCATTTTTTTATTGTATCAAACAAAATCACTATTGTATTTCAATTGCTTTTTAAGTAAAAATATTACATTGTGATATATAAAAAAATGCTTAGATAAATTATTTTATGAACTTATAGTTGGCGTTCTTTTTTCCCCCAGAAAGGTGACGTAATCGACATTTTAGCCAAGTCTAGCTCTGGTTATTGGGTGGGAAGATTACGGAATCAAATAGGACATTTCAAGTTCATCAATGTGGAAGAAATTCAAAATGGCGATAGGAAAACATCGAAGAGACGTCTTTCATCCTTCGAACAAAAGTCGAATTTAGCGAAGACGTTGGAAGATCTTCTAGAACATCTCGGACTAGAGGTAAGAGTTTTATTCCAATATCAATCTATCCTTCTATTTGACATGTCTATTATACTATATATTTACCTATTCTTCCTCTTTCAAAATGGCTTTCAAAGGAATTTGAAAGACAGCTTAAAAATTCCATTTCCCGGTTTTGATGTTATATTGAATATTTGGAATGGTTATAGAATAAATCGGTTTCGAATACGGTTAAACTTAAATGTTGAACATAGTCAAAATATTTGATATAATATAGAATTCATTGGGAAAATGATGAAAGGGGAAAAAATGGCATGATTTTAAACTATCTATCTACGTAGCAAGAATTTAATGTCAAACTGTTCTGCATTTTTTACGTAGGTGGTATTATTTTATTAACAATTTGATTTTTTAAAATCATATTATAATTTTAATAATTGTTCTGTGATTTAATATTTTTTTCTATTCTAATTACGATAGATGATGCATAATAATTTTTACAATACTATAATGTAATAACCATTTATAAGAAATTAACAATTTAATACTGTATTTATGCTTCAATTTTCATGATTTATATTTAAAAGGAGTCTCAGGGGTGTTAACTTTCTCTAGAGGGCTGAAAATATAAACAATATTCAAATACATATAACTCTTTGAAATTAAAATTAAATAATTCGAATCTTTTACACATTTTTTCTAAAAGAATGGGGCTTCAGAAAAGTGTAAAATATTTAAAATATAATCATAGTTTAAAAAATTATAAGCATATGAAAATAAAAAATATTTCTATAAGAAATATTAAGTTTTACGTTGCGCATGCTATTTTCTAAAGTAGTACTAGCAATAAGTTGACTTATAAAGTTAAATGTATCCTTATTACACCGTAGTATATTTAAATAAATAAAATATTAAATTATATTTTTTTAAAAATTAAAAAATTATATTTTTAAATTAAAAAAAAAATATCAGTATTTTTCAAATATTTTGAAATACAAAAAATATGTTATTCTTAAATTACTAGGGTTTATAAAGAGTATGATACATTTTATAATTCTATAAAGTTTTATTTATCAAAGGCTACTATTTTAGAAAATTGCGTGCGCAACGCAAAAATTGCTTAATATTTTTTACAAAATTGTTTCGTATTTGCATATGCTTATAATTTTTAAAATTATGATAATATTTCAAACATTTTGTACTTTTTTGAAACTATAATCCTTTGTAAATAAGGTGTAAAAGATTCGAAATATTTAATTTAAATTTAAAAGAAGTATACCTGTTTGAAAATTGTTTATATTTTCACTTCTCGAGTCAAAATTAACACCCCTGAGACCCTTTTGAAAAGTTTAAATTTTCATTACCTGATAAACAACAATTTACAACAATTTGCTGATGTTTGAAACTACCTCTTTGTGTTTTGTTATAACTGATATAGCTCACTCTTCGCCAAATAAATCCAGTTATTGATCAAAGGTGATTTAATGGTTGACGATTGCAAAACTTTTGCAATGCACCCATTGCAAAACATTTTTGCAATGGGTGTCACTTGACCTGATATTTCATTCTCCTAACTTCCATATAGCGCTTTCAAATGACTTCCAGTCCAGTTAAATTAAAGTGTAGAAACTGTTATTTTTCATCTCTCTTGGATTTCGATGAAGTCAGAATTCGTAGGGCTTTGTTGACGTTGCTCTTTGGGATCACATTTGAACTGCCGATCTGCTGGTCCACAATGGTCGTGGTAGCCTAATGGTTATGGTCACGAACTCGTGGTCGGCATTTCATCAATTCGAGCCGTAGTGCCATGGTAGACCCATCGTGTAGAAGTACTGATGCAAGTCTTCATGTTATCGTGGTGTGGATGTTTGGAGAGTGGGAGAACCAGCTCAGATGTCGTCATCATCACTTGTCCGAGGTTCAGAATTAAAAAGCCCGCCGTCAGTAGCCTTCGTGTTACTTTAACCCCTTAAGTGTCGCGGGCGTGTATACTCGTCCTGCTGAGCTGGGGTGTTTAATGCCCCGGATGTGTATACTCATCCTTTCAAAGGAGGATGTGACGTAATCACAAAGAAGTAAACACACCCTATACATGGCAAGTCACACATTTGGAGAGCACGTGGCTTTGGCATCATTGTCCTTGGTCGGACATCTGGACTGCCGACGCCGGTGTGACTGTTAACACTATGGGCTGAGCATAACTATATTGTGCACATCCATAGGCAGTGATTGTCCGTCTTAAAAGGCTGGCGCCTCGGCGGACGGCGGGGGGTCACATCAAAAGAGGAAAAGGTGGCGAGGTGGTTCGAGAACCAGATGTCAGACAAGCCCTTTTCGCGGGAGACCTTTGAGAGGGACCAGAGCCATTGTTCTCCCTGCACCAGTGGTGGGCTAGTGAGACCGAGGTGCAGGGTGCAAAACCTTGAAGCCTGCCAATGGGAGTTGATGAGGGGCTTGGAGTTGACCCGCCCCAGGAGTTTAAAAGGGTCGACTCGGCAAAAGAAGGGATAGACTCCCGAGATGGTATCCTGCAGAAACAGACTGAGGTTCCTGACTTTGATCCTGGGGACTAAGAAGAAAGCGCGAGGCGAGTGCTACACGGTAGAGAAATTCGGTTATTTTTTTTAGTTCTCCGTATCCTGAAGATCCGATGACCGGAGAAGAAGCTAGGAGTGGATACGGAGACAACCTGCTGGATAAATAGGACTAACACCTGAAAGTGACTTTCTTCAGTTTTTTTTTTCCCCTCTTCCCAGTGAACTTCTGAATGTTGGAAATCAATAAAACAGTTATTTAGATAACAATAAAAAGTATTTTTAATGTTTAGCTTAGCGTCGAAACACGCTTCCGAGTCTCACGTCTCTACAAGGACTTTTTGTATTGTGCTGTTCTGTTTAAAACTAGTTCCACGGCTTTGGAATACAAAAAAATGATATTGACTGTTCTCTTAAAGAATTTACTTATTTCTGAAAAAAAGGTGGGGAAGGAATTTAAGAGGGTATATTTTAAAAACGATAAAATTTATATCTCAGTGGATTTTTTTTTTCGTTTGTGTTTTTTCTGTTCTTTATTTGCTGCCATTTTCACTTTCCGTGTGTCGTACGAGTTTTTTAATTTTTTGTGCGAATGCACTGAATGTGATACTGATTTATGTGTTCAACCATGTTTTAGGATATATCACAGAACAGATAAGTTATGATTTATTTTTTTATTATATTGTAACTCTAGAGATTAATTATTTTTATTTTCATTTTATTATTTTATCCGTTTCTTTCTTTATCAAAGTGAAAGTAAGCAATTTTTAGATGGAAAAATACGCCTTTTCTTTTCTTCAAAAATCCGCGTAACAACACACGTTTGTGAGAAAAGCCGTGGCACTCGGAGGGGGGGGGGTGAATTTCATAACTTTCCTCGGTAGTTAAGGGGTTAAAGCGAGTCAGAAACAAGCAACCAGTTTTTACAGTACAAAATAATGAAAGCTACGCTGAATACTACACGAATTTTAATTTATCATACATTATTTTACCCAGAATTCATTCTGTATTTATTCAAAATAGCTATATACTCATATTATGTGTAAAAATTGGCTACTTCATATTTTCTTATATCTAAGAATATCATTTTGAATCGAAGATTCAAATAAAAACATGGAATTTTTATTTGAAATTCTAAAGTAGACTTTATTTTTAGTCTTTCATTTTAAGCGTCCTAGCTCGCTCATGTTTTGCGCGTGGAATTCTTTATAAAAAAATCCTTATTTTTCCCTAACATATTACAAAATTCGATTACGATTTTTTTTTTATTATTGAATAAGGGAAAAAAAGCGATTTCTGGGAGAAACGTGATATGATTGTAAAAGAAGTGATTGCGAAGGCAAAATCTGTTTCGATCCATGGCGCTGAATACTTTTTTAACGTAATATTTTTCATTGTGCTCTCATACTTAGTATACAGTCATTTTCAATTATATAGTAAAATTTTAGTTGCTACAAATAAAATAGACAAGACGCTTTTCGTTTTAAAATTCTTAATCTAAACGTTATTTCTAGAAAATTTAGATTTTTTTTAATGTCACGGAGAATAAAGTAATTATGAAGTAACGAAATAAATCGAATCTGTGTGGAAGAGTAATGTTTTCAATAACAAAAAGTGTATTCAAAAATTTGATTCAAGAATAGATGTTTTTTTTGTGTAAACATTATATATATATATATATATCACGACTCTCGATAATTCGAAGTTGGAAGGACCAAAGAAAAACTTCGAATTATCGAGAAGGTAGAAAAAAATTCGCAAAATACATGAAAAGAAATTTTTTTTCTAACGCATTTAAATTTGAAACACTATGTGATAAAACAATTGTACATATGTATAAAATTGTTTTCAAATATTTTTAAAAAGTACATATTATGAAGTATAAAAATTTATAGAAGTTAAAATTCCTGTTTTAAAAGAATAGATTCATACACAGTCCTACGCATCTCTTAAAAAAAAAGTGGACCATCCTTTTTGAACACATGTGTAGCAAGGCCACGTGTTAAACGAAAGATGTGGCCGGCTGACAACAGGTGCGATTGCTCTATTGTCCTTTTTAAGGAATAAAAACAATAAAAGTGTATTTTCGTCTGAGGAACCGTAAAACACTAATAAGGAGTAGCAGACAGATGGTCAATGAAGGGGCTGACAGGCAGAGACAACAAAACGCAAAAATTGTAAGTTCCAACCTGTTTATTACAGGACTGTTCATGATAGATAGTGTTCGAATTGTCGAAAATCTTATAAGATAAAACTTCGAATTATAGCCTGTTGTAGTCTGGCAGCCACAGATTTTACTTCGAAATATTGAGTGTACCAAAATGTATTATTTTAGTTCGAAATAACAAGAGTTTTTCTAGGGACTGAGCATATACTTCGAATTATTGAGAGGTTCGTATTATCGAAGGTTTGAATTATCGAGAGTCGACTGTATATGCTTTCTACTGAAAATACTGATTGATTGATTGTGAGGAAACAAAGAATTTTTCTGAGATAAATTAAATCATACGCGTTAAACTCTTAAAGAGCATACTAGTAATTGTATATACTAGGTACCTAAGGGATTATTTTAAGGTATCTGATTACTTGCGGCAACCTTTTTTTTAAAAAAAAAAATGGAGATATGCAGATTTTTTTGTGGTTTTTAGATTTATTTAATACATTTTAAGAAAAAGATACTAATATTAAGAAGAGAATAAGAAATTATTATTACTAAAATGAAAAAAATTGTACAAAATTTACAAAAAATAACATAAATGAGGCCCATTCTGTACCATAAGTTTATGAACAAATTTTCAATTTTTTAATTCCGATGTGTTGCTATGTTTTTCATTTTTAAAATGACCTTCAGGATAAGAGATATTTTAATTTTTTCCAAAAACTAGAGCACTTTATCTCAGTTATTATACGAAATTGCTTAAGAAAAACGTGATTATATTCACATAAGGGACTGTAAATTTAGAAATAAAATAGTGATTGATAACTCTGAAGGATAAAACACTTCTACTATTGTACAGAACGTACGCAAAATATTTCAGTTAATTATTTTCAAAACTTTTTGAGCAATCATTGTTCCCACTCGAGCATTTAAAAAACACACACACACATTTCGAGTATAACGCATTTGTTAAAGTATGACACCTTGCTTAAAGTAATGTCATCTGCTTTTACTAAGATACCTGTAGTTTTTGTTCTAGAGAAAGGAAAATAATAAATTTGATATTTCTATGAAGCTAATAAAATTGCCTATAAAATAAAATTATAAAAAAAATTGTGTCAAATTTTGGTAAAATTCATAATTTTATGGTAGTCGGATGTATTTACTTAAATCTGTTAAAAAATAATTTTGAAGATAAAACAAGAAATTTAACTGATTGTGTGATAGGTTTTTGCTTCAGACCTCACAATTTGCGATGGAATTATATTATGTAAATGAATTAGTTTAATTAGAAGATCGCAGCCATTTTTTTAAGAATGATTCAGAGTTGTACGAAAAACTGTTATGTTAATGGAATGGAAGATATCTAATTCTTTTTTATTTTGCGCTCAATTGTGAATCAACTAATGAATTCTAAATGTGTTAAAAAAATATATTTACTATATTGATGGGTTTTTCTTTTCTTTCAACATATCGGCTGATATTTATTAAACATGTAAATGTATTTTTTATAAAATTTAAAATATTTAGACATCAAGAATAGATTTATATTTTAGAATAAAGTAATTTATCTTTATTATAAAAACAAAATTTCAGAAACAAATTATATAATTTTGACCATTTATCTTATTTAAATATAATTCTATTAATATATTTCTGACTATTATTCGAACCATATTGGCTGAAATATTTCATTCAGATCATCATATAAGCATAACTAGTGCGTAAACAAAATTATAAAAGGCAAGGGTTATAAAAGCTCGTAGCCTTAATTTGATAAATTTAAACTACTCAGTATTCTATAAAAACCGAACACTTCCCTAAGATGGGCTGCGAACTAGATAGTTATTTTTTAAATAAATTATTTGTTTTGATAATAAATTATACCTGTTTGAGAATCAGAACTCTTTTTACCATGGTCGATCTATATCGTATTGATTTCGATAATTTTCCAATTGTAATGCAATATGTAATTCCAGTATCCATTCATGCTTACGAAATTGTAAAATTAGCATTCATTTGTGAGATAACTTTCTTTGAATGTTGTTAAATATAAATTCAATGTGGAAAAAATCCTGAAATAAAATTTGTTCGAAATCTAATTACTACATATGCTTTTAGAAGAAATAATAAATATAAAATTTATTCATTTCCTCAGACCAAAGCTGAAATTTAAAACGAATTTTAAAAATTGTTTTCATATTATGAAGTTAAATTTGAATTAGAACATTTTGTTTAATTAAGTTTGTTTTAGTTTTAGTTTGTTTTAGTTTAGTGTTTGTTAAGTTTGTTTTTAAAACGGAATGAAATATATAAAAATAAAAGGGTTTGGCCCATGTATAGCGGGCTTGGTTAATTCAGTTAATAATATATAAAAACAAATTGATTTAGATAAATAAAATTTTAGGAGAATGAAACTCGATACAAACCACTTAAATGAAAGGTGCCTTTTCAGCTAAAAAATTTTTAAAAATTTTAATAGCAATATTTTAATAGCAATTTGTTTGTTTTTATAATGCTCTTCAGTTTTCATTACCTGTCGTTAAATCCTCTCGTTTACTTGAGAGCTAATGTTACTTTAATAGTCATGGGATTAATATTTTCTTTTCATTTTTATTCATATAATTGCATCTACAACGACTGTAATCCCAGAATCGATTCGATAACCTGAGAAAATAAAGGAAAAATATAAAAATACAATTAGTTTTGAAAAATATTTACCTTGTATGTACTGTATGTCTTTCATTTAAAACAGTCGTTCCCTTGTGTAAAGGTGGAAATTGCTTTTTATTGATCTCCGATGAGTCCGTTCACTGAAACGGAAACTGAAGCACACAAAAAGGAAGACAAAATCCATAAACTAACAATTTTGTTGCTCAATGTTTGAAGTGTAACGATTTGATAGTGTAGCTAATTGCTGCGTTTGAAGTTGTATCTTCTTACTTATTGTAACTATATATACATTCAAATAAATTGATCCTTAAAACAAATGGATGTATTAAAAAGAAGCAGAAAACTGTGTGTTTCTACTGAAATTTTAAAAATACTTATTATAATATCGTTTGAAGGACAGCAAATAAAGGCGTAATAAAACTGGTAAACACTCTGATTAGTTTTAATTGTTCCCTTATTAGCTTTTTAATAGCATATAAATAGCATAATAATAAAATTCGCATTTAGAAAATGTTACCTTCAAATACTTGTGAAATCTTAATGCAATTTCTCTGGGTTATTTTTTTATTTATTTTGTACTAGCCGTTATTCACCCGCTTCCCTGGGTATATCATGATAATGTATGACTATACATGTATATATTTAAAATTGTTTTCTAAGTCTTAGCATTAAGCTTTCGAGCCGCCCATCCCGTATAGTGGTTAGTGAGGCTGACTGCTGTGCTCTTAGAATGTAAATGTAAGAGAAATGTTTGCCGTCTCTGAAACTATTTTTTTTTAAATATAAGTAAAATAAAATTTTACGAGATTCATTAAATGAAGTCACTGTCAAATCTGAACAAACAAACAATCATAAAAAAAAACGATAACAATTAAGTATTTTGAATTAGACAAAAAAAAATCAGTGATAACATGTACCTCACACACAGACTGAGAGATAATAAAAAGAGTGCTAAATGGATTAGAATCGTAGAACGAGGCTATGTGTTTTGTATTTTTTCTCCGATATCGTAATGTTAAATCGGATTTCCCTTTATATCAGTGCATCTCAAACTTTCAATATTTGTGAATCAATATTCAATCATATTTTTCATCGCCCCCTCCATGTATTGAATTCAATAATACTATACTTTGATGCTAAAACTATAATACGACTTTAAACTCTGAAGTGCCACCGGCGTATATAAACGTCTCTCTCAGTCAAAGCGTTAATTGCCTCAGACGTATATATACGTTTTTCCGAAGTACGATCTTCTCTGTGCACTGCTATTTATAAAATTATTCCGAAAGCTTTGGAATGTATTAAAAGGAACTTGACAGTGTGTTTACGAAAGATTTACTTATTGCACAGAAGGTTTTACTTGCTTATTCCTTTTCCTTCCCTCCAGGCCGCAGTAGCCTAGTGATCAAAGTATCGGATCGTGGCTGGCATGTCATGAGTTCGAACCCAGTACCACTAAAGACCCGCCATGTAGGGGAGCGATGCTCGTTATATCTGTAGAGAGCTCAAACGTCCTCCCGTTTGTGTGGTAGTTAGGAGAGGGAATGCTAGCTCAGGTGCCGTCCACGTCACTTGGCCATGGTTCAAAATTTCAAGGTCCGTCGCCAAAAGCTCTCGTGTATAGCTGAACAGAGCGACGTTAATATTCACTCACTCACTCATTCCTTCCCTCCAATACACCACAATTGAGCTGCTACGTGAAAAACGGTGGCATTGGGAAGCTAATCGTGTAAATTTTAATCAACAATTAAAGGGATTAATTATAAATTAGGCAAATTATCAAGATAAGTGTAAATTTTTGTTTAAAGTTTTGTATATGACAAGTCCATGGGTCACTGGTATTTATTAAACTTGTTCTAAACTTAGTATTGTTAAATTAATTATAAAATACATTATGCAATACTGATACATTTGTAAGTGTATTTCATCAATACAAATGTGTATTTTATATTTTATTTTAGAATGTATTTTTTGTTTACTTTCTGTAAATAAATAGTTTTATAAAAAATAATCTTTTGTGATCGCGCCCCCTAGTAGAGTTATCACGCCCCGCTAGGGGGCATGCCCCACAGATTGGGAAACGCTGCTTTATATGTCAAAATTAATTATTTATGGAAATTTTTGAAATTTTAAAAACATTATATTGCAAACAGATGTATGAATTACAATGTTGTAGGTTTTTATGAAAATTGAGACATTTTTCTGTCTGAAAACGTGCTTCGCGTTCAGTTAAAGATCTCGTATATTTGTCGTAAACAGCCTGGAATGACCTAAAGTAGACAAATTTTACGAAATAAAAGCGTTAATGTTGTACTATCTTTGGGTAGAGACTAGATACCATTCCTTGGATAAAACCTCATTCTTAGTTTTGAATCTCTTTTTCAATTACACTCTGTATATGTTTATATATTTACCTTGTTCAAATTTTCAATCGTTAATAAAATGCATTTTAAAGCACTCAATTGAGCTGAAATTTTATATACACGATTATTTTGCATGTCAGTACAGTTTATTTAATTATAATTAATAAAAATTAATTGATTAAAACTAATATTTTAAAGAATTACAAATAAAGTTACGTTGGCATTATATTTGGCGACTTAACGACCCTTTTGGCGACTTGTGTCAAAACTTGAAAAGGTTTTTTTTATCACATTTTAAAGCGCTCATTTGAGCTGAAATTTTCTCTACGCTATTGTTTTGGGTAACAATACAATAATTTAATTATAATTAATTAAAATTAATTGATTGAGATTAATTATTTAAAGAATTACAGATTCAGCCACGTTGGCTTCATTTTTAGCGACTTGGGTTGAAACTTTAACAGATTTTTTTTCCTCACGTTTCAAAACATTCAGTTGAACTGAAATTTTATGCACACGATTTTTTTGAATGACAATACGATACTTTAATGACAATACAAATTAATTGCCATTTAATGTTGTGATTCTGTCATATATATATATTTATAGTAATTGTAACTATTTAATAAAAAGTAACTAAAATAATTTTTTTTGTTGTTGATCTAAGTAGGAATTGACTTAAAAATTTTTTTTGTTACTTGTTAAGTTTTATTTCATATTTTAGTTAAATATTTTGTTTGTTTTCTACTAATTTGTATTATTTTCGACTATCTGTATCAAATTCACATAGCCTTATGTTTTATATGTATGTTACGAATTTATTCAGTTTTCGATATTACCCTAGTATGTATATAATAATTTGCTTCTGAAAAGTACTTATATATTTTTTGTTCGAGACTCACAAAAGGAATACAAGTATTAGACTAAATTCCGGAAAAAAATTTTTCCTACTTGTCAGTTCATGCACGTATATGTCATTTTCAGTAACTATCTTTAGCTGCTTTTGAATAAATAATCACCTTCATTAATTTCGTCTGGAAAAAACTAGACCTTCAGACAATGGTTCTAAATTCAACCTGCGTGACCAAATGGTCAGACGAGCTGTTACTTAAAATGAATAACGCGAAATAAAATAAGTGTGAGATTATGTTAAACAGTCGAGTGTTTGATTACACTTTGTAGTACACTTTTTCTTGCCTATTTCCCTAGTTAAGGGAATAAAATGTGGTCTGTTTCACCTTCAGAATTTTTAATTACTTTTATAATTTACTCTTTATATATTAATGTATTAAAAATTAAATTTAATGTGCATTAAGTTATTTTAAATGGGTGGATTTCATAATATTTTGAATGCATATATGTAATATTCCTTATATATTACACAAATGGGCTTTTTCTACTATCAATCTTCATTTTAAATAAACAGATAGGTGGTAGTTACAATAGTAAAAACAGTTATGAAATAACTGTTACTAAAATAAAATAGTTCCATAAGTGTAATAAAAACTCAACTTTATATTTTATAAGGGGGAAACATTATTCTAATTAGGCTTAACTAGTACAGCTTCATAGCCAGAGAAATAATGTTAATTTCACGCCATCTGTATTTGTAATTATTATTCCATATTTGATTCTGATATGCGCATTTATATTGTGAGACATTTTTAATATCAAGCTTATGATACTAACCAGTTTAGTTTTTACTATCTTTCTACGAATTCACGAACATGTTATGTTTTGAATGAAAAAAAAAACGAGAAATATTCTTTCAACTGTAGTGAATGATAGCCACATAATTTTTGTAGATTTATCTGAGATCGTTGTGATAAATTTGTGATCAGATATCTTTAAGTAAGTTGTCTGGTTCCATAATTATGATAAATACGCAGCTATGTAGCATTGAAAAGCACCATTCGAATTAGGCTTAGCAAAATAATAATCTCGAGTAAAATAAAATAATCTCGAACCTATTAAATAAAACAGAGTTTTACTATTGAACGTGCGAGACGAAAAAACAATTTCGAGCATTCGATCACGTGATTATTTTCAGTCAATTGTGGTTGTTGCCCCAAACTTTTATAGCTTAATGTAGCAAACTATAGTGCATTAAATTTAAGATCCTTTTGGAAAGTTGCAGTTTAAGACTCAAATAAAATTTGTACCTTTATCTCTTTATGTGGTGGGATCAGGGAGGCTAGTGCCTGTTAAACTTCACCGATATTTTAATTCTCTACATGACATAAACATAAAATTTGAAGGCAAAAAAGATGCCAACTCAATAATAGCCCTTGTCGTCTTATCAAGGCTGAATGTAATAGATTCATTGCCTTTTCTTAATTTATAGCTATACAGGTCGTCAAAATTGATAACTATAAAAATTGAAAATATTCTATAAATTCTTCCGTTGTAATATCTACACCTATAAAATGTATTTACAACCTCAAGCTCATTCAAATCTTAAATATTAATGCATTAAAGTAGATTGACTTGAATGAACATAATTTTAGAGCTACCCGAGGGCTAATTGCTGTGAACTTTGTACCTTAAAATATTATTGTGAAGGCGACACTTGGTATAACGCTCTCTTAACTTTGTTCGGTTGAACTTAGGAATAGTTGCCTCCATTTTGCCTATAGGTGGCATTAAATGTTGTGTCAGTAATTAGCCTCTCTTAGAATTTGAAACCTTTCATTTTAGCTAACACACTACGAGGGCTTTAATTATTGTAGGGGATATCTTTAAAAAAATCCTTTGTTATTGCTCTTGTCGTAATAACTATGACTGATTGTCCCAAACAGCAGAAGTGCCCTTTTGCAACCACATATCTTCAGCAGAAGCCAGGTGAAGAGAGAATGGGATCGCCTTGAAAAACCATCCATGTTCTTTGCCCAATAGAGCATGGATGCAGAGCGTAGCGGATCTGTACCCGACATTCTTCGTCTTTGGTCTAAAATCCATTGGTTCTTGAGACAATAGGCCATCGCGACTGAAATCAACTTTGTCCCCGTACCTCGTACACCATGTGGAGGATCTATCAATAGACCTGTCACTTTAACACTGAGAATACTCTCTTGGGTATGTCTTCATCACTACAGGCTGACATTCTTTTCATTCAAGTAAATCGTGGTCCACATGTGCGAAGGAACCAAATAATAGAAACTGCTCAACAGGAGTGTCTCTTCTATAAAGCGCTGTGACTAAAACCATCTGGGTGTTGGAGAAGGAAAAGGTGTGGTATCATCAAAGCTGTTTCCAGAATCGGCTTAACATCTGTTTAACTCCAGACATGAGGGAAGAATACGCGGTTTCTTTTTGAAGAATACAATGACAGATCTGGCCATTCTGCTCATCCTCATGCATCAAACTTGACAAGTATTGTCGTGAAGTGTTTGTCTAATGAGACGATGCTACACTGGTGAACCGAACACTTGGCAAAGGTGAAGATCCTCGGAGAGCGAGAGGCACTTGACGTGACCACTAACAAAACGTGAGAGTGTAATCTGGGACCCTCTGTCACACTTGAGGTCTAGAGCCGGATTGGGTCTATTATCCTCATTCCACTCATTGAATCAGAATTGCATTTTTATGTTATTGTATTAAAAAACACAGAATCTGTTCCTTTATAAAATCTAATTCTTTTTTTTTCCTTTCATTTTGGCTTTTCATATTTTTTTATCTTAAACTTAACATAAGCTAAATTAACAAACTAAATTTCAAATTTTACATAATTCTATTTGCAAGTTTCTGTTTACTGTTTTTTCTATATTAGTCTAATACAGGGTTCGGCAAAACGCGGCTCTTCGGACTTTTGCCTAAGTTATCTTTTCTTTTTTATATATATAATTATCTATTGTGAAAACTTTTACCTGTATTTGCATCGGTTTTTCATTAACAGAGTATACTGACCATCGGTGAAAATATGAGAATTAGCTCTAAATCAGTCAAAGTTCAATTCATTGGTAAAAATGCCCCATGGGAAGATACCCCTCAAAGTAATTTCTTTAAACGTTTATTTATTTGCATATATCATATAGTTCGAGCAGTGGGTCGCGTACACAGGAATTTTTCAAGGGAGGGGGAGTTCAAGGTCGAAAGTTCAGCATTCCCATATCAGGCTCCAATACGCCGCCCAATATATAATTTTTATTTTGTCGATTTTCAGGGGAAAAAACAGTAAAAAATTAATTATTGATTAAGTTACTTTCATTAATAAATAAAATTACTTATTAATAATAAATAGTTAGTTACATTTTACGTACTATATACATATGATTATAATCAATCAAAAAAATCAAGGGCTTTGAGGTGGTTCCAGATCGAGTGTACCTCCTTTGCGTGCGCCACTGAGCTCTAGAGAACTTATGAATGCTCAGGATGACGAATTGTTTTTATGATTGTATTTTATAGGCCATCTTATTAGCTTAATAACGATACCAAGTTTATTAGTCTCCGTTCTCTAGAACAAAAACTACAAGAGTTTTAGTAAAAGCAGATGCCATTACTTTAAGCAAGATGTCATACTTTAAAATGGAGACAGCGATTGCTAAAACAGCTTTGAAAGTAATAAACTGTAATTTTTTTGTGTATGTTCTGTATAATAGTAGAAGTGTTTTAACTTTCAGATTTATCAATCACTGTTTTATTGCAAGATTTACAGTCTCTTATGTGAATATGAGCACTGTTTTCTTAAGCAATTTCATATAATAATTAAGATAAAATGCTGTAGGATTTGTAAAAATTAAAATATCTCTTTTATCCAGAAGGTCATTTCAAAAAAGAATAACATAGAAACACATCAGAATTGAAAAATTGCTTATATACTTTTGGTACATAATGGACCCCGTTTATATTATTTTGTGTACATTTTTACCCATTTTTTCCCATTTTAGTAATAATAATTTCTTTTTATTTTAATTTTAGCATATTTTTCTTAAAATATACTATAAAAATCTAAAAACCACAAAAAAATCCCCATATCTCTACTTTTTTTTTTAAAAAAAAGTTGTCACATATAATTGGGTACCTTAAGCTCCACACATCATTAGTGACAAAAACACATTCCATGTTTTATAAAACGCTTAGGGGCTAATAAAAAGTGTTGAAAAATGCAAGAACAATCAAAATCAATTTTAGTTATTAGTATAAACATTAAATTCCTAAATAAAGCACTTATGTTATTATTTTTTATTGAAGGTAGTTAAGATAATTGTCGTGCACCACAAGTATCACACAGGGCTTACAGCAGTAAGTAAAACAAACAAAATAAGATAAATAAAATTGAAAAATAAATAACAATACAAAAGTTACGAAATAATGAAATAACAAAAACAAAGAAGTTACAAAGACAAACAAGTACATTACAAAATAAAACAACTACGTATTAATACCAATGCAGTGAAGTTATAAAAACAGAGTAATGAAAAATTTACAAAATCAAATCAATGAAGATACAAAATACAATCAACAAAGCTTTACTTGAAACGAGCTGAAAAATATTTGGAGGTCAGTTGGTTTTAAGAGCATGCAGTTTAACCTTTAGGTATTTTTTTTCTTGAATTTTGAACAAAAAAGGATAAGATGTTCACCACCTTGCCACCACCAAAATCGCAGTTATAAAATTTGAATAGGTACAGGTTAAATTTGTTGAGGTACACTTTAAAACTTTCATGACCAGCAAGAAATTTTACGATTTATTATTGTACAGTACTACTGGAAGTGAAATTTTTTCAGAGAACTTTAAAATTGGATTTTCAACATAATGGAATTTCAACAGTGGTAGATATTGCAGTGAATTACCGGAAAAAAAGTTTTCTTCCATAGTTCTTAGCTTTTGAAGGAATGGAAAATATTATTTTGTGTTAAATTTTACTTTTAAATGTTATAAAAATTATCCTGATTGTGACCGCTACCAGACCCCGCTTCTCTCTCTAGTTATACACGTGTATGCATAAAAATATCTCTTGGATACATGAGTTGTTTTGTTTCACTTACAGTTTTGCTCTTCTCTCTCGGAAGTGTGTGAACCCCTGGTATAGATGTGGTTTTTTTTTTTTTTTTGACAAAGGCAACACATTTACTTACAATTTACATAAAGAACAGATACGTTACACAACTATATACATTCATTGACATAGTATTATAATTCAACATTTTTTTTTTCAAACCGCGTTGCTACGCAACGTTTACCAAAATCAAACAGGGGGCGTTCCATTTTTATCACTTTTAAAATACATATATTGTTAAACGTTTTTTTTTTCTTGATTTTATTTTTTAGTACTTTTTTTTTTGTCTTGGAATGAATAATCTTACAAAATATATCATTTACAAATATTACAAAGCTTAAAAAATAAGTCTTCTAACGTAACGAGTTTCTCAAATTTTTGACAGTAAAATTTTTTTATTTACTACTTTTCAAAACTTCATGCAATAAATGATAAAAAAAAAGTTATTTATAATTCTAAGAGCATAAAAGAATAGGAAAAAATTATTATATAATAAAAAATAAAAATTATCAAATGCAGTTACAAAAAAAAAAAAGAATTGCAAAGCGCCAAGAGTTTTATTTATCAGGATTTCCTACGTCAAGAAATTCATAATTCCAAATTTTCATGCCAATTCCTCCAATAGTTTGGCAAATATTCAAAGTCATATTTTACATTTGAAGATCACAGTTTAATGAGAATCGTATATTATAGTTTATAAATAACAATATTGTCGGTCCTGTGTTAAGAAACAGAAAACGTTGTTTGAATCGCTTGCGCAGGTGAAATATAGCAATTGTCCTTAATAGTTTTCCGGAAATATTTAACGTAGGATTCGTAAGAAATTTGGAGCGTGAATTATCGAGACCTTTCTTTAGCTAATTCTGTAAGAAGAAATCAGATTTTTTCATGACGGAAAAAAAATGTTGTGGGGCAAAAATTAACTGTGTTAATAAGATTAATATTAATCTGTTTACATCATAATGTAGTTCTATTTGTGCTATGAACTTTGAGTGGCTGCGGTAGACTTATGATCATGGTCACTAACTTTGGACCAGCGTTGATGAGTCACGGGCTCTAGTCCTGATGCCACTGAAGATTTGCCGTGTGAAGGGTCTGATGCACGTTACATTTGAGGAGGCTGAAAGTCCTCCCATCAGCGTGGGGATGGAAATTAAGAGAGGGGTACCAGCTCAGGTGTCGTCCTCGTCACTTGACCATGGTTCAAAATTACAAGGTCCATCACCAGTGGCCCTCGCGTTGCCTTGGAGTGCGACGTTAATAAACCCTCACTCACGCTATTAAAATCTTGGTGTGGTGTGGTAGTTAAGAGAGGGGGTGCCAGCTCAGGTGTCATTATCGTCACTTGACCATGGCTCAAAATTACGAGGTCCTTCACCAAAAGCCCTGATGTAGCTGAATAGTGTGACGTTAACATTCACTCGTCAATCACTCACGCCATTAATCTGGCAGTTAAGCTTTGCATACATGGCAAGCCCCCAAGTGTGGGAGCAATTTCGTTGGCGGCTCCATCTAGTGGCGACCCCTGTTTCGAAATTTTGACTCTTGAATGTATTCAATTCAAGCTCTCGTAAGATGTGAAATATTGCCCTGATTTAATTTTGTCTAGATTACCAGAGCCAAATTTATACTCAATGAATCTTTTGAATGTTTCATAATTATGTGGCATGCGTGCCTACGATTTTTGTATCCAGAATATCTATCTGTTATCGCTAAAGTGTATAATTCAGTTATTTCATTGAATAACTAGATATTTCATGAAATAACGAGACAAGTCAGTTAAAGTATGTAATAGATGAAAAATTTCATACTTTACCTAGTTATTCTATGACATAACTAAGGATAGGCCATTAAAGTGGAAAATAAACTATTTCTAAGAAACTTTATAAATTAATTGAACATAAATAGCTAAAATCTCATGAAAAAATGCATTTTATTCCTTTTGCGGAGGAATAATTGATAAATAATTAGGGAATTCAGATGAGATATAATTTATTATTGCTCATATTGCTAACATTAGTTATATAGAAAGGGGAAAAAAGAATATGTGGCAAAAATAGATTATATTTAAATATCAGCAAATATACATGCAATGAAGAAAACCTGTTGCTTCATAAAAACATTGTGTAAACTTTTTAAAACAAAAATGTAAGAGAATATTAATTTATATTTTATGAGATACCTTTTTATTTTACTTTTCATTATTTCTTAGAGCAAGTATTGCTGTGAATACACTTTGGATTACACTGCTTTTCAGTTTTGAAACAAGCACACTTTTTACCATTACACATTTTTTTCTACCCAAGCACTTTTTAAATCCTTGTCCAGTACCGCAACTTTAAGCTGTTGCAACAGATCGAAGCGAAGTGTCAATATTCTGAACTTCTTCAATGGAAATTAATTCTCGCTGACATATGCTGAACTGATATCTAGAGTAAAACTGTTTTATTCAGTCATCTCTAGTTCCTAATAGGAAATATCCTTTCTAAAGCAGCTAGAACCGGTTCAAAGAACTTTCGAGTGTCGTATTTCATACTTTAACGATCAAGTAATCGTTATTCTATAGAATACCTAGTTAAATCGTAGAATTCAATAATTTTATATACTTTAACTGACTTGTCCAGTTATTTCATGAAATACCTAGCTATTCTATGAAAGAACGGATTTCACACTTTAACGGTAACATATCAATTCCATCCGGGATTGAACCCGCAACCTTAGGCTTACGAGACGAGCATGCTAGCTATGATGTGAAAACTATTAAGGATTAACTATTTCTGACAACTTTATATCATTTGATATACTTCAATTGTCTTTTTTCGAGTTTTTCCAGCTTTATTTTCAAACTACACTTGCCTACTATCTCTAGTTAGAAAGCTTTTAGGAAAGATGTGTGTATGAAATTGTACGCTAATTCATTTTTTTTAATGTTGATTATATTTAACAATGGCTGCACGTGTTCAACGTTTCTAAAGCAGCTACACAGAAGAATTGTTTAATTGTTGCATTCTAAAAGAACAACTTAAAATAACAGAAACAATAAAACTCCGAAATATCTCATGATTCTAAAAAGGAAATGCTTCGCTAATTGCGTATCCTTTGCAATTTTTATCCCTTTTCATTCTGTAAACAAAGCCCAGTCAGCTAGCTACATGTAACACATTACTTTCTCGTCTCACGTTCTCACAGAGCAAACAGAATTCAGTTTTAAATTTAATAAAAGCCATTCTTCATTTTGTAATATTAGTTTTAAAAGATCGAGGGAAGGAAAAACAGAACGTGTCTGTGTTCTCTACCCTTCCGAGCAAGATTTTACTCCACCATCACACCTCTCACACGATTTGTTAAGCAAATGTTTGTCTTCCCCGAAGATTCGAGCTCGCTACAAGCGATGTTTTCCTTCCATCGAACTCATTTCACAACCGAAAACATTAGCCCCTCCCTCTGCCACCCCCTGTTTAATTTAAGTAAAGTCTTCCAAACTGTATTAAGCTAGATTATACGAACTAATAGAACGATGGAATACTTTTAGTAGACGAAGGAGGGGGGAGGTAGGTTAGAAAAAAAGAGGCAGGTAAATAAATGGGTTTTAGAAGAAATGTTTACGTGCTTTTCAAAGGTTCCCAGACGTGCAGCCTTATGAAGGTTTTGCACGCAAAAATTTACATTCAAATGTTATCCTTTGCGTATGTTTAAGTCAGGGCTTATGTATAAAAGTGAGGAGGACTTTTTAAGTTTATAGGGAGGGGGTGTACTTTTATAGAGCAGTAAGGTTGTGTGAGGTGTGGAAAGGGGTTAATAGTGTTATCTAATTATGGGGTGTGGGAAAGTGTTTTTAGATAGCATTTATCTTAATTGAAATTGCATTTTTAGTAGGCGTGTCAGTACACAGGTTGTTGTGTTCGGTGTTGGAAAACTTAAAAATTTATTATTCTTATACAAAAATTTAAAATAGCTCTTTATGTTTGAAAACCTGTAGTTAGGATTTAAAATAAGTTTTAAATGTTTCTTGGAAAATAATGAAATTTTAACAAAAAACCAAAAGAACACATCACAAATGTACTTAACATTTTTAATTTGATTCCAAGCCCATGAACTCTGTTTTATTTTATTTTATTTCATCAACATACGATACACATGTACATTTTCACTTGTAATAGAAACTAACAACATTAAAAGCATTCCAGAAAAAGATATTTCATCGTTTTTAAAACTAAAACTGATGTTTTTCTAAATCAGGAAGTCTTTATATATAAAAATGGATGTTTGTATATATGAAATCGCTTCACACTCCAACACCGTTCAACCGATCACTATGAAAATTGGCATGCATATGTATTTTTGGAGAAGGCTTTTGGGCTCTCCTCGTTGTTGTAGCTGATCACCAGGTTTCGCTACAGCATATTAACTTCTGGACCTTTCAATCAATCGCCAAATTGCCAAAGTGGTCGCCAAAAATGATGCCAACTTGGCTCTGTCACCAACAGTTCGCTATGTTTCCATTGAATCGCCATTATAATGTAAGGAATAGCGTGGCTTGCGAATATTACAATTTTAACATAAAATAAATACAACAGAAAGTAATATTAACGTATTACACATCGAGATATAAATTATGTACACTACTTTAAGAGTTCATTACACAAAATTTGTAACAATCTGTTACTTTTGCGAGCAGAGATCAGCTTAGAAAAGTGCTTTCAAAAACCGACCCACAAGAGATTTACGGGAGGTTATAAATAAATAAAAAAATCCTTTTAATCAGCTATTAGACCTTCAGACTTAAAAATTAACAAATCTGGTTTATTTGTTCAGCAGATATATGCAAAAACCTTTTTTTATGTTCATACGTCAGCTTACAATTTAAGAAATTTTCGTTTTTCTTTATTATAACATGTATCACGTATTTTATAATACATTGTAATTTCCTTTGGCTATTCTTATATTTTTAATTAAAGTTATAATACTGCATCATTAAGACTTCAAAGTATTCATCTTTCAAAATATTTCATAAATACGTGATTTTTCGCTTTTACTGAAAAAGTTAAATATCAATATAGTGTTATACTTGTACAATACAGGAAACGAGGTATGGGGCATATTTTAAGCAAGAAAAGGGAATTTATACTAACAGGAATTAGTTGTATATAATAATACATGCTTCTCTCTAATTGAATAGTTCATTCTGAAAAAATTGTGCCCAGTTTCTGTGCTGTTTTTTAAGAGTTTTTCATCTAATCTTGAAGAGTCCATTCAAACTTATAACACATTTCCTGAGAGAAGATTTTTCAATTTTTTTTACATAAGATGATGTTATTACACCTTCATCTTTTTATTAAACCACTCTAAAAATTTACAAACATTCCAAAAATACCTAGTTTTTCAGTTCAGCACATACTAAGCTTAAAAGCAATCTAAATTACAGTATAGAACAGGGTTACTCAACCTTTCTTTCTGCTGTGCCGCATATATATGTTAGATATTTCACGCGGGCCGCAACATGAGAATTAATGGAGGGGAGAGAGAGAGAAATGCTTTAGGACCAAGATAACATAGAAAACTTAAAATGTGAAAATTGATCAATATATTAAAATTCTTATTTGCTTTTTTTCATTATTATTTT
>BMAO01005969.1:0-21649 GCA_019973975.1 Trichonephila clavata
GGAGCCTGACAGTGGTTAGACACTCGAGAGTAGGACGCCATGTTGTACAAAATGACGAACGACGAATCTAGCAACGAACTACTAACAATTGTTTGAAGACAACAAAATGAGTTACCCTTTCCTGAAATGATGAACTGACTTGAAAAATGTTGTAAATAATTCCGAACAATAAAACAAAATTAATCAAAGACGGATTATTTCACTGTCGACAAGCCATCACTGACCGCGCCCCCATATATATATTATATATATATATAAAAATATAATAATATAATATATATATATATATAATATATACTAACCGTTACTAGCCAGTTTCACTGGATATTTCCTGATGACTTATGAATGTATTCTGTTTCTAAATTATTATTAACTAAGATCTAGCATTAAGCCTTCGTTTGTAGTTATAAAAACATTATTCTAACTCTTATTTCTTGATTTAAAAAAATGATGGACTTTATTTACGAAATTTTTAGTAGAATTAATTTTTGCACTCCCATATATAACCCCCATACTAAAAAAGAATTTCCGCAAAACTAAATTCTAGTGGATCTTTACTCAAGAAAATAAGCATGCTTGCCTTATATTAAATCTGTAAGTGTAAGTCTTACAGCTCAAGAACGGAAATTTTTGTATCAATAAGCCTGTAATTTTTCTTGAGAGTTTATTTCCAAAAGACTCGTTTTTTGCAGATTTCAACTAAATTAAAGAAACATGTATACAAAATTTCATGAATGTAGGTCTAGTAATTCGAAAGGAAATTTTATCTGTACATACCAGTAACTTCCCGCATCTTCTATAAGAGTCAATTTCTATAATTCTTTTCTTAGTGGATTCTATTAACCAAATAATCATGCCCGTCGAATTTCAGGTATGTAAGTCTAACAGTCGAAAAACGGAATATTATTTTTACGCCCTCCCCCCATCTCTATAACCCCTTGCAACTATCTTGCAGCTCGACTTCTTTAAAACTAATTTTTGTAGCGGATCTTTGCTTCATGAAAGATCATAGCTGACAAATTTATAATCTGTAGTTTTAATAGTGACAGATATATTCTTGATGAGTGAGTGAGTGAGTTGTTCTTTTTTCCCCCTGTATACATACATATATATGAAATATTTCGTCGACCCAGTAACGACAACTATGGAATTTACAGATTTTATTAAAGGTACGGAGTTTCCATTATAGGGAGAACACTGGTACAACGTGTTACAATGCTTTTAAACAGGCAAAATAACCCCGACACAGGCGGGACGACGATATTTAAATAGGGGAAGTTAGAAGAGATATTGGACATGCAAATTCCCCTTAAACCATCATTTATGGCGTTTTCAACGACTCTACTTGTTCTGTGCCTCTAGAGTCTAGAGGTGCAGAACAAGTAGAGTCGTTGAAAGTTGTCTAGAGTCTAGACAGAGGTGGTATTAAGTCTGTATGGAAGGTTTAGTGTCTGGAGGGGAAAATATGACGAAATGTTGTATTCATTTCGCGTCAAGCAAGATTTAATTTATTACGTCATGCAAGATCTCACACACATATATATATATATATATATGCGTGTGTGTGTGTAAATCATATATCAAAAAGGCTTATTGTAGCGAAAATGTATTGATTATACTAACCCAATGCAGTAAATAACTTAAATAATCTAATATAAATATACGCTACAAATTTCAGGACTAATCATGTAGTCAAAAATGCTTAAAGAATATTCTAAGATTCAGTATGCGTCAGTTTTTTTTATAAACAATTGATTTCTCTTCAAATAACTGTTAAATATGTAATAATTAAATCTATAATAACTTATATTTATTAAGTAATTCAACTTTTCAAACAATCATATTTAGAAATGTGGTTTTGTGAAAATATATATTTATTCAATAATAAAGTTGAATGTAAATTTTAAATTATTTTGTAGGATGAATTGAGATACTACTGGGAAATTAAATCTCAAATAAATCATGTAAGAAAAAGGAAAAATAGAATACGAATATTTAATTTATAAATTAATCAAATAAGAGTTTATGGGTTTGTCTCAATTAACATATATTTACATTTCAATAAGATTAAGGTATAGTGATTATAGTCATGCGGAGTCTATTTGCATATATTGCTTATCTTCTTCTGAATCTGGTATATTCATTAAGATACTCTAGCAATACCAATTATCACTATTCAGATGTAATAAATACTCATTTATTAGGTATATTTTTATATTATTGTATTAACCATTTACGAAAATGTTACATTTATTTCCTTGTTTCTAGGAGAATCAGATATGTTTGCAATAAATAAACACACCTCGGTAATTAATTATTTCCTCTGTGTAATAATACAAACTGTTTTTTTCCACCAACAATGAGTAAATTTTTTAAATAAAAATTGGTATATTTAAAGTATTTTTAATGGAAACTGAAATAATTCATTGAGTTTTCTTAAACTTTTACAAAATTTTTAAATGACCCGTTAATTAATTTGTTTTTGCATTTTTAAGTCAAAATGGGACCGTAATAGCGTAGTGGTCAATCAATCTTGTTGCAACCCTGGCTTATTATGAGTTCTACTGAAGACCCGGAATAGAAGGGACCGATTCACGTTGAATATGCCAAATCTCACACTTCCTCCCGTTGTTGTGGAGTGGAAGTTAAAAAGGGGTGGTTCAGCTCAGGTGAGGTCCTCGTCTCTTGACCATGATTCAAAATTGCGAGGTCCGTTGCCAAAAGTCGTCTAGTAACTCAACAGTGCGACGTTAATAATCATTCACTCATTTTAGTCAAAACCTCTATAACCATCAAATTTTTGTGAGAAATGCTATGTTACTAATTTAAAAGGGAAGCAAATTAAATCATTAAATTCTTAATTTTTTGAATATTATGCTGTTATTTTTTTAAATATAAAAATTAATTATATCAAAATTTAATATTGTTTTATTGATATTTAATGTTCAAAAATTAAAAGACACACGCATTAAGTCATCATTGAAAACTATATTATATTTTTTTAATCTTGAAATAATTTTTAAAAAATTAAATGATAAATGAAGTTGAATCCTTTTGATACTTATTTTTTACTACACTAACTGACAAAAATTCAAAGAAAGCTCCATTGAAATTCCCACCATAGAAAATAAATTCATTTCATCCGGCATTTACTTTACAATGTTGAATGAAACATGGGTTGTGTTTGATAAAACCTCAAATATGAAATCGAAAATCCGATATTTTTTGAATGGCTTTGAATTTTCTTTAAATATCCGTATCTTTTCTTTTCCCCAAAAGGGAGTGTTTTTCGATTGAATTTGAAAAGTTTTCCTAAGCTCCTAGGGCGATTCAGACAGTTTTTATCTACTCAACACAACCAATTTCCCTTTGCTTAGTATTCATTTTTTCTATGTTTTGAAGTATAATACATAACGTTTTTTTATATATATTTCTACTCTGGTTTTACATCATATAATCTGAAATAAGTTAAGAACAAAAATACCAATTTTCAAAAATCAGGAAATGAGATGCTAAAAAAAAGACTTATTGCTGTTTTTGAGATTTCTGGAAAAAGCTGATTTCACTTTAGGCCAACATTATTTTTTGATGTAACGCATGATAACTTGTCAGTGTATCTATAACTGTAAAATGAATTATATTTTTGTAAACGGACCCAAACAATGACACCCACATATTTTTTTTTCGGAAAAAAATATCATAACAGTTATTAGTTAAAATAAATTTGTCCATTTTTTTATAATAATCCTTATTGTGGTGAGTTTCTCAAGAGAAACAAGAAAAAAATTTTACCAATAATTGCATGTTACGTTTCTATGCAATACTTTTTTTTTCTTCTTTAACAGAAATCAGCGATAGGTTATAGGTTTCAGCGAGTCAAGAGAATCCAAGATGTTGGTAATGTGTTGCATCACAGGTCGCCCCCAAGTTGCAACGTTGAATGAGGACTGGTATTTGGCAGTTACTGACAAAAGAAAAATACGGAACGCAGCATCAAACCTGTCTCGTCAGCTCTCTCCAGCCACTGGTACGACAGTTTCAAGGTTGAACGTGTACAGGCGCTTAAATCAGATTGGGCTATATGCTCATAAACCTGATGGATGTGTCCCATTTACTGTCGCCTGCGGTTAGTCAGAAAATAGAACATGAATTGTTGAAACCACGACATTGGGCTTGTGTGATGTTTTCCGATGATTCCAGGTTTAGCATGCAGTCTGATTCTAATCGGACTTTCATATGGAAAGCACCAGGTACCCGTTACCATCAAGAAAGTATCATTAAATGACAAATTTTTGGTGGTGCAGGATTGCACAGTTTGGGAGGGGGAAATATTCTGGTGTACTAGGACTGTCCTGCACGTTCATATTGGAGCAATGACAGGCCAAATCTATCCGGATATCATTCTGAAACATTATGCACGTTGGCTTCGGCGTACCATGGGTATGGAATTTGTGTTTATAGATAGATGACAACACCCGTCCTTATCGTGCAAACATCGTAAGCGAATGCCTTATTCTTAAAATATCGCCAGTATTCTCACCGGACTTGCATCTGATAGAACATGTGTGGTAAATACATGATGCAGCCAACGAGCTGCATCAAGTCAATCGCCTCCTACATTTCTTTCGGAGCTTCGGAGAGCATATCTTGACGAGTGGTGTAATATTCCCTAAGATCAAATTGATAATTTGATACCAGCATGCCTAGGCGTTGTATGGGCTGCATTGCATCGTCTGGGCTATATTGCATCATACTATGTATTATCCATCATACCAAGCATGCAATATTAGTTTTTGTTAATAGTTTTCTTTTGTAATTTGCTCCAATAAGCGAAAATTGTAATTTTTATTAATGATATCACACACATAGGAACTTTTTTATCTTTATCTTGTTTATTAAAAAGACTAGAGAAATATTTAACATTTCTTTTGCTTCTGACTCTTTCTTTGCCTGAACTTGCATTACTTTTTAATTTATGGACATGAGTGTATTTCGTGCATGTTATATGCCTTGATGAAATGACTAGACATATTAACAGAGATTTTAAAGTCGGGCTCTTGCGGATATATTTTTCCATTTCAACTTTTTCCTCGAAGCGTTTCTTTAACCTACGTGTTCACCATTAACTCGAAAGGTGGTCAAAGAAAGAAAATATATTTTTTACCTTAAATTCGTTTAACGTAGCAAGTTAATAAAGAAAATTCTGACCTGTCTCAAATATCGGTTAGATTTAATCGTGTTTCCGCAATAAGCACAATCACGTGGTATATTTTGACTAATGAGGATACAAACTTGCAGTTGAGTAACCAGATTTAAAAAGTAGTAGTGAAATGAAGTTGAAAACGTCTGTGCGTGTATGAGTGTGTGTTAACTTTCAATTTACCGGTGGTTACTTAGCTCAGAGTTTCATAGTCCGGTTCAGTTAGCGTTGAATACGGTGGTAACTCAACCGGGCTATGAAATTTTGTGTTAAGTAACTGGAATAAAGACAGTGGTGTAACAGTCAATGAGGAAAAAGGCCTACTGTGACCATCTGCCTTTCATGACTTTGGGCACTGAGATGCATGAGCAAATGTTTGGATCAGGTGTTTAATCTGACGCGAAACCCCTTGTATTTAGTTTCCAAGTAAGCTTGGTACTTTTTTTATCGATCCACTTAAGGGGTGAAAGTGTGAGTCGACCTTGTCCTGTCCAGGGTCTGAACCCCGGACCTGTAGCGTAGAAGTGCTAAGTGAAAGTAAACCCCTGGTTAAGACTTCATTTCATTACCATTTTTAGCTCTAGTTATTCAACTGTGAGTTTAAAATTTTATTGATCAATATAGACCCCATGATTGTGCAAATGGCGTTAAATCTAACCAAGCATTTAGCCTTGTCAGAATTTTGTAACCCAACTTGCGACGATGAAATGACCTTAGGGCAAAAAGTTGGCTCTCCTCCCTTGAACACGGGTCCAGTAAATGGTGAATATCGATTCAAAATTTTGCCAAACGCAGCTTTTTTTTTGCTGGCTTCTCCCACCACAGAAACTGTTTTCCTCTTTCCCCTTCTAGAGTTGTCACCCTTAGGTCAGAGGTAAGAGAAGTTAGTCGCGTATCTGAGTTATTAACTATGCACTTGATATTCCTCTAACACAATGCGAACCATCTTAAATCACTCATTTAATAGCTCAAATCAAAATATTCCTAATGATAAGGAACACAAATTTTTCTAATGTTGGATGGATTAAATGATGACCTTATCCTTAAAATCCGACCACTTTATACCAGTGGTTCAATAAGTATTTGCGTTTACTCTAACTTCAGCCTCTATGCATTATAGAAAAAAAATTGTATCTACTATAATTATCCCTATATAGCTAGTTTTACTGTATGCAAAACTTAAAAATGTGAAAATAGAATAAAAATAGTTATTTTAGAATAACAGTTTTGATCGTACTTGATACCGGAGGGAATGTCCTTCCCCTGCGAGTACATGTGTATGCTCTCAGATACCGTCATTATTAATTTTCACTGACAACTAAGCTCTTTTTTATTGAAAGTCTGCTGAATCCTGCTCATCAACCTAAAAAAACGCAGGTTTTTTTTCTATATTTCACATCTGAAGCGCAACAACGAAATCCCACAAGTTCCTCCTCACAAGTCATATTTTTCAAGGGAGCGCACTGCACATAAAAAGCACTAACAAATGCAGAAGTTTAATAAATTAAGGATATTTATATAGCTGAGTACTATAACTGGGTTTCTAATCCCGGAGAAAACATGGAGGTTTGTAAATGTATAGTGCCTTCGTGGAAGGAGGGAATTTTGAAAGGCGTTGTGCTGCAAGTCCTCTCGTGAGGTTGGTGGAAGGGGAAGAGAGTTGAGGGACTCTTGACCACACCCTGGATGTTCTTCCTCAAAATTAGGGTGAAACTGAGCCAAGACGTTCTATCACTTGAATAGTGTGTATACAAGTGACAGGCATACAATCTAGCCCTTTTCCATTATGAATTTCGTGGGCCTCGATCTGACAACATTGAACAAGTGGCATTAACCACAACAACAACATGATATATATATAAGATAAAAAGTTAGAAATGGGATATAAGATATAATTTGAATGAAATTTTATTTTTATTATTTGCCATAGATGGCTAATGCTATTTTAAATGTTTTTCCTATATAACGTTCAGCACGCTATTTCGTACTTGCAGAAGAGCGCAACTCTAAACAAGCCAGTTATAATTCTAGAATCAGTAATATTATTACTAGTTTTAGCTTCGAGCTATTAGCAGTGCCGATTTTTGTTCAATTCATTCCCTGGGCTCAGAAGATCTACTTGGCAATGTAGGATCGAAATTTATAGCCAGAAAACCTGTTTAGGTCCAGCTTTATCCGGACCTTTCTGGGTCCCTCTGGGCTCCAACCCCCTGAGTCCTCATTGCCGGTTTATATACTGGGATATCTACTGGGTGCCCCAAGCGCCCAATGAATAAACAGGCAATGACTATTAGCGATCGATTAATATCCCCATATACTCTTACCTGAGAAGAATCTAGTGTTGAGGAACATTTAAAAGAGAAAGAAATTTGTGTATGTCAGTACTTCTCAAACTTTCCATATTTACGACCCAATACTAAATCACAATTTTCATCGCGCCTTCCTTCAATACAAATAACAATGCAGAAATTCAATAATATTATACGTTGACGCTAAAGCTACAATACGACTTTAACCCCTTAAGTGCTACCGGTGTATATATATACACCGGTAGCACTTAAGAGGCACACGCATCTCGCTTAACCGGTGCATTTAATTCCCCGGACGTATATGTACGTCTTTCCGAAGTACGATATTTTGTGCGCACTGCTAACCATAAAATTATTCCGAAGGCTTTGGAATGCAATGAAAGGACCTTGGGAGTGTTTGCGAAGGGTTTACTAATGTCTTGTTTATTCATTTTCTACCCCCCCCCTCCCTCTCAGTACAACACATACTTGCTCCTACGAGGAAAATGGAAGCAACGGGGAGAGAATCGCATAACATTTAATCGGACAGTGAAGGGATTATTTATAACCGTACAAATTATCAAAATAAGTCTTAATTTTTGTGCATATTTTTACATATAAGAAGCCTATGGGGTCTCTCTGGTAATAAACAAACATGTTATTAACCATGTATTGTTAAATTAATCATAAAATACATTTTCCAACACTGATACATGTATACATGTATTATATCTGTGTAAATGTAAATTTTATTTCTTTATGTCAGAATACATTTTGTTTGTTTACTTCAGTAAATTAATAATTTTTTAAAAATAATATTTGGTTTTCGAATTTTCAATATGCTCGCGCCCCCTCGTAGAGTTATCACGCTTCATAGTTTGAGAAACGCTGCTTTATGTAATCTGTATGTATGAAAATGTATATATATTACATATCCAATTGTATTAAATAACTGGGGTAATTGCATTAAATTGCTGGGGTTAAAATGTTAGATATTTCTGACATAATATATCTAAAATAATAAACTTTAAAAAAACGTTACTAAATTCCGGGTCACAACAGCCCAAAATGGACCAAGGTCTACTGTACTCAGCCCAGATTTCGTGAACTTGAGCTCTGAGGTGCATGAGCAGATGTTCCTGAGTGGTGGGCTGTCTGAACCACTCTCCCCCTCCCCCAATGTTTAGTTCCCACAAGCAAGCTTGGTACTCATTAATCAACCCACTGAAGGGATGAGTCGACCTTGCCCAACCTCTCGTTTCAAACCTGGGTTTGAAATCTGGACCTGTGACATAGATGAGTGATACGTTACAACTCGGCGCGCGCGCGACTGGCTTCATCTAAGATAATAGCACAAATGTAAAAATATTATAAATATGAAATAATTTTTTTGAGTTTAACAATTTGGCGAGTGGGAAGCATTCCTGATTTAGATCATTATTTATTATTGTTGATGTTTTCTTTGGATGAGATTGATGAGGTAGTCCTGTGATTATTTAAAACTGTTTTATTCCACATCTTGAACACATAAAAAAAGACAAGGACAACACAATACACACACACAAACCGAGCTGCAGCCAGCTACATTATGAAGCAGACAAAAACAGAAGAGCGAGAGAGGGGGTGGTCTCCAGGAATCTCAGTTTTTATAGGCGGCTTAAATCACATGATCTGAGTGGGTAGCTAGATGTAGTTTAAAATACTCTCGTTGGGCGGTTGTCTAATTTTTACTAAAATGTGGGTCCTGAAGGGATGTACCATAGATTGTTAAAAGTTATTTTAAAGGATTATATTACTGGGATTATTACACACACACACACACATATATATATATATATAAGCAATTGCATATATATGTATCTTAATGATGTATATTTAATCGAATACAAAAATTATTACTAAAATAATTTAAATTAATATTTTGTACTAATCATTCTATAAATCGAAATAATATATATAGACACATAAAATATGGAAAATTAGATGATACCGTGTAAAAAACACGTTGGATTAAATGTGAAAATGAAGATCTGGTCTTGGTATCTAAACTGAATTGAATTTTCTGAAAATTGTATGCATTCCTTTCCTTTTTATCCCAGCCAAGCGAACATTAAATCCATTGCAGTTTGTGATAAGGAAGTCTATATTTCATACTGATATACAATTTAAAAAATAAATAATGAATTTTGCTGTTGTTGTTTATATTATGATCCATGCCTCAATATTAAAAGCTATATAAGCATGAAAGGAATAAATAAACCATTGGACATTTTAAATAATTGAAATATGAAGAATTGTAATTAGAAAGTATGAATATTAATTGGAAATATGTAAAGCAAATATTAGTTTAAAGGGCCTTTTTATAATAACTTTCGACATACAAATGCCTTCCTTTCAAATGAATACAATTTTTGTGCTGCTTAAAATCAATATTTAATCGTGTATTTTTAAATAAAATAAAAAGTTATAAATTTGAAATTGCAGTAAAATTAAATTCAAACAAATTGAATGGAACAATTGTAAGTCTTTCAAATCCCGTTTATCTTGAAGAACGCTTCTTTTACTTTTGTAAAGCAAGATAGTTTGCAATGAACTTTGAGGAAATTTGTTTCAAATGATCGTGAATGTATATGAATGATAAATTGAATGTGTGTGATCATCTAAAATAAATATACATTCCAAATTGAAAAATTCTTTGGATTTCTCATTCAAATAAAGTACCGAGGGAAATGAATTGACATGCATTCCCTTATAATTGTGTATGTAAATTAGGTTTCTATGTAAGTATTATTCTTATCTATATTTTCTCAAGATAAATGATTCATGAAAAGTCTCAACTTACAATATATTATTGTTTGTACTTGTAAACTAACTAAATAACTAATTTTTTTCCAAGATCAAACCTGTTTCTTCTTGAGAAATGGAAAGTGGAAGGATAGCATATTTCTAATTTACTTGACGAACAAAAGATTAGTCTAGAGAACAATAAAAATTATGGGCTTTTTTATATTATGCTGCTTGTTAATGTTTTTTGATGGGTGAAATAATTGGGATCTGTAAGAAAGAAACAAATTCAAACCATAATTGTTTTATACCAAACAAGTTATCCTAATTTACGCATAACCTCTATTCTTATATTAACTTATACATTATTCCATTGTCATGCTACCCAAAATTTCATGGTCGCAAATACTTGGCTGGCACTCTCAATTAGTGAGGTCGAGTCGCAGTGCTGAGGGACTCATCCTTTTTGTCCCACCGGGCCGCATACATATGGTGGATATTTAACGCAGGCCGCAACATGAGGATTAATGGAAAGAGAATTGTAAGGCAAAGGCAATATAGGACACTTAAAATGTGTAAAATCGGTCAAAATATCAAAACTCATTTTTGGTTTTAATACTATATTAATCACGATCAAAAATGAATTTTTTTTTCGGTTTTATGCATTTTTTTCTGAGTTATGGGGTTGGTTCCCTTTCATCCATGACCAAGTTTGCATTCTACTGTCATACAAACATGGCTGCATTGCCATTTGATAATTTGTTTTTTCCCTCTCAACTATACCCATAAAATAGTCCATACTCCATTTCAGTCCAGCATTCCACTGTTCATTGTTATTACCAAACGTTACAGTTACAATAGGAAAAAAATATATATATCTTGGAATTCATACCCGATTGACATAGACAACAAAACTAATATATCTGATTGCTTGATTTAATTAATTTCTCTCTAAATTTTTAATACAACGTTTTTAAGTTATTGAATTTCATTAGAGCAATGACCATGAATGGGCCAATTGTGGCCCAGGGATCCAGGTTGAATATCGCTGCTCTAGTGGGTACTGTTTAGAAAGTTTGATGCATGTGTAATGTCGTACCTTAGCCAGCTGTTTTCTACCCCTATTTACTTCCCCATCACCATAAGCGAGGAACTGCCCTAAGTGGTATCTTCTTCAAAGTGATCTATAGATAAGACACATTTGTTCCAACAGTCATCCTTTATTTTGTTCCATCTAACACATTGCCATGCTACACATGTGTGGACATTATGGACCACTATCCTGAGAAGGAAATGCCAAGAATTGTATTTTATTGTATTCTTGGCCATAAATAAATCAAATACATGGTCGGCCGATTCATTTATGACCTATCCATAGGTTTTTCGACATGAGGTAACAGAACGGTCACTGGCCAGACAGTACGTTTTTCCCAAAATAATCAATGGCGGTTAGTAGCAACTCTTAGGGTGGCGTGTGCAAGACCGGTTTCCCCTTCCAATCAGAAATAGAAGGGATGTGAGAGAGTTCTCCCTTTACAGCTTAAAGAGACAGATTAAAAGTTGACCAGAGAGAAAGGTTAGAAAGTCATCTCTACTTTACTATTTTGGTGTATATTAAGCGTTTCAGATCCAATGGAAAGAGCTTAAAATATCCTACTACTTGCGGATTTTTTTTTTGTTTAAATGGAGATATGCAGATCTTTTTGTTGTTTTTAGATTTGTTTAGTACATTTTAAGAAAAATATACTAAAATTAAGAAGATAAAAAAGAATTATTGTTACTAAAATAAGAAATAATTGGTAAAAGTTTACTAAAAATAACATAAACGGGGCCCATTCGGTACCAAAAGTTTATGAACAAATTTTCAATTGTTCAATTCTGATGTGTTGCTATGCTATTCATTTTTAAAATGACCATCAGGATAAGAGATATTTTTATTTTTATAAAAGCTAGAGCACTTTATCTTAGTAATTATACGAAATTGCTTAAAAATACAGGGGTTTTGTATCAACATAAGGGGCTGTAAATTTTGTAATAAAATGGTTGATAAATCTGAAAGTTAAAACATTTCTACTATTATAAGGAACATGTACAAAAAAATTCAATTAATTATTTTCAAAACATTTTTAACAATCACTGTCTTCTTTTGAGAATTTAAAAAAAAAAATTTCGAGTAAAACACGTTTTAAAGTATGACATATTTTGCTTAAAGTAATGACATCTGCTTTTATTAAAACACTTGTGGTTTTTGCTCTAATGAATGGAAAATAACAAACTTGTTATTTCTTTTAAAGCTAATAAGATGGCCTATAAAATAAAATCATAAAAATGTTTGTCAATTTTTGACAAAATTTACAATTTTAGGGTAATCGGATACCTTAACAGACGGCGTTAAAAAGTATCTGATGGCTAAATTGTAAATATTTCTTTTTAATAGATACAAGAATTATATGTGTCAAGTGAGTGATTTTGGGGTTTATTGGCGCAAGAGCCGATTTCGGCTATACGGCGCCAAACATTTGTTTTTGTATCTGTGGTCTAGACCGGAAGAGAAAGAAAGAATGAATTGAATGACAAGAAAGATGGTCGAAATAGAGAGGATCACTAGGGTACCCCGGGATCGTGAAGCCCGTGTTTACCAAAGACAGTAAACCCCGTGGGAAAAGGAAAATATCAGTAGGGCACCTCGGGATTGTGACACCCGCACTCACCTAAAGAAGGTGAGCCCCCTGAGGGGATATGTGTCAATTTACGATTGAAAATTTAAAGTAAAAAGTAATTTTATTAAATCTGCGCGATTGATCTCGCTACACAGACAGACAAATATACCTGTGGTTACTGGATTACAAATGCTAAATCTGTCAAAGTCCTTGCTTTAACGTATTGTGGAAGCTTTAAGCGTCAAATTCCATCTCAGGTGTTGTCCTTGTCACTTGACCAAAGTTAAAAAAATAAGAAGTCAATATCCAAAAGCCTTTTGTGACATTAAAATGAAATTTTAATAAAACAAATTAAAATAAAATCATTAATACAGTGTTTGTCAAACTGTGGAGCTTGCCCTTTTTGCAGGTCGTGATAATCATATGGGGGGGGGACGAGCAGTTCGAAAAGTCGAAAAAATATTTTATTTAAAAAATTATAAATTTACTGAAAGGAAGCAAAAAACGAAATACATTCTGTCATAACAAAAAAAAAAATACAGATGTACAATGGTATAATATACTTATAAATGTATGAGTACTGCTCAATGTATTTCATAATTAATTTATCAATACTAAGTTAAGAATAAGTTTAATAATTACTATGACTCCATGTGCTTGTCATGTACACAATTTAATACTTATATTAATTATTGGTATGTTTATAATTGAAGTCGCATTGTAACTTTACATCAAAATACATTATTGAATTCAATACATTTTTATTGTATAGAGGTGGGGGGCGTTGAAAATTATGACTGAAAAATGGGTCGTAAATATTGAAAGTTTGAAAAATACTGCATTAATATGTTTATTATATTGTATATTCATTTTTATCTTTGAAATTAAAGTAAAACTTAATACATTGAGTTATGAATGAAGATAGTAGCATGCTGAGTTTATATTTAGTTAAGATAAAGATATTAAAATAATAAACCAAAATTCAGAACAGTTTTTTAGCAATAACAAACATGAGTTGTTTAGAAACGCATTGATTGCCACTTGGTTTTTTTAAAGCTATAGTTGTATGTAGGTTTGAAAAACAGTTATTGAAAATTTCATCAATCCCTTTCTCATTTCCTGTAATTCTTATTAACTCCGTCTGAAAAAAAGGGAAAAACGCAATGGTTATTTCGCTTTTTTTCTTCTGTTTAATTTAAAATAACATTTGAAGAAAGAAGAAATTCATTCCAAAAGCTTAAGCGAAAAATGAGATAGAAAATTTCTTTAATTAAACGTTGCCAAACAAAACTCGTTGTTATAAAAAGTTATATTTGCAACGCAGGCATATAACCATGATGAAGAATCGTTTCAAAATAAAAGAAAAAAAATAACTACGAGTACGAAAACTAATGAGTAAAATGAGAAAACTAAGCAAAAAGTAAGGTTCAATTTTAGGGTTCTGCATATTGAAGAAGAAAAAATTGTTAAGAGTAGTTAAAAAGCGTTTGTTTCTTAAACAAAAAGATAAGGGAACCAAGGGAACCCATCCCCCACCCCCCTCTTGACTTCATTTACTTATTTATGAACGCAATTCTAAGAAAGTTAAACATATATTTCTTAATTTTATTTCTTAATTTAACTACATTACTATTAATATTACTGTTATTATTGAAGATCATGACTATACTTTCTGATAGTTGTAATGAAGTAAAGAAATTAAAAGTCCTTGATAGGTCATATACAATGGTGTCCAAAAGTTAAGCAAAAATCGTAAAATGTGAAAAACATGGAGTGAATATTCGTAAAATTATTCCAAAATTCTTGTGGATATTAATTGGGTGAAGAAGAAACATTGAGTTTATGCAAAACTTTTCAGTCGACTACGTCCTGCGCGAATCACCGGCGCATGTCGGAACGTGAAGAAACCGATTCACGCAGCATAAGCAGTTCAGACAAGTTTCGTACAACTGTTGTTCGAAGGAACGTAGTTAACCATCAAACAAGGTGAATGATGACACAAAGACGCCAATTGTACATGTTTACGAAATGAAATATCGTTATAATGCTGGAATCCTCACGATCACAAGCCGAAGTGTCTCGAATTCTAAATGAGGACCAGTCTGTGATCTCAAGACTGTGGCAGAGGTTTCAAAGAACGGGAGATGTTACCCGACAACCAGTATGAGGTCGACCAAGAGTCACAACTCCTCGCCAATACCAATATCTGATAATAAGTGCGCGACGTCAGAGAGGCAGTACTGCCAGAGCACTGGGTTCGGCGCTCATAGTCGCCACAGGAATACGAATTTCGAAACAAACTGATTACAGAAGACTCAATCATGCTGGCCTGCATGCCAGAAGACTAGCAGTTTGCATTCCCCTCCCGTCTGCGCATATACGCGCTCATTTGAACTGGAGTTTGAAACATCAACATTGGAGTGTGGGAGAGTGGGCCATGTGATGTTCAGTGACGAGTCCCGGTTTAGTATGAGTAGTGATTTTCGGCGGGTAACGATATGGAGAGAACGTGGAACACGTTTTTAACCAAAAAACATAACGGAAAGACATCATTTTCCATCACGGGGTGTGATGGTATGGGCAGGCATCATGATGGACGGCCGCACAGACATCCATTTCTTTGACACGGGGTCTGTGACTGCCCAAAGATACAGAGACGAAGTTCTTGAGCCTTATGATCGCTTTTTTTGATGTGATGTCGGTCCTGACTTCATATTCATGGATGATAATGCGCCATATCTTCGAGCGGTGCTGATTGATGACTTCCTTGAAACGGAAAACATCCAGCGCATGTCGTGGCCTGCGAACTCCCCTGATTTAAATCCTATCTAGCATGTATGGGATATGCTTGGGAGACGAATTGCAGCCCTTTCGAACTCACCAAGCTCCGTTACAGAACTGAAGAGAGCTCTCCAAGAAGCTTGGAACCGTTTGAGCCCACAACTCATTCATCATCTCATAGCAAGCACGGTAAATCGCTGTGCAGCGAGCCTGGCTGTCAGAGATGACCACACGCCTTATTAAACTGCAGCATCAGTATTTTGTTTAATGTTTTCTTTCCTTTTTTTCTTTAAAGTGTGAATCATTGTTATGCTCAGCTTTCTTTCAAACTGCTACTTTGGATAATAAAATTAATTATTATCATTCTTTTGATTTGCTTCCTTATTTTACAACCATTTTACACACGCATATCACATTTCTCTCGCCATTCTGATTTACAGTTCCTTCTTTATTCACATAATTATCAATTATGCTTAACTTTTGGACACCAGTGCACATTATCATAAAAATTTTAATAAATTATAGTTCAAAAAAACTAAAAGATACCCTTTTATAGTTAATCGAGCTTTGTGGTAACTTAATCTTTTTGTCACCGAATCTGGAAATGGAATCAGAAATTACTCGCAAGATGCGGGATCGGATCTAGATAGAGGAAATCGTTATTCCTGATGATCCTGATCAGGACAATGAAAAAAAACATTAAATTATTGTATTGTCATCAGTCTTGGACAAGTGAGAAAAATTTCGAATTAATCTTACCTTTCAAAGTGGATAAAAATTGAGTTCAAAGATTCCGTTTCATACAAGTGAAGCTTGTAAAAAGGTGTTAAAAATAACTAAATCTGAAGAAAAATAAAAAAAAAGTAATTTTATAAATCGATTTGTAAGAACTTTATTTAGGACCATTTCATACGTTTTTAAACAGTTTATTTGCTTTACATTAATAATACCAAATCCATACTAAGAAAATATTCTGAAAAAAAAAAAACTTATAGTTTCAAAATATTTTTTTAAAGAAAAATTAAGATTATTCCAAAAATTACAAAGATTTCCAAAGCTATCCACCTCTGTAGATCTGCTAAAAGCATTAGGTAACTAAAAAAATTGAAATATGTAGCACTGTATGATATAAATTATAAAGGCTCCTGCCTGATTTGCTATTACCATAAATAAGTTAAGAAAAATGTATGCACAGTCCGATCACACCCTTTGGTGCAATATTTGCTTCTCCTGTGTAAAAAGGGCTACCCACTAGATTTTAAAAGTTTTTAAAAGGAGCTGCATGCATTTTTGGTAAATCATTTAGCTCAATTCTGTCACCGAATTTTGTTATAGCGCTATACATAGCTTGTATTTTATGTAGTAATTCAGCATATACATGCTCCATGACAGGGGTACTAAACCTTTTTTTTTGTACCTGACTTCATACATATGACAGCTATATCACGCGTGTAGCAAAATGACGATTAATAGGGAAAGGAATGGAGAGAAAATGCCTTAAGACCAAGATAACATAGGAAATTTAAAATGTTGAAAATAAACTAAAATATTAAAATTCCTATTTTTCTTTTAATCATTATCATTTTTTTAATGTTTTTTTTTTGTTGCAGAATTTGTCAAACATTAAGTTGGAAAAAATTAAGGATAATCCTTCACATAAATATCTGCATCAATAAAGGGTTTCATATTACAACCAATAGTGTGACAGATTTCATAGGATGCCTTTGTTACGTTTGTGACACTTCTCAGTTGCAAAGATTATTCAAGAAAACATATTTATCTCCTCTTTAAAAAGATACTACAGGCAAAGTGTCATTGAACAATTCATGCTTATTGGTATTTTTTAAGTACAACGTGCCAAATCAAACAATTAGTGATCCATGTTTGCAAGACATGATGGATGGTTAAAAATTAGTTCCACCTATAAAATGGTCACTAATTCACTGTTGTCTGTTATAATTAAACATTTCAGTTACAAATAGGGGGGATATCAATTTGAACCCGTACAACATCGACAGCGAAAAGCAAATCTAATATATTCGATCTCTTGACTTAAAGAATTTCCCGCCAAATCCTTAATATATTGTTCTAAAATAAATGAAATTCTAAGAGCAATAGGCCATGACCAGCCCACTTAAAAAGGCCCTGTGAGCCGCATGTGGCCCACGGGGAGCAGGTTGAGTATCACCCCGTTGTAAGATTTAGGTTTTGCCTTTAAATAGCCTATCGAATTCCTGAACCTCATCATACCATCTCTACACTGACCATATGGTCGAAGCCAGCTTGGCTCAATATGGAAAGGAGCACAAATCCTGTTGAAACAGGAATAACCCCTTTCCGAACTATTGTTACTCTTAGAACCCAGCTGAATCATTTTCAAAACATGTGTTCTACTAGGAGATTTTGGACAATGGAGGAAATCACCCCTCACCTCACCTCCCAATGAGAAATGCCATTTGTTCATTTTCGACACGTGTGGTACTGTTAAAATGTTCACACTATGTATGAGGAATAATAGAGAGAGGGTAAGGTTTCTGCAATTTTTAGTCAGTAACATCGACAAGTAAAAAGGTCCCAATATTTGGCGCAGTATTGCATCAAAATAGTTTCTTTTAAATTCACGGTTCCCATTTTATTTGAACGACTTGCAAACTTTCAAATACATTTTTTTATGAGAATTGTTAATATTTAAATATGACGGAATTTTCTAAGTAAATTTTGAAAATAAAATAGGTATTTCCTTAAGTGTGATATTCAGGATTTCAGAAGTACTAAGAGAGTAGAATTTATATGGACAACATATTGAATAGTAATCATATATGATAATAATAATGAAATTTGTCACTTTTATCTGCTTTCTATATCTCTCTCTCTCTCTCTTTTAGAGTGCTTCAAACAAATTTTGAAACAGTATTAAATTGTATCCATATCTTATGTATAAGAAAAATATTTTAGAAGTTTAATATGCGTTATATGATAATTATTTGTATGTTATAATATCCTTAGAATTTGTTTTAAATATATTTTTACTTTCTCAAAATGCTTTACTGTCCTTTAAAAAATAATATATAATAATTTAGTATTAGAAAATAAGAAATAAAAATAATACTAGGAAATTTATCATATCTAAGAGTTGTCAGATACTTATATTAAAGGAAGATTTTTAAGAAAAAAGTCGACAATTATATTATATTACTAAAATGTTTTCTAGAAGAAAGTAAGCTAAAATAACACTAAGATATGTTGGATCTTAAAGTAATAGTTTCTGACTACATGACTACTGTGACGTATTGGTTACGAAAATACACAGTCGGGCTAGAGATATATATATACAAATTTATTTACATAAAATCTAACACACCATCTTAATCTACAAAACCACGTTTCATCTCTCGCTTCCAGCCGGGACCCTCTCAGAACCGGTTCCTCCAGATGTTCTTCTTGAGGAGTCTTTTCTCGGAACGGAGGGGAAATGGATTTTAGGGAAACGCTGTCCCCCCTTACAATAAGGCTGTTACTATCAGCGTTTCGTCTCTGACGTCATCAATCGGTTTGATATCTGAAGTAACTGGACTTCGCGTAATAATGTTCGCTACACTACACTCTCTGAGAGCGCGACAGTTCAACTTGAAGCGTGTAATAATTCCAGTGTAAAAATTATTACGAGTTATCTCAATTATTTTTTTACAGTATACTCTAAAAAGTGAAACAATTGTAAACTAAGTATTTTTTAAGTTGAGCAAAAGTTATATGACTTTTTTTTCTTCGAGAGATCATAGACAAGTAATAAATTCAAAAAATCAAAGGAATTTCTTATTTCACACAGTTTGTCGAATCGGTTTATCTCTGCATTATTTTTAAGTATTATCAAAAAAGAAAAAAAATCTTAAAATCCTTCAGGAATGACCACGAGGTGTAACTTCTAGGAAAACTAGAATTATATTATTAGATCATTAGTTGTTTAATAATCTTGCAGGCAGTCGTCTTCTATGTGTTATATCAGTAAAATTAAAACCAAGATATTAAAAAATTTCATTCTCATCTGTTGGTCGTTTTTTAAAGTTCTATGATTCCTTTTATAAGGTGATTTCTTAGTAGATATTATGTATTTTCGATACACACTCACATACATCTTGGTTTCTGTTAACCCCAAAACTGATAAAGCTCCATCCAAATACAGCAGCTTAAAAAGTCATACTCATTTACTTAATTGCTAAACAATACCAACTTTTAACCTAACTTTACTAAAAATGACAATACATTGAACGTTTCATATATTTGTATATCTTTCCATGAAAATATGGTTTTTATTTTCTCATCATAACTCACTGATACATCTAAATCAACCTCATTACTATCTTCTAAAATGCTATTTTCTAATTCTTCTCCATATTCTGAATCAATGCTTCAGAATTTCCTTCATCTAAATCCTTCATCAAAATCCTAATCATAATTTGAGTGAAAACCTTCCGATACATTCTAAAAAGGCAAAAAATGAAAAAGAAGAGGAAATAAACTTTTGTTTGTAATGGGCAGCTTAGAACTGTCCACAAAAGTACTTTCAAAATCGAAACTGGTTGACCCTAAGCGTTATCAATAATAGGGAATATGAACACAGCCTGATAACGTTGGTAAAAAGTATTCCCCACCCAACAACAAACAACGGTAGCACAGTTGTAAAAAACGGTTAGGAAAAGAGAGAGCGTAAATTACTATATCTCAGGCAATAATATCAAACTTATTTTATACTACCCCTCCCTATTTCCGTCTTCTCATGATATGTTATTTTTAATTAGCATTATATATTTTTTTTTACAAATTAATTCAAAACAATTTTTTTTAATCAATTTGATTTGATTGTTTATTAATAACAGACACTGGAACTACATATGGTCTATCGGTGACCGGTCTCGTAATTTTTTATCTCTATCTTTAATCTAATTAAGTGACGAGGATGATGCCTGAGCAGGCATATTATGCTTCAAGTTTTTGAATCGATAGCCAAATCTAAATTATTTTAAAGTGATTATTATGATTAAGAAATATCTTATAAAAAATACCTTTTTTTAAAAAAATATTTAGGAAATATTTATTTTTCCTGCATTTTAATTTCAATGAATTTGCCAAAACTTTTCCTTAACAAATAAGTATGTAGTTGACAATAGAAGTTTAGTCATCAGCAATTTAAATATTTTAGTTGAAGTAGTTGGAACCTTTTTTATAGTACTGAAAATTAAGATATTTTATTTTATTTTATTTATTTATTTTTACTTTTAGTTAACTTGAAGTTTGGACAGAACGTAATGAAATTAAGTTTTCCATAAATTGATATGTCACAAAAATAACAAAAATATCATTTATGGTACATACACATTATCATATGTACGCAAATTTAAAAAAAAAAGCCTTAAAAAGAGACTACAGGAGGAACGAAAAAATTACTTAGCAGGAATTATAGTCCCTCTTAAGGTTATGAAGCTTCAATTAATAAATTCTTGCTGGAAACTTATGATTTCCTATGCCTTTCGGTTCTACACCTCCAACAACACTGAATTCTGGTTATTGATGGTTGTGGAAGAGAAAACGGCAGATACATTTTAACCCACCCAGACATCTAGAATATATTCTAAAGATTAAGGTTTGTAGCTAACCAATCCATTCTAAAAAGATCATTCTCTTCAAATCTAATAAACTTCATGAAGACGAGCCATGAATTTACAGTAATCTTAGTACCTTTTTCAAAGGATGAAGGTCGATGAACTCATTCAATGATACTTTTGTGGTTATCATATATCTGATGCAACACCAATCCACTTATCAATTGTTAGGCAGATCTGGGTGGTGGTGGTGGTTTGTCGCTGGCCTTCTGCACCCAAGGTTGCGAATTAGACCCAGTCCATGTCGGTGGATTTTCCTGATGCAGAAAATCGACAGGG
>BMAO01005970.1:0-140382 GCA_019973975.1 Trichonephila clavata
TTAGTTTTTATTTTAAATATTAAATATGACACGGAATCTATACTACACGGAATCTATTCATCCTCAAGGATCAATAGTGAATGAGTGAGTGAATATCAACGTCGCACTATTCAGCTGCACAAGGGCTTTGGTGGCGGACCTCGTCATTTTGAACCATGGTCAAGTGACAAGAACAACACCTGAGCTGGCATCCCTTCTCTCCAAAATTCTACCTCACACCAACGAGAGGACGTTTGAGCTTCAACCGATTTAATGTACATTGTCCCTACACGGTGGGTCTTCAGTGGTACTAGGCTCGAACTCATGACACGCTGGCCACGAGTCTGTCACCTTGACCACTAGTCTACCACCCCAACGGGTCAATGGGGACCTTAGCCTAAGAAATTAGGAACACGAGCTTGAGACAGGCGTGTCATTTCAAGCGAAAACCCACTGAAGATCACAGGTAGAATGAGTGAGTGAGTGAATATTAACGTCCCACTGCTCAGCTACACGAGGGCTTTTTGGGGACGGTCCGCGTAATTTTGAACCATGGTCAAGTGACGCGGACGACACCTGAGCTGGCACCCCCTCTCCTAACTACCACACCACACCAATGGGAGGACGTTTGAGCTCTCGACAGATTTAACGTGCATCGCTCCCCTACACAGCGGGTCTTCAGTGGTACTGAGATCGAACTCATGACACGCTAGACAGGATCCGATGCCTAGACCATTTGGATACCGCGGCCACCCACCAGGTAGAAGGATTGCTGCATGTCTTATGCATGTACAACCTCAAAGTCTTCATTTTGGCAAGTGTGGAAGTTCAGAGAGGGGATTACAGCTCAGGTGTTCTCCTCGTCACTTGATTGTAGAAACTTAAGATGTCCGTATTAATTTACAGTGCGACATTAATGACACACACCCACTTACTCAGGCGACAATAGCAGAAATTGAAAAGAACTAACAACTCCAAGGAATTTAAGCAAATAGCTGTGATTCGAACAAATCATATAATTTAATTCTCATCAACTAAATCATATAATTTATTATAGAGTATTTATTATATCTTGTAATTCTTTCTACAACCTGTGGCCAGAAAGTTCGGTGAATGAGCCTGCAGAGGTCGCTGCTATTCTAGTAGAATATCAACGGGTCGCACGTGGTGAAGATCAATATCTGTTTGGACATGTTTGTAATTGGCAAAGTTCCAAGTGCGTTTGTTCCTTGTTAGTTTAACGCCGAGCGCAAAAGGTTTATTGTGGATTGTCGCGATGTACAAATTGGATGCCACACACCGCCTTAGTTGTACGGCAGTTCCTGGCCGCGAATGGAGTTGTGACACTTGATCACCCCCCCTATTCACCTGATATGGCGCCAGCAGATTTCTTCCTCTTCCCCAGATTGAAGTCAGCCCTGTAGGGAAAGAGATTTTCGGACATTACCGACATTCAAAGCAACGTGACGGGCGAGCTGAAAGCCATACCAAAAGAACTGTTTTACAGGAGTTTCCAGGACTTATATACTCGTTCCCAACATTGTATTACCATCCGTGGAGATTATTTTGAAGGAAAGTAAATGATATCTTATGTTGTGCAATACTGTACTTGAAATAAAAATACATTTACCGAACTTTCTGGCCGCAGGTTGTATAATCAGAGCTTTTGTCTTATACGGCACGAGAGTCTCGAAGTATATTTTCAATGCCTGTGTGAAGGGTCTATTCGCGAGATATTTCCTACTAATCCTCTTGGGGAAACTTTGGGGCTAGCATTTACATTAATTCCCAGCCTTTCAAGAAGAACACGAGATATATGAAAATTAGTTTGACCATATAAAGTCTAGGTTTTGTAGATGTATGAGAGAAAGAGCCGTGAAGCTGTCAAGTAAGTGTGAACACAGAAGTATTTCCTTCACAAACCTAACGCGCGTTAAGAAAGTAATTCCTGAGATTAAATTATTAGATTGAAGATAGTATAATCAGAATCGGCTATTGGTTCATTAGTGCTTGTTCTCCTTATCAATTTCTGGTAGTCGGGTTTACTTACAGTTGAATATTAGGAATAATCGACGCTTTAGATATCACTCCTTTTAGATATTTCTTTAGAGGTTTCTTCTTTTAGTTTCACTTGTGATTGTTTAAGTGTGTGTTCAAAGTCTGAATAAATCTAATCGTTATTAAGGAGTTTGTTGGTGATGCTTTGTTCCCCCCACACCTGAGACGTGCAGGGCAGAGAGAGAGGGGTGTGGTTAGACCCCCTCCCCCACACCTGTCATTGAAATACGTATTCACTTCTTTATGGCATATTGAGTCACCGTTTTTTCAAAAGAGTGTTCGAAACATACAGACATAATAATCCAACGCTTTTCGTCTTGATCGAGATAAATTATTATGTTCCCTCACGCGATATCAGCGTGAACTGGAGTCGCTAACAACTGTCTGTTAGGAGTCGAACAGAAGTATAGCAATAAAGTAAAGTGCTCTAGAAAAATAAAAGGGCTTCCACCATTATTCATTGCCCCATCAAATGATCCCAGGTAGGAAGAACCATTTATCGTAATTAGTTCGAAATGAAAGGTGATCCCGTTGAGACAGAGTCAATATCAACAACAGAAGCGTCTGCAGCCAAGTAACATAAATGATGGCGACACCAAGTAGAAAACAGGGCGGAACTTTGCTAGATATATTTTCCTTAATGTAATGCACGAGGGTCATTTAATGATTATTCTTATCAGACAATTGTTTACCTTCCAAAAAGATAAAACAATGACTGGAGCAGTTTTTTCCTTTTAAATAAATTGTTTATTTCTCCCGTTTTTCCTAGCCGTAACTGATTTCGCACTTTTATCAGATATTTCACGAGGAAATATATGGTGCTTTTCTTAAATAATATTGGGTTTCATTTAAAACCAGAAGAATTATCTTGGTAAAACAGGAAATGCTTTTCCAATTAAATTCAAAACGTATCTCGTTCATCACTAACACGGAAATAGAAAGTAAAGTGCTTTCAAATAGATTCTGTCTACATGAATACTTTTAAAAAGTATCAAAAATTTAAAAAGCTGGCCAGGAAATCTTTCCTATATCTAAAATATAACAAAAACTTTAGCAGTTTTCTAATTTACCACATTGTGTCATTATAACTGGTGTAAATGCATTATACTGCTCCAATCTAAACAAACTTTGATCAGTCCATTTGATAACACAGGATACAAAATTAAGAGACATGATGAATGAAGAAAAAATTTATTTTTCTATTTGTAAAATGTGTGTTCTGAATATAAATCTAATTAAAAAACACATTCTTAAGCAAATTCAAAAATACTCCGGAATGCGATATCTTTTATCGAGAACCATCTCCGAGTCATCGTTCATTCTTTTCGTGAAAAAGATTCGAAAATTGGATATCTACAAGATCTTAATTACATCTTTCTCGTCGCTTTCTCATCCCGATCAATAGATCGATGCTCTTAAAAACGAAAAGAGAGACATCCATGACAGAAACTTTACTCAGCAAACTAGAGATTAAATTTTGACGGAATGAGATTTTATTTTGTTCTTCAGCGTCTTTCGGAATATTAATATCGTAGAGTAGATGAAAACTTGTCGACTGTTTAGTCCGCCATAGCCATTGCATGGTTTTACTCAATATTAAAAACAGTTTTATTGCTTTTTTTATTAACCCTGGAGCAGGCGCGTACTTGATATTTACGTTAATGTCACGTGGGGTGACTGAGTCACCCCAATACTCTTTGTTATAATTATTTTCATTGTACACGATAAAAATCGTATATGCAGCGAATAATTTATTTAAGAGAAAGCATACTTGCCCACTTTTAAGTACTTTTCAATTTTTCTTTGATTTTTCCTAGTGATGGGAGGCTGGGAAGCTGATCGGTTTTGAAGATGGCCCCCAATACACATGTAATTTGTGTATTCCCCTTGTTTACAGGATGTTGTTAGATTCCTGAGCCGGGGGTGTCCAGCGCGGGCTGTCACTGAGTTTCAACGGTCATGCAAGTTGAATGGACTCATAAATTTGGGGAGAAACCTTAATTTTTGTAACTTTGCGCTTGGTCTCTGTCCAATGACTAGGCGAGACCGAAGGGCTCGCGGATGCAAAAAGGGGTAATTTGCCCTCACTTAAAAACAGGTGCCGAGACAATTTTCAGCAGATTTTTCACTCTCTATAATGACAATTTGATCCCCAGATTTTAGGAAACTTCGTTCACCGTCCGGGACCATGCCAGCCTCCCATCACCTCGCTTCCGTTTCAGATAAGTGAAATTTTAATTGCTTGTTAATATTGCTTAATCTTAATTTCGTCATGTGTTCAATTTGTAATAAACACACTTAATTTAAATTTAATCCGAGTAATGTCTTTAGTTGCGTTGTCTCCAAATAATTAATTAGTACTAGCCACTATCATGATGCGGATCAAGTTAAATAAGCGAACCTGGGTAGTTGTTAAGATGTTAGTTTAAAGTAAAATTAGTCAGCGCCGCATCACTAGATAAAAAATATAAATCAAACGGAACCAAGAAGTTTCAAATGTGCTTGACATTAATATAGGACACAAATCCCCGACACTTTTTGCTAACATTACAAGAATGTTATTTGTGGGGAACAATATCCTATTTCGTTCAAGTTACTGCAGTTTTGTTGTCCTTTGATGATCGACAAATAAGATGTTGAACTTTTGAACTTCTTTTTAACAGGGCAAAGTGTGTCTTGAGGTACACTTGTGCCTTTATATTTTTCTTGATGAAGTTCTTGAGGTAGCATTTGAAAAGTTTTCCTTTGAACACAAACGTTTCGTGTTCATCGCTTTTCTCAAATTTACTTTTGCGATCATGATTAATATGCATTTTTTCAGCAGGTTCTTCCCTTACTTGAACAGTTTTACTTTTCATTGATAGAAATAACAGACGTCCATTCCTTTTTTTTTTAAATATTCTGCTCATTTACATTTTGTAAACCATAATAAATCGTACAGCATGATAATCAAAACCACTAAGTTGTTCCCAGGGGGGGAATGTAGATTGTCCATAGAATATATTTTGGAACAAAAGTGGTCGCGTGGAGAATCTCAGTCAAAACAAGTGCCTTGAGAATTGCAAAAAAAAAAACGTTTGCCACTCCCAAAAAAAGAGGGAGATATACGTATGTGAGAAATATGTTTTAGTTTCCATGAAGGAGGATACTGTTAAGGTTATTGGTGACAAATAAAGAGGTTTCCGAGAATTGACGATTTCGTGAGCCTGGGGTGATTCTGCACCCCAAGCGCTCACTCCCGTGTTAATAAAGAAGAAAATCGGTTTCAGACACTTTATTTTTCTGTAAAATATGAGAAAAACCATAGATTTGTGAAATAGTTTATTCGTGTTTCTGATGGCTCTGTGTTAATTTTTGTGTATAATTTAAAATAGGATAAGCCTTGGGGTCAATGGCAATTGTTAAACTTGTTCTAATATTGTTGTTAAATAAATTATGAAATACATTGCATGCAATGCTGATGTATTTATAAGTTTATTATATCAGTGTAAATGTGTATTTTATTTTTTATTATGCAGAATGTATTCTGTTTGTTTACTTTCAGTAAATTAATAATTTTTAAAAACAATATTTTGCTTACGACTTTTCAATATGCTCGCGCCCCCCTCGTAGAGTTATCACGCCCACCCTAGGGTGGCGCGCCCCACATTTTGAGGAACACTAATTTACGATATTTTTGAACTGATTGTCCGAAAACACGCTATTGCAGTTAACATATAACTATGACATCCCATGAATCTATTCTATACATTTTATTACTTTTTTTGTAAAATTTGCAGCCCCTATCGCCTTCTTTTAAAGATAATATCATTTAAAAATATTAAATGTGTGAACAGTTTTTCTTAAGTAGCGTTTTATAAATCGGCTTGTTTCATTTTTTTTTTGGTAATAATTTCGGAATACTGTCAATAAAAATGAGAAATTAGTAGTGTCTTTAGTAAATTACGTTAATAATTCCAATTTAATTTTTTTAATTGATGTAATTCAAGTCTTATTACAAATACAAAACAAAAAATATCGGTCATTTTTAAAAATATTATACCACTTTTATCTTACTTTCCTTTCTATACACACACGACAAAGACGTTAAAATTTATTTCCATCACGTTTATGGAATATGTCTCCTTCATTTTTATTCAATATGGAAGGCATCAAGAGCTCCGATTCAGCATCTGCGCTCTCCAGACACAGATTTCTTTTTTCAGTATACGTAACGACAGAAACACTTGTCAGTAGGGACATCAAAAGAATTTAGAAAGTTGAAAGGATTTTTTTTTTTTTTGTACTGCATTGATTGTTGGAACCTTGTCCATTTTTTTTGAATGGATTGAAGCGTGTCAAACATGACCAGCTGCTTGTTATAGGTGCACTTTTTCCTAAGCCTTATATATATATATTGGCCTGCATTTTATCATATCAACTCAAATTTTCTGTTTTTCATTCATTTGTAAAACTAAAATTTAACTCGTGAGGGTTATTATAAATCGCTTCTTAGTTTCTAGAATTATAAGTAATTAGTTTTATCACATAGATCAGTGCTTCTCAAACTGTGGGGCGCATCCCCCTAGAGGGGCGTGATAATCCTAAGAGGGGGCAGTCAGTCCCCACAACAGAAAACCAAAACTTCGGAGCATATTGAAATGTCGAAAACAAAAGATTATTTCAGAACATAATGAATTTATTGAAAGTAAACAAACACAATACATTCTGGCATAATAAAAAACATTAACGCTGATATAATACACTTATAAATGTATCAGTACTGTACAATGAATTTTATAATTAATTTAACAATACTAAGTTAAGAACAAGTTTAATAATAACCAGTGCCTACGGGTTTGTCATATAAATACGTAAAAATTATGTGCACAAATTAACACTTATCTAGATAATTTGTACGGTTTACGATCAATCCCTTAACTGATGATTAAAAGTTACGTGATTCACTCCCCAATGCCACTGTTTTGTACTTATGCAAGCGTATGGGGGGGGAGGGAATAAATAAGGAAATCCTCTGAAATATAAGTAAATCTTTCCCAAACACACACTTCCCTCTCTCTCTCTGTCAAGGTCATTTTATTGCATTCCAAAGCCTTTAGGATAATTTTATGGATAGTAGTGAACAGAAAAGATTGTATTTTAGAAAGACGTTTTTTTTTTCAACCGGTGCAACTTAAGCACCGTCTGAGCGAGACATTTCTATACGGGGGGTACTTAAGAAATAAAAGTCGTATTGTAGCTTCTGAGTCAGACTATCGTATTATCGAATTTATTACATTGTTATTGTATGGAACGGGGAGCGATGAAAATTATGATTGAGTATTGGGTCTCAAGTAGGGAAAGTTTGAGAATCACTGATATAGGTTGATATTTTGCTCGGGGCGGGGGTCTTTTTTGTAGTTAATTCTCTTCGTAATGTTAAGTTAGTAGCATTCTTTTCCGCAGCATCCTGTACTTTTTACAAACAATTTCGGCAAGAAGTTCTTCAAAAAAAAAATGCGAATAGAGTGAACGTATAAATACTTTTGGGATGTTAGTTAAATAGTCTAATGTTTAGTAAATAAAAATCATTTTATAGTTTACCTCAAAAAAGCACTAATTATTAAGAAAAATTGAAACAAAATATTCAGAAATTTTTTTGAGATCCCTTGTTTTTCTAGTCAGGCATTCTCAATAACATTTTAAGAATGCAAAATATCTCCTTTAAAAACTTCTCTCCTTTTCAGTTTCTTAATATTTCTACTGAAAATTGAACAAATTGTAATAGTTTTTAAAGAGATATCAATCTAAAAGTCATGAGATGTTTTAACAAATTTTTAAATTTCTAATTAGTTTATAGAAAATTTTAAAAAAAGGAATCATCGGAATTTTGTTTATACAGTTTTGGGTGAGTGAACGAGCGAGTCTTTCGGTTTATGGCGCAAGAACAATTCTGGCTAAACTAAACAAAACATTTGTTTAAATATTAAAACATTGATAAAAAAATCTAAAAATATTGATAATACAGTTTTAGTAGAAGTTAAAATTTAAAATCACGTATAAAATTCGTATTCTAATGATAAAAGCAAACAAGTTTTGATGAGTGTGGGGGGGGGGGTAAGGGGGGGCAGTCCTCCACCAAGTCTGAGAAGATCTTATAAGGAAAAAAGCGAAATTCTACGACATTTAATGAAATTCGTCACAGAAGTGAAAATTGCTACACAAATTAAACAATTTTGCTATGAACAAACAAGTTTAAAAGCAATATGTGTTTTATAAAAATAGGGAATATAATCCCTTCTTATTGTTTCTAACACGAGTTGGAGTTATCCCATGCGTGTGAATATTCATTATTGTTCCAATACTCTTCCGATACGAAGTATTCATCCGCCTGGTATTCCATCATCTCCTCGTCTGGACTCCCGTTGAGGTGCACTTTTACGCGGTTTGCGGGGTGCTATTTATCAATATTCCTCCTATTTCTTCACTCTCTCCTTATATATATACATATATATATATATATATATATATATATATATACACATCTTGTCAAATTTTCAATCGTTATTAAATTAGTTTCTATTCATCTACATTTAAATTCAAATACATTTTTTAAAACTTGTAGTGGATGCACTTGATGTTAATACAGTTTTTTCGAATATTAATTCATTAATTAAATTAAAAACTGAACAAATAGCAGCAAAAATAATATTCCAACAGTATAGAAAGGAAAATCGTTTGGCATGTCTCTGTAGTGCAATGGATAGAGCGTTAGACTTCTAAACTGAAGGTCGCGGGTTTGAATCCCACCTGAAATGACCTAATTTCTGAGAATGTGATTTCTTTTTTTACTATACTATTTTATTAGAATAATGAAATTTAATTAATGAATAAATAGTAACAAATAAAAAATAGTCCAACACCTATATAGAAAGGAAAATGGAAAATTGCAATGATAATCGCTTTCTATTTTGTCACTTAATATTGTGATTCTGTCATATGTACTTTCATATTTATATTAATTGTAACTATTTAATAAAAAGTAACAAAAATAAAATGTTTCTTTGTTGACCTAAGTAGGAATTGACTTGATTTTATATTTATATATAATACTTGTTACTTCTATTTTCGGTTTATTTTACTAAATTCTTTTTTCTCACACGATTTTTAGTTTTGTTTAAAATCTTGAGTTGTAACAGAAGGAGGGGAAGGTTGACGATTACATGTGGGGGTTGCAAGAACAGATGGCAGGGATATAGTACGGTACGAACTGTGTTATACCAGGAATATCTGTAAATGAAATTTCGAGGTAAGCGGTTTATTTTTAAACAAGTAATATAACAAAAAACTAAGCTAATACCTACTTACGTCAAAAAAGAAATTTTTTATTTTAGTTACTTTTATTAAATGTAATTGCTATTAATATTAATATTTTATACGTATGACAGAATCAACATTAAGTGATAGATAGAAAGCGATTTCCCAATCTTCTTTTATATATGGTGTTGGACTCTATTAATTTTGTTTGTTACTATATTCATTCATTCAGAAATCCCATTTTTAGAAATTTAATTATCCCAAATAGGATTCGAACCCACGACCTTTGGAATATAAGTTCAACGAGCTATCCATTGCGCTACAGGGACACAAAATCGATTTTCCTTTTTATGTATGGCGTTTCATTATTATTTATGTGTTTGTTACTATTTATTCATTAATCATAAATTAAATCAATGAATTAATATTTGAAAAACTGTATTATCATCAAGTGTCATCCACTACAAGTTTAAAATAATGTATTTGAACTTGAATGAATGAATAAAAAGTATTTTATTAACGATTGAAAATTTAAAGAAGATTATATATATATATATATATAATATATATATATATATAAACACATTAAATCTTTCATGTTTGGACTAAGACAGAATTATGTATTACGGAAGATGTACTAAATTCAGATAAAATTAAAGATTGTCTTGCTTTACATATCATAATAGACCTTCACAAATTTTTGAAACATAAACATAAAATCAAAGTCAATGTAAATAAAAAATATCTAACGGAATATTGTACATTATCATATATGAATAAATCGTTTGATAATATTAATTTTTCTAGCACTTTTAAAAAACACATGTTAACTTTCCCAATTCAAAATATCACTATTAAAAAGGCTTTTAAATATAATAAAAAATAGGTAGATCAATTTTTAACCATTATGTGCCTATCAAGCAAGAAAACTTAAAATATAATTGTAATGAATTTAAAGAATTCATAGATAAATATCACCAGTATGTTATTATTGGTGACCTCAATAATGTAAAAGACAATAATCTTAGAAATATAATGAATAACGGTACTGGTTTTAGACTTATGATTTTCAATATTAATAAAATTATCAAAAATCAATTATACAATGATATTTTTTTTTATTGAAAACAATGATAAAATCCCGTGCACCACAAAGTATCACACAGGGCTCACAGAAGTAAGTATTAATCACACAATACAAAGGAATAAAGAAAAAAAATAAATAACCCCTTGAGGTTAGGAAGCATTACAAATACTCATAACAAACTCACTGAACTTTTTAAAAGTACTTCTGGTGGAAAGCAGTTGAGGAAGATTCGGAGGCCAATTTACATTAACTCCCTTGAATGCCCGTCTTAGGATATTCCGTTCTCTTTCAAACTTGGAACACAAAAGGAGCACATGTTCTATATTTTCCTCGCCGCCAATATCGCAATCACAGGAAGATGACGGAACTAAATTAAATTTGTTCAAGTAGCTTTTAAAGTTGCCATGACCAGTTACAAATTGGGTTATTTTGTTATTAGTATAAAAATAATGGCAGGACAGTCTCTTATTAATGGTTGGAAGAAATTTCTTTGTTACCCTCCCATTATTTGATGTAAGATATTCTTGGTTCCAAGATTTCACCATTCTTTCCTTCATAATCATCTTGTAAAATGACTTAGGAATATTAACGGTAATGTCAATTTTGCGCTTGGTTGCACCCTTGGCTAGCCAATCGGCCCGCTCATTTCCAAAAATGCCCGTGTGTCCGCGAACAGATGCAAAATCTATTAAAATGTTTTTATCTTTTAGGCTTTTAAGTTGCTTTTGGATCTCGACGATTATGTTGTTAGATGGAGAAATACACTTAAGAAAATCCAAGGAGGAAAGAAAGTCTGTACAGATGAGATAGTCTGACATACTATTTTGTTCAGTGATCCATTTAATGGCGAAGTTTAAACATAAAAGTTCAGCTACAAAAACTGTGCATTCATCACGAAATCTAAATTGAAAGTGCTCGGATTCTACACCTGAACACAACAAAAGCGAAACCAATTGTGCCAGCAATTTTACTACCATCCGTATAGTAAATAACAGGGAAATCATCAGTATTTTTCCCACTGTACTTTATAATATTGATGTAATTATAAAGTACTTCCTCTCTGAAGGATGAGAGAGAAACAATGGAGACATAGTGCAATCCTAATTAGAGATGGAAGAAGCGAGATTTACCCTAAAAGCCATATTATGAAAATGAGCAATTCATTTACAAAATTGCTATTTTATATAGCAATTAAGAGACATTCACAGAATTTAAAAGTAATATACACTACGGATTAATAAATATAACTTTAGTACAGATAATAACATCTTTTTTAATGATATTAAAAATCAGAATATAAAATTGCAAAATAAATTAATTATAGTTTATATTGATAAAGTGCCAGGAAATTTTGCCTTTATATGTAAATAGTATTATAGTTTAATGCTGCACAGACATTTTGATAAGAATACGGCTTTTATTAAGCCATCCATTTCAGATAGAGAAATAAATAGTCGAATTTTGGCTTTTCGTAAGCAATTAAAAATACAAATAATAATTTTAAATTTCCACATGTATTTCTTACTCCTAAATTTCATAAAGACCCAGTCAAGTTTAGAACAGTTATTAATGGTTTTAATACATATATCAGCAAAGCAGGCAAAATTCTCCATGAATTATTACAAGATACAATAAATAATCTTAAATCTTCAGCCATACTTAAAAATAGTAAAGAACTCATTGAATATTTTAAAGATAAAAAGATTTTTTCAGTATATAGTTTAAATTTTGAAGAACTATATTAATACTGGTGATATGATTAAAAAATACTTGTAAAATTTCATTAAGATAATTTATTAAAAATGTCATTTATGATAGATTTGGTTCTCTACTTAGGTTTGTTCTAAAAGAGAACAATGTATATCATAATGGTAAATATTATCAACAGATTAAAGGTTTGCCATAAGGTGACCAGCTAGCAACTGTTTTGTCAATTTATATTTACATTATTTTGAAAATAGTTTCATTACAACTCAGAATATTACATTTTTCGCTAAAAAGATGATATAATCATTTTTGGCAAGCAAGACAACTTTAAACCTAACATTAATTTTTTCCACAATATCTTAATTTAATACAAACAAATAGTAACAACTATGAAATTTTTTTTCTTGATATTTAAATTAAAATAAAAGATAATAAAATAGTTACTAATATTTATGATAAACGAGAATACTTTAACTTCAATATTATAAAAGTACCGCATTGGGAGAGTAATGTACATATTTTTATATTCGCAAATATTGTTATTAATTACACACAACGCAATAAATTTCTAGTTTCAAATAAATTAGAAAAAATAAACTATAAATATTTTATATTGAATACTGTTTAATTTACCCCCCCCCCCCCGAAATTAATTTTATTAACAGATATTTGAATAAAGAAATTTTAAATAGTAAGGATAAAATTTATTATTCTTCCTAGATAGTTATAGTTATCTCCAAATTCTAATCTTAGATAAAATTATTTGTTCTCTTAATTTTTTTTTAAAATTTAATTTATTATTTTTTTTAAAATCATATATAATTTTAGTGTCCGTAATATAATGGTAGTATGCTTACAATTTTTAATTTATTATTTCTATTCTTTTCTTACTTTTGGTAAGTGCTACTTTTCAGCCATTTCTATGCTTTGAATTTGCAGATGGGTCCAGAATCTGGCAATAACTTGTTTATTGTACTCAGATTTAACGCGGACTCTGCATTTTTGAATACAATTTTTAGGTAAGTTACCTTTTTCTCAAAATGGATTTAGATTTTGTACCCAGTTTTTACTCAGTATTATTAACAAAAAGGGAGAAGGTTGGCTAGCCACAAAACACATGTTCAACTCTACTTTTATATAAATTATTTTATATATAAGCTGTCCAAAGTCATCAATGTTTATAATGCTGTAGCATCCATGGTTTTATATTTTTTTATATTTATTTCTATTATTTTAATTTTTTATGTTTCCATTTTAAATCTATTGTCTGGTTATCTTGCAATTTCAATTCTTCTCAGTTTGATCGTGTCAAATCATCTCTCTCTTGTAGAGAAATTTTGACTATATATATATATATATTTCAAAAATATACTAAAAATAGTTATATACCTAAGATAACTATCGTCATAATAGAAACGATTTAGCCACAGAAATACTAAAAGCAAACTCCCAGCCTTAGGAACTAGGAATGCAGGTTTAAACAAAGTTTTCTGGCCAGCCAACCTTCACCTGAATTTGCCAGTATTCTGGGCCATAGGGAAAGGAATAAATTTTTAGAGAAGTTTAACTATATTATAGATAAAACCATAATCTATTAATGTAATACTATAATGTTATAGCCTTTAATAATTACTAAAATATTTAAAATCAAAGCCAAACTAATAGACTTACCATGTGAATACATATTCGCCTCTTATGGACAATAACAGTAACGCATATAATTATTATGTATTGATAAAGTAGCAATATTACTATATATATATATATGCTTTTAAAATTTCTATATTTTATTTTAAAAATTTATAGAAAATAAAAAATACCATCCAGACCTAAACGATTAATTTTTAATAAAATATATTATTACAAAATTACTTAGCTAGAGGCGCCATCTATCTATAAATTGTACAACTGAAAAAACTTTTTTTATTTAACTGTTATAAAACTTTTTATAAATTTAAGAGGGTAACTGTGTTCTATACAATGTTTAATAAAGTTATTAATATTTAAATATATATTAGATTTATCACTAACTAATACCTTGTTACGATAAATATAATTCAAAATAATATTTCGATAGATTGAAATAGATAAGTTTGAATTCCAGGAAGGAACTTTAAGAATGTTAAAATTAAAATCATCTCTTTTATCATAAATATTGCTATGTAATTTATAGTCCTTAATATATAATGATACATCCAAGTAATTAGTTTTAACAGGATTATTATTAATTTTAAGTAGCTTTAAATATCCCGGATAAAAATTGATATTGGGATTATAATTATTATTTTTACCAAAAATAATTAGGTCATCTATGTATCTAAAAATGTAATAATCATTATTAATAATATAATTATTTTCGTAAAAGTGTAAATATAAATTAGCCAAACTATTGCTGTAAAACTTTTAATTGTATTTACCTATTAAATTGTAAAATCTGTAGGTATAAATATATTGGACAGACCTCAAATACTATTAATATTAGGATTAATCAACATAGACATGATGTTAAAAACTTCAGTTATACCAACAATTCTAATAAAATTGAGCTCAGACACTTTCAAATGCATGCATTTAATAATGTCGAATTGTCGATTATATATATTAAAATCGTACCAAATACTAAGCACAGATTATGGTGGGAAATTCATTTTATCAGAAGTTTTAATACAATATATCCATATGGTCTTAATGTTTTATACCTTGCTAAAAACACACTCCAAATTATGTTACAGAGCAATAACAAAGAATTTTTATACTGCTTCCAATTCAGTTAAGAATTTTAAAAGAAACTCAAGAAGCAATAGAACTAAAAGGAAAAACAGAGATAAGAATTCTTTAATTGATAATATTAAAGCTATTATAAATGATTTTGAATTAAACTTTAATATCAAGCAGATCAAATACTTCATGTTTGGTCTTAATAAAAAGGAAATTGTACTGTTGGATGAAATTTTAAATAATGAGTGCTTTAAGGTGTGTAATGCAGTTCACATCATAAAAGACATTAATAATTTTTTATTTAATAAATTCAATATAAATGTCAATAAATTTAATAAACCTACTACAGAATACTGCACTTTATTATTCATGAATAATACATTTGATAAAGTTAATTTTTCTAGTGTATTTAATAGACATTTGTCACATTTTCCTGTTAGGAATGTAATAGCTAAAAAAAGCTTTTAAATATAATAAAACGATGGGCAGATTTATCTTTAATTACAATAATAGCTCACCTTCTCTTGACATAGATGACTGTAAATGTAAGAACTATCATGAATTTATTGATAGCTATCACAAACATGTAGTAACAGGCAATTTAAATATAATCAAGGATGGAATTTTAAAAGATATCATGAGTAAAGGCACTAGTTTTAGATTAACAATTTCTAACAACAATAATACTGTTAAAAATCAAATTAATAATGATATAAATAATTTCATTACTAAATCTGCAGTTAAATATGGTTTGCCTTCAGAGGCATTTGATGAATTTAAGTACAATATTTTAAAAGACCTGATGAAATTTAACTATTGTTCTAAACCAGTACTCACTTATAAAGATGTAAAACAGAAAATTTATGATTTACAAAAGAATTTTATCATTGTTTACATAGATAAAGTGCCTGGTAATTATGCTATTATCTGTAAGTATTTTTATAATACTATGATTAATGAACATTTTTTAAACAATAAATCTTTCAATAGATTGGAACTGTCAGATAAAGAAATTACTAATCGAATCACTGCTATATACAGGAAATTGAATGTTTCCATTCATAAGAATAAGTTTCCATATATATTTTTAACACCTAAATTTCATAAAAATCCTGTTAAATTTAGAACAGTAACAAATGGTTTTAAAACTTATATCACTGCTGCAGGTAAAATGCTGCACAATATTTTGCAAGAATTCATCAATAAGCAATGTAATAAAGCTATAATTAAAAATAGTAAAGAAATTATAGATTTTTTTAAAGATAAAAATACTTATTCAGTTCATAGTTATGACTTTGAAGATCTTTTTAACTCTATTGATATCAATGATGTAATTAGGGTAATTTTAGATAATCATAGAAATTATAACCTTAATATTAATTTACAAAAATTTAGTACTCTAATAAATTTTGTCCTAAAAGAAAACTACATTAATTTTAATGGTTCTCTGTACAAACAAACCAAAGGTTTGCCTCAAGGTGGCCCTGCTAGCAATATATATATAGTGTGTGTGTGTGAACTAATAGTAAGGATTGAAAAAGATAATTTTCTTTCTTTTTTGTAAATGAGTATATATGTTGAGTTATCCTAAAAAAAATTTCGAATAATATCAGGACAAAAAAAATCCAATACCTGACTTCATTGAATTTCGCATTTACATTAGACTGATAAATTTTAAGAGGCTTTTGAAGTTAATATTGTTTCCACAATTTAATGAATCCCTTTTTATTCCTCCATTGGCCTATGAATTATGTATACCATTGTATTTAAAACAAGTTTTGTAAGAAACTTTAATTATGATGCTGGCCATTAAAATTGCAATACCATAATAGAAAGCAAATACGAAAAAAAATATATTGTACGTAAGCAGTACGGCATGAAGACAAAATAATTCATTTTGCAAACAGTTAGGGAGTTTACAGGGGTGCAAAACTTGCATATTTCTGAAAATGTGGAAACGTTACATCCTCCATCAGATTATTAGATACTGTGACCATAGAATTCCCAATTTTACGTGATCTTACAAAGTCGTGTTTTTAATCACAGTCACAAATTAAGCTAAAGCCTTAGCAAGTTTCGCTAACATTAACGAAGTTTGTGTCCGCTAGAGAAAATGATGTCACCTAACTTTGACTCTCCCCCCATAAAAAGAAAATTATTACATACTACTCCAGGCAATTGTATGAAAAGATGCCCCATTTAATTATTCTTGCTACTTTTCTATCCATAATAATAATTGCCAATTTCTTTTAATGATTTATTTATTTAAAACAAGTGTGTGACTCAAATTAAGCAATATATTTAAAAATAAAATGTGGAATTGCTTTTGATATTTTAATGAATTATAGTACACGACTGGTTGCGACAACTTTTTTTTAAAAAAATAAAGATAAGTGGATTTTTTTGTTATTATATTTTTTAGGACATTTGAAGAAAAATATGCTAAAATTAAGAAGAGAAAAAAAAAATTATAAAAAACTAAAATGGGTAAAAATTTACAAAAAGTAACTTAAACGCGGCCCATTCTGTACCAAAAGTTTATGAACAAATTTTAAGTTCTGATGTGTTGCTATGTTATTCATTGTCGAAATGACCTTCAGGATAAGAGATATTTTAATTTTTACACAAACTAGAGCCCTTTATCTCAGTTATTATATGAAATTGCTTAAAAAATACAGTGATTATATTCACATAAGGGACTGTACATTTTGTAATAAAACAGTGTTTGATAAATCTGAAGGTTAAAACACTTCTACTATTATACAGACTTACACACAAAATTTCAGTTAATTATTTTCAAAATTTTTTGAGCAATCGCTGGACCTGTTTCTCTATTTTCAAAAGAAATCACATTTCGAGTAAAACGCGTTTTAAAGTATGACATCTTGCTTAAAGTGATGGCATTTGCTTTTACTAAAACACTTGTAGATTTGCTCTAGTGAACGGAAAATGATAAATTTGGTATTTTTATAAAACTAATAGGATAGCCTACAAAATAAAATCATAAAAAAATATCAATTTTGGGCAAATTTCACAATTTTAGGGTAGTCGGATACCTTAAATGTTTCAAGTGTTAGACTTTTAACTTTTTTCAAACTAACCGAAAATGTAACCAAACTGCACCAAAGGATCCCTGAAGCAATTAAAGAAACGTTGGTTATATAGTTACTCACGACGCATCAAGCGATCACTTTCAAAAAGATTTACAGCCTACAATCATGTTGAAAGCACAAACACTTAGAGTATTTAATTCATAAAGTATTGCAACAAAATGTTTAACATTTCTTAAAAATGTATTGCTTAGTTTGATTTACATACTTAAGATTAAGTTTTTTGAAACGAAATCATTTTGTTATAACAGTTAGCAATGACTGTTGAGAACCGAAACTTAGCTAGACTAACTAAATGGGTCATCTTTTGAAAAAAGTAGCATAGGGTTGAATGTAATATTTTTATTTTTATGGGGTATCAAAGTTAGGTGACATCATTTTCTCAAAATAGGTTAATTTAAACATTTTATCTACAACGTTTACTGCAATTTTTTTCGAGCAATATTTTTTTAGAACCACTACATTGAAAATTAAGGGACGTACATACAAAATAAAATTGAACTTTGAGAAATTTAATCCATTAGATCTAGTTAATTAAATTGGTGCCCCCCCCCAGCCAGTATAGTGGATATGACCCTCGGCTTGCAATCGAGTAGACTCGGGTTCGTATCCCAAATAAGGCATGGATGTAATCTTCGGGAAAATAAGTCGGACTTTCGCCTGCAATGGATTCCCGTTCGAATAGAAAGCAGCGCACCCCTTCTGATGTATGCTAGAATCATCATTTGTAATAAAAAGTCTATATTCTTCTGTGTTTGTATTATATGTTTCTGTCTTTCCTCTCTCGTCTTCATATGTATCTCAGTACAAAACACACGACAAAAATTAAATTGGTACTTTAAAATACCGTCAGTACATGGAGATGTAAAATATTTTTATAATACAAAACGGCCTTATGACTTTTTTAATAGAGTTTTAACTCTTAAAAATGATAAATAACCAGAGAACACTAATATTTTACAGCACAAAATATTTACTTTTAAAATTTTACTTTTTTACACATAAAAGCAGGTTTTATACAAACGCGTAATCTTATGATATTCAAAGAAACAGTCCCCCCCCCCATTAATACACAAACATTCATTACACATTATGCATTTTGAGTGAGATTTCGATTGAATGTATTTTAAAGCACTGCATCCTTGGGTAGGAAATACTGTATTTTCTGAATATGAACTACTGCACCTTGAGTCTTGTTCAATCTCTTGATTGTCTTGAGAATCTAATGAAAATTCCTGCAGATTATTTGCTGCGACTTCTTCATCTGAAGAATCATCTGTTAGTACATCACTGATTTCAGATGGTAGGTTCTGTAATAAATCGAAAGCCTCTTGAAGACTGGGCTTCTTTTTTCCAGACATTCTAAAAAAAGAAATAATAATAGCATCTTTAAAATTTACTATTTTTGTTAAATCTCGATTATACATAAAAAAATTAAAATGATGATGATTCCTGAAAAAAAGAAGAGAGATTTCATTTTATTGTGTGGGGAAAAAACAAGCTCACAGATTCAAAGTTTTTTGAAAACGTTAAAATAAAACAACAAAAAGAAAAATAAATAAGTTAAACTAAAAAGAAATGCTAGAAAAAAAGCCTAGCTCTATTACACTATAGTAATGACGCCACAACAGAACTAAAAACAATAATAAGCGACACGGACGAAAAACAAGGAAGTTCTTACTCTAACATGCAGTGTACTGTCACAAAATTATTTAATTGTAAAATTAATTATATACACTGTTCACATTCAAAATAAACAGTCAAATCTTTTCTAAGGTCTTAAGTAACGTTAAAAAAATACAACACTTACCTTTGGACATTAACTACTTTTTCCGAACAAAAATGACAATTTTTGCAATCCGATCAAAATGTCAGCTGAAAACGCAACTTCTGTTTTAAAACTATATTCGCCTTCCCCGCTAAAATACTCACCATAGAACCCGTGCTGCCATCTATCCTGGAAGAGTGGAATTAAAGGAATATTCCGGCTAAGTATCATCTGAGTATTCGTGAAAATATTTATTCTATGTAATTTTAAAGTGGGGGGATAAGTACCGTCGGTAGATAAAGAGGAAAAAAACAAGCAAAGGCCTTTGCTGAATTTCTGTGATTAATAGTACGGCTATGTAAGATCAAGTCAGTGAAAAAGACTTTAGTCTCAGTTTCTCCTTTAGAACCAAAGTTTTGCTTCACTTCATTATTTTTTGAATGCCCCAACCAAAATGAGTTGAAATAAATTACGTAGGATAGCAACTAATTTAAAGCCTCCGTCTATTAGCTATTTTAGATTTGAAAAATTATTATTGATCCAAAAAAGTTTCTAATCACTTTCTCAACTCTACATTTTTTAAAAAATTTTTTTTTTATCGGAATGTAATAATTTTTCAAATAAAATTAAAAAAAAATAAAGGATGTTTCTATCTACCTAATCTTGAACTTCAATTTTTGAAAATATACTTTTATATCTATTTAAATAATTTGTCTGTGATTTTGCAAACTTTAAAAAAAAATGTTTAAAATTAATTTCTAAGAATAAAGAAACCAGCATTTCGATAGGAATCTTCCCTATTTGATGCTCTTTTGAGTGCACTTTATAGTAAATTCAAATAAAAACAACAGCCTTTGTTTTAGTCCTAAACTGTACATGTAATGCTGCGATCAATAAGATTGGCCAACAGAAGCTTTATATGACGTAATTGCGGTCTGTGATGGAGCTACAATTTGGCAGTTTTTTTAAACTTTCAAATGGACCAGTTAGTAAAGAGGCAACTTGCCAAGATATGAGCCTTTCTATGTCTGTGCCATCATCCCACTGGAAGCATTTAGCTTGGGAAAGAATTTTTTCCGACTGGAACTCCAATTTCTTGGTCTCACTAAAGCTTTGTGGACTAAAATGTTTTTTCCGATAATTTATCAGCGGCTAAAATGTAAGAAATTTGTTACTGACTTTAAGTTATCCCTGATTCTAACAAGGTATGGAAATTTTAAGAGCTATTTATCTAGGTTTAACTTAATTGGTAATGATATTTGTTCTTGTGGTCTGGACGCTGAAACCGCGGAACATGTCTTGTTGTATTTTAATCTATATTCTTGGAAAAGAGAAAATTTTAAAAAGGAGTTGAAACGCCTAGGTATTTCCTGGCCACCTATTTTGTCTTTGCTGGTCAATTGTTCTGAAACCCTAATGTCTTGAGAAAATTTGTTTACTGTATAGAGTTTTAAAATTTTATACCTTCCTTTCTTTATTTTTGTGTATTTCCTCCCTTCCTTTTATTTATATTGTCTCTTTTATGTTTTTTTCATTATTTTAAAATGTTGTTACCACTTACGTCTGTAAGCCTCATGTTATACAATGTGGAGCATGAGGAGTTTTGCAAATAAATTTATATATATATATATAAAAATACATTCGTATATATTTGGTATGAACACATGAAGCTGTTTTTTAATGAATGAAGGTTAAATGTGACGCCTAGCTTTTTTCGGCACCCTAGTTTTGAGAATGTGCACAGCCCCAAGTATTTATCCATTGAATTGAAACCTAACAAACAAAAAAACTTACTTTTCTCAAATCTAACATTTCCCAGACGGAAAGAAAAAATTACTTTTGCAGAACTCTCTAATTGCCGATTTCTTTGGGAAATGACGTAAAAAAGATAATAAACTTTGTAGCCATGCAAAACATTCCGACGATTCGTGAATAAATTGCCTGAATATTCCCTCACAAATCCTAGAAGAGTTTTTAAGAATATTGCCTCAGAGGAAGTTTCGAAATGTCGTTTAGAAAGAAATAAAGATGAAAATGCTTTCAATCTGAAAGTCGAAAAGGAGGGAAGGGGGGGGGGAATTGAAGCTAGTTTGAGTACTCGAATCTCCCAGACAGAAAGTTTTTTTAAGTGGGGGTACAAAAGATAGGCAAGCTGAGGAGCACACACTTTATTTACTCTCATCTGTCCAAAAGTCGTTCGGAAGTTCTTTCGTCCGGATTACAGAGAGAAATGAACACTCCGAAGAAGTGTTCTTCTCCTAGTTCCTTTTTCTTTCAACAATGAGGTTAAAGTAAAGTACATGCTTGCATATTGTTGTCATTTACAGGTTTTTTTTTTTTTTGTGAGTATGATTCAAATCGATCTTTCTCTCTTTCTTTCACCCACGTATAACACATGTACAGATAAAATACTTCTAAATTTTCCTTCTGCTAACTCCTAGTACGAACAGCATATAGCAGCGAAAATTGTATAACGAATAATATTCTTTTTGAAGTGATAACTTCTTCAGGTGCGTTTTGCTGAAGAGTGAACTTAAATGAAGCGTAAGGTTCGGATGCGTTACGGTAGGGCTTATCAAACTTTCAATATTCGCGACCCAATATTCATTCCTAATTTTCATCGCGCCCCCTTCCATACAATAACAATGAATTGAATTCAATAATACTATGCATCAAGCTAAAGCTACAATAGAACTTCAAACGCTTAAGAGCCACCGGCGTATAAATACGTCTCGCTCAGCCAAAGCATAAATTTCCTGGACGCATATATACGTCCTTCCGAAGTACGATCTTTTCTGTTCACTGCTATCCATAAAATGGTTCGGAATGTAATAAAATGACCTTGATAGTGTTTGTGAAGGATTTACTTATTTCAGAGGATTTGCTTGTTTATTCCTTTTCTTCCCCTCCTCATCCCACCAAAAAAACATCCCATACGCGCATCTACATGGAAATCGATGACATAGGGAAATGAATCGCATAACTTAATTAGCATTTTTAATTGGCAGTTTAGGGATCCATTATAAAACCGTACAAATTATCAAGATAAGTGTTAATACAAGCTCATGGGGGCACTGGTAATTGTCAATCTTCTTCTTAACTTAGTATTGTTAAATTAATTATAAAATACACTGTACAGTACTTATACATTTATATGTGTAAGTGTTTATAATTATATCAGAGTAAAAGTGTATTTTATTATTTATCATGTCAGAATGTGTTTTGTTTGTTTATTTTCAGTAAATTAATAATTTCTTTAAATAATATTTTGTTTTCAAATTTTCAATATGCTAGCGACCCCCTCCTACGGTTATCACGCCCCACAGTTTGAGAAACGCTGCTTTACGGTTATTCGGCTGCAGTCTGAAATCGTGATCGGATCGGCAACGCGCGTTTAGTTTTTAATCAAAAACTTTCAAGGTACGTGTTTTTTTTTTTTAAAGTAAATATTCCATGCACACTTTTTTTCGCGAAACCTTATTTTCATTATTTAAATATTACTGTCAGGCTTCCCCTTGACTCCAGCGAGTGAACCGGAAAAGAAACGATTATTCTTATGTAGGAGATATTAGGTTGTCAAATATGAAATGGAGCAAAGATAAATTAAGCACATAGCCTCATTCAGACGCCGTATTTTGGCATAATTTGTTTTTCGTGTGAAAGGTACATCTTTTCTTTTTCAAGCATATTTCAATTTGAAAAGAAAATCAACAGATCATCTTTTTGTTCCATTTCATACTTGACAACATAATAGAAGATAAGAAGTAACGAAACGGAATCTATTTTTTTTTTATTTAGTAGAAAGAGCATTTAAGCACAACAATGTGCCCCAAAAATTAAACCTGAAATTTTAATGAAGTTAATTGGCAAGAAAGTGGCCAAAATATTTTGGTTTATATTAATGATGATAACAAAAATATTACAAAAATAATAATCATAATAGAAGCTTTAGTTGTGAAAAAGTACGAAACATCTTTTTTTTGTTTGCTTAGAAATTTTAAGAAAAGTAAATGGCTCTAAAGGCATAAGTTTTCCTAGCCTTACACAGTTTCAAGGCTTTAAATCTATACAAATAAATAAAATTGAAGTGTCTGTTTGTAATTTCAAATTAGCAGCTTTTTACTAAATGCATTTGAAGGTATATACGGTACGTATATCAAAAAACCAATTTTAAAAATTTTTTGTCTGTCTGTCTGTCTGTTTGTTCCGGCTAATCTCGGAAACGGCTGGTGCGATTTTAAAAATTCTTTCACTAATGGAAAGCTACATTAACGGGGAGTAACATAGGCTATATTTTATTCCCGTATTCTTACGGGAACGGAAACTATACGGGTGAACGTGAAACTGAATGCCAAATTGAACGCCAAGCTGAGCTAATGAAGTCGTTGTTTTGGTTACTGGCGACCCATGCTCTTCATGAGACATAATAGTGTTACGCGCACATGATAATACGCTGACACGTGCCATAATTTTTTTATGATAGTTATCTCACTGTTCAGTTAAGTAGAGCATCGGCTGTTTCGGATGCACTTTTAAAAATAATAAATCAAGGCTTCGTAAGCAAAAAGCAATGCAAGAAACAAAAAATTGATAAGTTTTACGGTTAGTTTTAATCCTTTTTTTTTATTTACATTTTTTAGTCACATTTAAACAATAGTTATTATAATCCCAATTTATATAAATAAATAAAATTGAAGTGTCTGTTTGTAATTTCAAATTAGCAGTTTGAAAATAAATGCATTTAAAGGTATTTACGGTACTTATATCAAAAAATCAATTTTTAAAATTTTTGTCTGTCTGTCTGTTTGTTCCGGCTAATCTCGGAAACGGCTGTTGCGATTTAAAAAATTCTTTCACTAATGGAAAGCTACATTATCAGCGAGTAACATAAGGTACATTTTACCTCCATATTCCTACGGGAACGGAAACAATGCGGTTAAAACCGTGGGACTTTGCTTACTTCCCACCAAGTTGGCGCAAAATTATGCATTTGGTCAACAATGGAAATTTTTCACATTTATAACACAGTGAATTGAAACACAGTGTAATTTAGCATCTTTACAAAAAGCAATTTTTAAATGGTTTTTTATTAAACGTATAACGTGAATTACGTTACGTTTGTTAAATGTCAAACTCAAAATTTGAGAAATATCGCCAAGTTGGCTAAGAAGTTCTCTATTCCGACAATCCCAGATATTTTAATGCAAATTTTCTACCACATTTTAAAGAGGGAAACGAAATAGTTTTAGCGAATTGCGCGCGTGATATTGAAAATTTTATGGTAATTGACAGTTTTATAAAAAGTTTTGATTTTTCAAATGTTTATCACTTTGAATTTTTTTAAAAATCTAATTATACAATATTAATATTTTGCACAAATTTTTCACTTATACTGAACTTAGATATTTTACGTGGAAGTATTACTTTGAAGATAAAATTCTCGCCGAATAAAATTAGGGAGCTTTACGCAATACTTATTTCATCTCCGGTCTTTCTAATCCTCAAACCTTTTGGAAAAAGTACTAAGAATACGTGGCGGAAGATATTTTACAGCAAATACAAGCAAATATGCCTTTCAATCAACACATCTACAACACCAAACGCAATAAATGTTTTCAAAATGGTTGGGAAGAAGCTACATGATTTTGGAATGATTATTCCTACACGTGTCAACGGAAATGGCTTCGATAATGAAATTGCTTGAGAATTAAACTACGATTTTATAGCATTGCAACATCAAGTAACAGAATTTATCTCTTAATTAACTCCAGAACAAGGTCCCGTTTTCCAACAAGTGTTACGCAAAATAGAATCTGGCAGTGGTGCACTCTTTTTTTCTCGAAGCCCCTGGAGGAACAGGAAAAACGTTTTTGCTAAACTTATTATTAATGACCATCAGAAAAACTAGAAGATAGCAGTTGCTATGGCTTCTTCTGGTATAGCCTCGATTTTACTGACCAACGGTCGTACTGCACATTCCGTTTTAAAATTATCACTTAATCTTGCATTTGAAGATTCACTCATCTGAAATTTCAGAAAAAAATAGCTCTCAAGGCAGGATGCTTCCACAATGTAAGCTTTTAGTGTGGGATGAAAGTACGGTGTCTCACAAGAAAGCTATAGAAGCGTTAAATTGGACTCTTCAGGATTTACGAGATAGTACAGATATTATAGGAGGAATGGTACTTTATTATATATTGGCTGGTGAATTTTCAAAAACGCCCCCTGTAATCCTGTAGCAGATGAAATCAGTCTCTATTAAATCATCAAGCTTATGGGCAAAATTTGAAAAATTAAGTCTGAAAACGAATATGAGAGTGTATCTTCATAATGATGTAGATTTGGTACATTATGCAGAGACGCAATTGAAAATCGGTTATGGATGTTTGGACGCAAATACTGGAGGTTATATTTTACTTCCAAAGAATTTTGCAATTTAGAAGAAAATGATGTAAATCTTATTGCTCAAATTTACCCGGGCTTGCAACAAAATTTAAATTGGGATCAGTGGTTGCGCGCAAGATCAATATTGGCGCCTAACAATGACAATGTCCATAAAATCAACATTGAAAATTTAAACGACGTGCGGGGGAGGGGGGACATGAAGAAATACTTATCAATGAATGCAATCATGGATAAAGAACAAAGTACTTCATATCCCACGGAGTTCTTAAATTCACTTGAACTTTCGGGTGTACCCTCACATAAACTTCAATTAAAACTAAATGTACCAGTTATGCAAAATCTCGATGTTGCTCGACTATGTAAAGGAACGAGGCTTATAGGATCACAAAACTGGTGCAGAATATACTTGGTGCCAATATTTTAACATATGTCATGAAAAGGGATAGTGTTATCATACCTCGAATTCCAAGTACCCCACTGACCTACCGTTTCAATTCAAACAAGTTCAATTTTCAGTATTACTGTTGCTATTAACAAAGCTAACATTTCAGGTTGCAGGGATGCATTTAAAAAAGCAATGTTTTTCCCATGGCCAACTATATGTAGCCTCATCGGTGTGACCAATGCCCAAATCTTCACATATTTGCAGCTGACGGAAGAACATGTAATTTGGTATACAGTAGCATCTTAGAATAATATTCTGTTTTGAGTTTTGTTAAAGAGGAATTATATATTAAACGTAGATACTTTCGATTTTTAAAAATATTAATAATTTAAGTTATTGAATATTTGTTGTTAATTATTATAATAAATTACGCTTTCAGTTTTTTTTAAACTAAGCTCAATTTTAGAATTTTTAAATTTTATTGGTTCCAGTCAAGCAATAAAAAAATTACCATATTATATTATTTACTTTCTAATGATAATGATTGCGACTTTGACAGTTATTTAAAGACATCAACGCGAGCGGAGCCGTGGGTAAAAGCTAGTAAATTATATAAACAGTACTTGCGTATTGTCGCAATGGTATTGGCGATATTATATAAAATAAAGCACACACTTACCAATTCAGAGCGCACGACACAAGGGGAATCAGGGTAGCAGATTATCTTGAACGTTGGCATCGTTGCGATAGTACGTAAGAACCATATAAAAATACATTCTTATACATCTTTATATATAAAATATACATGTCACAGTGTTTGTCCGCGATGGACACCGAAACTACTCAACCAAACATAATATAATTTTGCATACTGTGTGTCATTTCGTCCAACTTAAACCATAGGATAGTTTTTGTTTCAATTAATGACGCCATAATTTTTTACTGCCGGAAATGAGAAGTATCCGGAAAACACATTGCCAGATTTTGCGAATATTCCCTTACGGGAATATCGCAAAAGGTGGCAATGCTCATGTGTCTGTGGAAGCAGATATTGCAAACCAAAATGCACGTAAATTAAGTGCCTGGCGTATTTCGGGGTGTGGAATCCGATTTTCGAGTCAGTTTCCAGAATAACCGTAACTTATCCGGATAAAGCCGGTCGACCGTATTTTAGACACACCGTAGCAGGGGATTGCCTTAAAAAGCCTTGTATCGTGAAAACTTGGTCCCTGGTGTATTTCAAAACGGAAATTCCGAATCTGATATTCAATCTGAGAAATAACAGTAACTTTCCGGATAATTCAGGATGACTGTCTTTTAAGCAAACCAGGGCAGGAGCTCACCCTTAAAGTCTTGGCGCGGAAAAAGTGTATTCTTGGTATAATTTGAGATGGTTTAAACGAGTCTGAACTCGAAATATAGAAATTCCTGTATTTTTGCCAGATAATGCCTGGGGATCAGAATATTCTCGGACAGCAGAACCAGCCTAACTTGCCAACGTAGAACGCAAAAAGTGGATCTTGATTGTATTTCGAAACTGCCGTCTGAATATTATCTATCCAATTCAAGATAATCTCATATCTACTTCAAATAATGCCAGACGAATACATTTTGCATCAACTGTCAAAGAGGCCTGCTTTAAAATTTTTGAAAAGAGAGAAATGCTTTCCTGGTGTTTTTCTGGATGGGAAACAAGAATAATCTGAAATCGGATTTTAGAAACTCCAGTAATTTTGCCGGATAATGCCGGCCGACCGTATTTTAGACACAACATGGCAGGTGCTTACATTAAAAGCCTTGAATCGCGAAAACTTGGCCCCTGGTGTACTTCAAAATGGATAATCCAAATCTGATATCCAATCTGAGAAATAATTGTAACTTTGCCGGATAATTCAGGACGACCATTTATTACGCAAACCGTGGCAGGAGCTTACCCTTAATGTAACTTTGCTGGAGAAGTGCATTTCTGTTGTAACTCATGATGGTGAACGAGAGTTTGAAATCGAACTTTAGAAATTCCTGTAACTTTGCCAGATAATGCCTAAAGACCCTAATGCCCCTTCTAGGGACTGAGCTTGCCGGCTCAGGGGCACAAAAGTAATCTCCACTTGTATCTAAGGGCGGAAAACGATCATTTGAAATCATATTTCAGAAACTCCACTAAACTTGCCGGATATTGTCTGAATTAGGAGAAAAGGCATATGATTCGAGAACTTGGATGTGTTCCGGTGCCGAAAGTCTTTCCCTGGTGCCTTTGGTGTTCGGAACGAGTATCCGATTTCGGATTTTAGGAGTTCCGGTAACTTTGCCGGATGACCGTAATATAGTATTAAAAATTGGTAGAAATCAGCATTATTTATAATCGATTATAAATTAAATCTATCTATGTTACTATTGATGATATATTATACGCAAATAGGAGATGAATAAAAAGCAAAATTAAAAATAATTTATGCTTAAGTTCAACTCTCCGAAATTATTAGCAAAAATTAATTTAACTGCATGGAATATAGCTCAGTATAAAATCAACGTTTCATAACAGATCCACTGCAGCGCAGGGCTGAATCAGCAAAACAAAAAAAAATAATGTATAATTATTGCTATGTCAGCATGTTCACTCAACTCCAGTGAGTGAACGAAACAAGCGGAGCGCCAGCGAGTGAGTGAGTGAGTGTAGGGTTTAATGGCGCAAGAGCCGATTTCGGCTAAGCTGCGCCAATCAATTGTAAAAATATTAAAAAACTATTAAAAATACTCGCATATAAAAGTTTACACATATATACAGCAAACAGATTTTGGTGGGGGATGCCCCACCAAGTCAAATAAGGTTAAATGAATTCAAAGGAAAAAAAATATTTTTATATCTAGGTAAAAGTTTTTATATAACGAGATTTTGGTGGGGATTACCCCCACCAAGTCTAACAAGTATGATTCAATAATTTCACTTTCTGTGTTTCGTCGGGGTTAATAATCGCCTTTCAGTTTTTTCTTCACTCTTTCTTGGAGTAATAACGTGTAAAAATCCCTCTCGTCTCCATCTCTCATTTTTCCAGTACTCTTCCGACAGGAAGTATTTTTTATCCTTTTTCGGTGTTTCCACCTCTTCTCTTCTACGTCATACATAATCATGTCCTCATCTAAAGTGTCTTGAATAGGTGAACTTTTACTCGGTTGATGGGGTGCCATTTTTATCTCTATTTTTGGTTTTCCAGTGTTAGAAATGTTTTTGGTAGGACGCCTTTTTTTACGACGTTTTGAAGCCTGAGATACAGAAGTTGTATCTGTTGATGGTAAGCTATTGGATCCTGAGGTAGCAGCTATGGTACTAGATGTTGTACAGGTGGGAGTTTCAACAACAGAAGAGGGTTGAATAGTTGATTTGGAAGAGGATTCAATAGGTGAAAACATATTATTGGTGGTGGAAAGTACGTTATTAGATAGAGGAATAGGTGGCTGAGATTCTAAACTAGTAGCTGCTATTGAAGAGGTGGATGGCAAGGGATGTGCTTGCGTTAAAAATGATGTGGAAACCGCCGGAGTGGATATGAGTGAGTGAGTGAATGTTGGGTTTAATGGCGCAAGAGCCGATTTTGGCTAAGCTGCGCCAATCAATCGTTAAAATATTAAAAATCCATTTAAAATACTCAAAATATAGTTAAAAGCTCACAAAAAAATAAGTAACAAGCAGATTTTGGTGGGACACACCCCACCAAGTCAGATAAGGTTAAAACAGTTCAGAAAAAGAAAATCGAATATAAAATATTTTAAGTAAATATTGCTAATCACAAGTTTTTGGTGAGGATTACCCCCGCCATGTCCTATAAGTGTTATTCAATCACATCCCTTACGGTGCTTCGACATCATATATGAGCATGTCCTCTTCTTCCTCTTCGGAAGTCTATACGGGAGAACTCTTTATCGGTATGTGTGGTGCCATTTTTATATGTATTGCTGTTTCGTTTAGTTTTTGTAGAAACTTTTTCCTTCTTGTTCGCTTTTTTGGATCTTTCTTTTTTAAATATTGTATTATAGATGCAGAAGGGGGTTGAGTACAGGAGTTGAATGAGGAAGCAGATATGTTTGATGAAGTTTCCATAGAAAGAACATAGGGTTGGTGGTGGAAAGTATTGCAGCAGAAATAGGAATTGGTGGCTGGGGCTCTGATACTGTAGTGGCTATTAAAGAGGTAGAGGGCAAGAGGTGTGCTTCGGCTGAAGATGATGTGAAAACAGCAGGGGTGGATGTTGGAATAGTTGGTTTTAGGAGGGATGAAATTGGCTGTAGTAAATTTAAGGGTGGACATTTTATTTTTGTTATATCTTCGTCTGTCTGTGTAGAACTGTTTATAGTAGAGGATTTGGCAGCTTGAGCGTAAGTTTGAGTTAACTGAGGAACTATTAATTTTCGTGCTTCTATATAGGATATATTCCTATTTGTTTTAATAGCTTGGATTTCTTTTTCTGTTTTCCATTTTGGAAATACTTTTGAATCCGATTGATGGGTTTGGGAACAATTAACACATTTCGGCTCTAGTGTACAATCCGTGGAAGAATGCCCAACGGATGCACATCTAGAGCATGTCAATTGACCGCGGCAGGAAGTTTGAGAATGTCCGAACCTCTGACACTTGAAACAGCGCAGAGGATTCGGGATGTACGGACGTATTTTGCAGTTAAGGTATCCAGCTTTTATTGTACCTGGAAGATTCGGGCTATTGAAAGGTAAAATCAAATGTTTCGTAGGAATAACTGCTGCCTCTTTTTTAATTGTAATTCTTCTGACCTGAATTACACCCTAGTCAGAAAATCCTTCAAGGATTTCTGCCTCAGGCGTGGTCAACAGGTCAGGTTCAGATATGACACCTCGGCTTGAGTTAAGGGATTTGTGAGGAGTAACTGTAAGTGTAGAATCAAGAAATGTTTTTGTAGACAGATAAGATTCCGATTGAAGCGCTGATTTTGTTTCCACAAGAAAATCACCGGATCGCCTTTTTTCTACTGATTTTGGTTCACCGATTGCTTGGAGGGCTTTGAAAATCGCAAAAGGGGATTTTCTGGACATTTCATTGCTGGGTAACGATAATATGAAAAAGCGTGATGTACTGGCAATATGTTCAATGGTGTGAAATTTGGGTAAAATAAGGCCTTTACCCGGGCCATTCTGAATTGGATCCATAAACGTATAAAAACCTTCATTCTGGCTTGCCCTCACCCACCACGGAGTCCAACAAGGGAGGCAGTGTGTCGGTCATCTGGCAAATGCCAGGCACGGCGCTTACCTGGAGTACACCCAGAATATAGTACTACAGCATCAGGGCGAGGATCCAACGGGTAAACCCGCCACCCCTTATCTGCACCACTAACCCTACAGCATTGTCTCCGAAAAGACTTATCACCAACCGATTGACAGGAGCGGGCTCACTCCTGCCACCCGTCTACAGCGAAGCGTGGGCCAAGTGAGTGAGTGAGTGAGTGAATGTAGGGTTTAATGGCGCAAGAGCCGATTTCGGCTAAGCTGCGCCAATCAATCGTTAAAATATTAAAAATACATTTAAAATACTCAAATATAGTTAAAAGCTCACACAAATAAACAACAATTAGATTTTGGTGGGGCACACCCCACCAAGTCAGACAAGTTTAAAACATTTCAAAAAAAAAAAATCAAAATATTTTATATTCAAAAAAATTGCTAATAACAAGTTTTTGGTGGGGATTACCCCCACCAAGTCCGATAAGTATGATTCAATCGCGCCCCTTCCGGTGCTTGGTCGGAGTTAAATATTTTTTTTCCATAACTTCTGCTTCTTCTGCTTCAACATCATATACGAGCATGTCATTTTCTTCTTCTTCTTCGGAAGTCTGCACTGGAGAACTCTTTATCGGTATGGGTGGTGCCCTTTTTATATACATAGCTGTTTCGTTTATTTTTTGTAGTAGCTTTTTCGTTATTGCTCGAGATTTTGTATATTTACTTTTTGAATATTGTATTATACCTGCAGAAGGGAGTCGAGTACGGGAGTTGGATGAGGAAGCAGATATATTTGATGAAGTTTAAATAGGGCTGAATATAGGGTTGGTGGTTGAAAGTGAAGAGATTGAGGGCAAGAGGTGTGCTTGGGTTGAAGATGATGTGGAAACAGCAGGAGTGGATGTTGGTATAGCTGGTTTTGGGAGGGATGAAATTGGTTTAAGTAAATTTAAAGGTGGGCATTTTATTTTTGTTATATTTTCATCGGTTTGTGTAGAATTATGTATAGTAGAGGGTTTGGTAACTTGAGCATAAGTTTGAGGAAATGGTGGAACTATTAATTTACGTGCTTCTGGATATGAAATATTTTTATTTGTTTTGATTTCCTGTATCTGTTTCTCTATTTTCCATTTAGGACATAATTTAGAATCCGATGAATGGGGCTGTGAGCAGTTTATACATTTCGGCTCTAGATTGCAATCTGAGGAAGCATGTCCAACAGATGCACATCTAGAGCACGTCAGCTGACCACGGCAAGAAGTTTGTGAATGTCCGAACCTCTGACACTTAAAACAGCGCAGAGGATTCGGAATATACGGACGTATTTTGCAGTTAAGGTATCCAGCTTTTATAGAACCAGGAAGATTAGGGCTATTGAAAGTTAAAATCAAGTGTTTCGTAGGAATAATTGTTGCATCTTTTTTAATTGTAATTCTTCTGTCCTGAATTACACCCTGGTCAGAAAATCCATCAAAGATTTCTGCTTCAGGGGTGGTCAACAGGTCAGGTTCAGAAATGACACCGCGGCTGGAGTTTAGGGATTTGTGAGGACTCACTGTCAAAGAGGATTCTAAAAAGGTTGTTGCCAACAAAAAAGATTTTGTTTGCAAAGCAGAGGAAGTTTCAACCAGTATGTCACCAGAACGTAATTTTTTCACGGATTTAGGTTCTCCACCTATTCCTTGAATAGCTTTCTGGATTGCAAAAGGAGATTTTCTGGACATTTCGTTATTTGGTAAAGATAAAATTAAAAATCTAGTGTAGGTAGAAATTTTGGCAAAGTTAAGAGTGGGTAAAATAAGGCCTTTACCCGGGCCATTCTGAATTGGATCCATAAGCGTAGAAAAACCTTCATTCTGGCGTGGCTCCACCCACCACGGAGTCCAACAAGGGAGGCAGTGTGCCGGTCATCTGGCAATTGCCAGGCACGGCGCTTACCTGGAGTACACCCAGAATATAGTGCTACAGCATCAGGGTGAGGATCCAACGGGTAAACCCGCCACCCCTTATCTGCAGCACTAACCCTACAGCAATGTCTCCGAAGAGACTCATCACCAGCCGATTGACAGGAGCGGGCTTACTCCTGCCACCCGTGTACAGCGAAGCGTGGGCGCAAAGGTATCCCCAGGACACCATTTTCCTCCTTACGGGGGCCGCGGTGGCCGAGTGGTCTAGGCATCGGATCATGGCTAGTTTGTCATGGGTTCGATCCTAGTACCACTAAAGATCCGCCGTGTAGGGGAGCTATGCACGTTAAATCTGTCGAGAGCTCAAACGTCCTCCCGTTGGTGTGGTGTGGTAGTTAGGAGAGGGGGGTGCCAGCTCAGGTGTCGTCCGCGTCACTTGACCATGGTTCAAAATTACGCGGACCGTCCCCAAAAAGCCCTCGTGTAGCTGAACAGTGGGACGTTAATATTCATTCATTCATTCCTCCTTACGGGACGCCGCACACGGCAAACATGCGGGTCGGAAAACCAACGTTGTTAGTAAGAAAACAAAGAAATAATACGAACATCAAAATAAATTGTCGGAAAAAAAATATTAAACGAATTTAACGCAATACAAAACGAAAAATATAGTATTATTAAAGAATATTGTGAGTAATCTAATAAAAAATTGATCAATCATTTTGTACATGTAAATTTCGAAAAATTGTCTGTAGTCTAGACGGGAAAAGAAGAAAAGGGAAAATTGAATGACAAGAGGGTCGAAAATAGAGAAGGATCACTAGGGTACCCCGGGTTCGTGACACCCGAGTTTACCAAAGACAATAAACCCCTTGGGAAAAGGAAAAGATCACTAGGGTACCTCGGGATTGTGACACCCGTACTCACCTAAAGAAGGTGAGCCCCCTGAGGGGGAAGCATGGGCCAAAGGGAACGAACGCAAAGGTATCCCCAGAACACCATTTTCCTCCTTACGGGACGCCGCACACGGCAAACATGCGGGTCGGAAAACCAAACGGTAATAGTCGAAAACGAATAAATCAACATAAGCAAAATATTTATCTAAACTGAAGAAAAAAGACACTAAATTAACGCTATACAAAATGTAAACAAAAATATGTTATTAATAATGCATAAGTAATCAAATTAAATAAATGTATATAAATTTCAAATAAGTACATTTAATATCTTTTAATCTGTGATCTAGACGTGAAAAGAAAAGCAAAAATTGAATGACAGAAAGAGGGTCGAAAATAGAGAAGGATCACTAGGGTATCCCGGGTTTGTGAATCCCGTGTTTACCAAAGACAGTAAACCCCTTGGGTAAAGGAAAAGATCACTAGGGTACCACGGGATTGTGACACCCGTACTCACCTAAAGAAGGTCAGCCCCTGAGGGACCGGAGTGGATATATTGGATGTGGAAGGGACGTTGCTGAGCAAAGGATTTGCTGACTGAGAGTCTGATGTTGTAGCAGCTACTAGAGGCGAGGATGGCAAGATATATACTTGAGCTGAAGATGTAGAGACTGATGGAATAGAGAGAGATAAATTTTGTTTCGGAAGTGAAGAAGCTTGAAGTAGTTTTAATGGTGGACATATAATTTTAGTGATATTTTCATCTATCTGCGTAGAAGAGGATATTATTGATGATTTAACAGCCTCGGAGTATGTCTGGGATGAAAGAGGGGCTAATAACTTTCGGGCTTCTAAGTAAGTTATGTTTTTATTAGTTTTAATTTCTTGTATTCGCTTTTCTGTTTTCCACTTTGGACAAAGTTTGGAATCGGCGGTATGGGGTTGAGAGCAATTAATACATTTAGGCTCTAGAGTGCAATCTGTAGAAGAATGCCCCACAGATGCACACCTAGAGCACGTTAGTTGGCCGCGGCAGGAAATTTGAGAATGTCCAAACCTCTGGCACTTAAAACAGCGCAGAGGATTTGGTACATAAGGACGGATTTTACAGTTTAGGTAACCAGCTTTTATTGTGGACGGAAGTTTCGGGCTATTAAATGTTAAAATTATATGTTTTGTAGGAATTATTGAAACATTTTTTTTAATTGTGATTCTCCAGACCTGAATTACACCCTGATTGGAGAATCCATCGAGGATTTCCGAATCAGGGGTGTTCAACAGGTCAGTTTCAGATATGACACCTCGGCAAGTGTTGAGTAAATTATGAGGACTTATTGATACGGGTAAATATAGAAAAGTTTTTGCGAGAAGAAAATATTTGGTTTGTACGGCAGGAAGTGTTTCAATTAGTAGATCACCGGATCGCAGTCTTTTAATAGATTTAGGTTCACCACCTATTCCTACAAGAGCTTTGCGAATAGCCAAAGGTGATTTAGTCGACATTCCGTTGTTCGGTAAAGAAATTAGTAAAAATCTCGTATTCACTGAAATCTGATCAATGGATAGGGTGGGTAAAATAAGGCCTTTACCCGGGCACATCAGCATTGGATCCATAAAAGAAAACGGAAATTCATCCTGGCGTGCCTTCACCCACCACGGAGTCCAACAAGGGAGGCAGTGTGCCGGTCAACTGACATTTGTCAGGGGAGCGCGAGAGATAAATTAAATAAAAAAAATGAAATAAAATATTATTCTTATGTAAGATATATGAAGAGGTTTGTGGGAAATGATATATGGTTATTTCGAAGTTTATTAGAAAGCTGCTTTGAATATTTTAAAATAAATCATTAAAGCTAAAAGAAAGTGAACGATAGTTGTCAGTGTTGATTTTCATACCACTTTAACAGTGATATTCAAAAAACGTTACAATAAATTTAAAAACGTGTAAGTATTACTAGCTTACTTCTCATTTTCAGTAAAATGCCACCAAAAAATCTAACTATGCAACTGTAGCACAGAGGCACGACGCAAACGTCTTGAACGAGCTCATCAATCGGAAGAACAAATCGTGGCAAGAAGCACAATTTAAAGAATAAGGGGTTGAATTGTCGAATCAGCCACTTATCCCGCCAAGGGTTTCCTCGCCAAATCTGGTAACCCATCTAATTTTTGTATCTATTGAGGGAGAAGTCGGATTGACAGAATTTCGCGCATGTGCAGTATATTTTTTAAATTTTAACAGTTTTTAATATATCACCGCAATTTCGCGCATGCGCAGTTAATTTCTTTTCTTGAACATTTTTCTGGGAAAAGCAGCTAACTTTTAACGGATCACTTCGCGCATGGGCATAATTTTTTATTAGTTTAAAAATTACCGTTATTAGTTATTGACCATGCGCAGTATATTTTTTTAGCAGCCGTTTTTGTTTTTCCAACCGGCACTTTCTCACGTGCTCCGGACGTTTCGTTACAGCAGCTGATTTTTGGCCTTCGTTCTTTCGGTGTGGAATTGTTTTTTCAGGTAATTTTAATTATTTTTCTCCGCATAAATTTTTACAGGTTATCACGATGTCCAGCGATGCTATTAGTGAATGTGAATGAATGTATGGAAAAGTATGATGAGTACTCGGAAAGGTTTTTTTCTCTCTTACCTGTTTTTGGTAAGAAAGTAGTTTTAGAATGGTGCATGAAAGAAGGTTCGATTGGATCATCGTATGTATGTCCGAAATGTGGAAAGCGTATGGAATTGAGAGAAAGAAAGTGGAAAGAAAGTTAATGATGGTTTTGAATGGTACTGTAAGAATCAGTCGAGTGTAAAAGAGGACAATCATTATGTGTCTCGGAGTGTCAGAAAAGGGTCATGGTTTAAATTGAGTAACATGGATACGTGTACAGTTTTGCTAGTGATGAGAAACAGGTGCGCATAGTAATAGCATTGAGGCTCGTGGAGCGGAATCAAACGTTTCCTCGGAAATACGACAAATCAAACCGAGGATATGTTTGATTCCTATCTGCATGTGTGAATTTATGTGGAGAAGATGAAATTTCCACTCCGGGGGTTGAGAACGAAGTATTCCAACGGTTTTTAGCGGACGTCGCTAGTGTTCCCCCCCCTTTTGCTACAGGACAGAACGCCGGAGCAGGAACAGCAAATTATGCCGGACGATGACGATGTTCAGCCGGGCACATCATCATCATCATAAATGTCGGCAAAAAACAGCATCTTTATAAGGTAAGTGGAATTATTTCCATTTTTAAATCACATAATTTTTGCAATAATTTTCAGTTTCAGAACTTTAAAATGCAATTTTTTAATGATTTTCTTTCCGCCATCTTGAATTTCGCGCTTCGGCGTTGCGTGTTGTGGTAGGGTTGCTACTCCAAAACCCAACACACAAAAACATGTCAAATTGGCGATTTTTTAAAATTTGCTGGACCAGTGGCCGATCCGACAATTTCACCGAATAAGGATATCAGAGAGTCGCATACAAAAGTCTAAACGACAGCGTGATGAACATCTGCGACAGAAACAGAGCTGCGCGAGAACAGCACATAGCAACATTTAGAATGCGGGAATGAGAGAGACAGCAACCCAGTCGTGCATTATCCCGTGCATCATTTTTTCGTCTTGGGTTTGAATATGCGCCCAGACATCAATTACTCTGCAAATTCTAAAATTACCATCGGTGCAATGGATAAAGTATGCCCGTATTGTCAGGCATTAAAATTCCACAATGAAACCCCCGGCATGTGTTGCGCATCAGGAAAAGTTATACTGTTACCTCTTCCTACTCCACCGGAACCTTTAAAATCTCTTCTTGATGGCCAATCAGATGATTCAAAATTATTTTTGCGCAAAATTCGCAAATTAAATTCTTGCTTCCAAATGACGTCATTTGGGGCAACCAAAATTTGCGATCTAGCATCTAATGGACGTAATTTTGAAACTACATTTAAAATACAAGGCAAGGTATACCATAAGATTGGGTCGTTGATGCAGATGCAGAATGATGACCCGAAGTTTCTCCAAGTCCATTTTATGGGTAACTGTGAAGAACGCGTGACAACTCGATGCCAGTATAATTTCATCGAACGAGAAAAGACAGAGCAATTGTGGAATTGTTCTAAACATTTTTAGAAAATCATAATCAATTTATTCAATTGTTTAAACAAGTGTCGCCCCAATTAAGAAATGACAATTATCAAATCGTCATCAAAGCTGAAAATGTACCAGCAGGAGAACACGCTGGTAGGTTCAACGCTCCAACCGTAGATGAGGTTACTGTAATTATGGTTGGTGATCTAGTCGATAACAGGGCTATCAAAATCACACGTCGCGACAGCACTGTAAGTATGATTTCTGACCTGCACCGCTCATACGACGCACTGCAATATCCAGTGATATTCTGGCAAGGACAGGATCAATATCACATCAACATTAAACAGTATGATCTAGTAACTGGTAATGAAACAAACAAAAAAGTAAGTTCGATGAACTACTACGCTTACCGACTGATGATAAGAATTAATCAGGACAAGTATATCCTTCGATATCGTCAGCTTTATCATCAATACGTTGTGGACATGTACGCTAAGATTGAAAGTGAACGTTTGAGATTTATTCGATTCAACCAAGCTAAATTACGATCAGAGGAATACATTCACTTACGAGATGCTATTACAGGAAACATCGATGGAAATTTACACATCAACGTCATCGGAAAAGCCTTTATTTTACCTTCTAGCTACATCGGAAGTCCACGGAACATGCAGGAATACATACAAGATGCGATGACTTACGTAAGTCATTACGGTCCTCTGGATCTGTTCATCACATTTACATGTAATCCACATTGGGAGGAAATACAAAATTTAAAATTACCAGGCCAAAAATCAATGCATCGTCACGATCTCACTGCACGTATTTTCCAGCAAAATTTAAAATCCTTAGTGGATTTAATCGTAAAATATTCAGTTTTCGGCCAGACTCGATGCTAACTATATTCAATTGAGTGGCAAAAACGAGGCTTGCATCATGCCCACATTTTGATTTAGCTTGCAGTTAAAATCCGTCCAGAAGAAATTGATCAAATAATTTCAGCTGAAATTCCCGATCCATTAATTGACCAAAAATTATTTGATATTGTTACCAGTCACATGATCCATGGACCGTGCGGTATTTTTAATGTGACATCGCCCTGTAGGGAAAATGTAAGAAGTGTTTTCTAAAACAATATTCGAATGATACTGTTACTGATATCGACGGTTATCCATTGTATCACCGCCGAAACTTTGAGAATGGTGGCCCCACATTCACAATGCGAATGTCAAATTCTACAAATCAAGTTGAAATTGACAATCAGTGGGTGGTACCATACTCACCATTGCTTTCTAAAACGTATAAAGCCCATATTAATGTCGAGTTTTGCAGTTCCGTAAAATCAATTAAATATATTTGCAAATATGTTAACAAAGGCAGTGAATTAGCTGTATTTGAAGTAAGAAATATAAATAAAAATGACGAAATAACACAATATCAAATGGGTAGATACATTCGCAGCAACGAATCTATCTGGCGTATTCTCAGTTTTTCTATACATGAAAGAGAACCTTTTGTCCAGCATCTAGCAATACATCTTGAAAACGGTCAACGTGTATATTTCACAAAAGAAAATTTTCTCCAAAGAGAGCACTAGAGCCACCAAAAACGACTAACTGCATTCTTCACATTCTGTCAAAAATCTGATGTGTTTCGCCAAATTGCAAAAACTTTATTATATACTGATGTCCCACGCTATTTTACATGGAACAATTCAGGTAAAAAATGGGAGCCACGTAAACAGGGAGAACCACATCCTTCAATCACGGGCATATTCAAATCCAAAGTATTGGGTCGACTTTACACAGTACATCCAAAACAATGTGAGTGCTTCTTTTTGCGTTTATTGTTGGTGAATGTTCCTGAACCAACGTCTTTCAAATTTTTGCGAACAATTAATGGTCAAGTATTCAATACATACCAAGATGCATGTAAGGAGTTGCAATTGCTGGAAGGTGACAATCATTGGGACCTAACACTGGCTGATGCAGCATTGACATCAATCCCGCATGCCATTCGTCAACTGTTTGCTATTATTTTGACGACATGTTATCCAACACAATCATCGTCTTTGTGGGAAAAATACAAAAACTATATGACTGAGGACATAATACACCGAGTTAAGCAAACAAACCAAAGTTCAAATATAGATTACACCCCAGAGATGTATAATGAAGCTTTAGTGTTGATAGAGGATTTATGTATTTTAATTTCAAATTTGCCCCTTAATCATTATGGTATGCCATCACCTGATCGCCCGGCCACCGACTTAGTAAACAGTGATTTGCAACGAGAAAAACAGTATAATGACGTTGATTTAGCTACAATTATTGCGAATAATGGGCCATTATTGACAGATGAACAAAAAATATTTATAATCGGATTATGCTGACTGTTAATGATGAACAAGGCGGCTTTTTTTTCTTGGACGCACCAGATGGAACCGTTAAAACATTTTTAATATCGTTGATCCTTGCAAACATACGATCGCAGCAGAAAATTGCGTTGGCAATTGCATCTTCAGGCATTTCTGCAACTTTATTAGATTGTGAACGAGCTGCACATTCAGCATTCAAGCTGCCATTAGACATTCATAATAAACCAGATGCGATGTGCAACATTAAAAAAAAAGTGGAATAGCTACGGTATTGCAAATGAGTTCAATAATAATCTCCATGGTCCATAAACATTCACTCGAAGCATTACACAGAACTTTGCAAGATTTAAACGGCAACGAGAAATTATTCGGTGGTACCGTCCTACTACTGTCTGGTGATTTTCGACAGACATTGCCAGTCATTCCTTGCTCTACTTTTGCCGACGAAATTAACGCATGTTTAAAGCAATCATTTTTATGGCGATATGTCGAAACACTGCAACTGACCATAAACATGCGAGTACAATTGCAAGGTGATCCATCGGCGCAAATATTTTCTAAACAACTTCTGGATATTGGAAACGGGGAAGTGGAACTGCATCCCAATGCACAATATATCAAAATGCCTGACGATTTCTGTACTATTGTTAAGACAAAAAATGAACTGATTGAGAATGTCTTCCAGGATATACTGAATAATTTTCAAGATGATTGGCTCAGTAATCAGTTTATTTTGGCAGCAAAAAATGTTGATGTTGACGAAATAAACTTCCAGATACAGCAATTGTTGCCAGGTGATCTAATGGATTTTAAATCAATAGACACTGTCGTTGATGAAAATGAGATCGTGAATTTTCCAACTGAATTTTTAAATTCTCTGGATATACCAGGAATGCCACCGCACAACTTCAGTTGAAAATTGGTTCACCAGTTATTCTGCTGCGAAACTTAAATCCACCTAGATTATGCAATGGTACACGTTTGGTCATTAAAAGAATTACCGGAAATGTTCTTGAAGCAACCATTTTAACTGGAAAGTTTAAAGGTGAAATTGTCCTGTTGCCACGAGTTCCACTGATACCGTCAGTTTTTAATACCATTCAAAAGGCTTCAATTCTCGATTCGTCTCGCTTTCGCGATGACCATTAATAAATCTCAAGGCCAAACAATCTCCGTTTGTGGCTTGGACTTAGAAAATTCATGTTTCTCGCATGGAAATGTCGCATGCTCCCGTGTGGGGAAACCGTAATCTATTTGTCTTAGCAAAAGACAAGTTAACGAAAAATATTGTGTACCGAATAGTAATTAGTTAAATTAAAATTATTTATTGTTATAATTTACGGTATAAGAAAAACATAAAAAATATTTGCTAAAAATAAAAGTTATTCACCTCATTTGTAAAATTAAAGCTTCATATATTTTGTTACTTAACAAAATTTTGTAAGTAATTCATATATTATACTATACTCAAACAGAAAATTAATAACATGCAAAATTTTAAAGTATTTTGTTTTATGTTTCATTTCAACTCACCGAAATTGTAAACGAAGATTAATTTCACTGCATTGTATAGTTTAGAATAATATTATACAACGTATTAAAACAAAGCCACAGCAACGCGTGGCCGGGTCAGCTAGTTATAAATATAGTACGTTAACAATTTAAATATAAATATTTTTAAATAATTAGAGTAATTGGTATTAAAAACTATATACTTATATATAAATGTATAAGAATGTAAAACTATTTAATTACTGTCCTTTATAAAAAATGAATGAAATATACAAATTCACTGATGAATGGGTACGAAAAAGAGAATTACTTAACGCCCGTATGCGAAAAAGTCGTAAAAGAAAAGGTAGCATATCCAAACAATTATATTTTCTTAACCAATTTTATAGAAGTTTTCACTTCTATCGTGTGGTCATAAATATATACACAACTTTAAATTTGTTTTTATTTGTTCAATGAAGAATTAATGCTTAAAATTTCATAAAAAAAAGTAAAAAAAAGGAAGAATTCTAAAATTTAATTACATATAAAAACAAATTATATGATCACAAAACACACCTTCCTTGGAGCGTTAAATAAACTAGACGCACAAATTCTATACAAAATGCAACCACAAAATGGCATTTCATTGAAGAGAGCCAAACGAATGAAAGAAATTTAACAGATAAAATTTAAACTCCACTGCTTTTACAAAACCTGTGTGAATGGGCTAGCATTCTATACATTTTGTTATAGAAATAAAATAGTCATTGTTATATATATAGTACTCAGTTATTATATATATAGCTGTTCTTATTCACATCCATAATCTTAATTTTTTCATTATGCGACTTTTTAATTAAAATTAAAATCAGCGTAAATAATACTTTACGTCTGTTTTTATTAATGTATCTGGATTTTAACTTCATTATTTAGGGTTTTTTTTTCGAAACTGTAATTTTGAGTTTTATTCTCTCTTACTGATTTATATGTAAACAGGTATTTTAAGATCATCCAATACCTGTAACGACTGAACCCTTAAAGACCACTTTTAAAAAAAACCGGTATACTGTCAATTTACTTTTAAATATTGGCATAAATAACTTCTATATGAAACATTACCTTCAATTACTATTTTAACAGTTTACTTCCTTTTTAGTATATTTTAATGAAATTGATATCGTAGATTATAATACATGTATGCAGTAGATAAGAAATCACAAAAATTAAAATGCCATTTAAGTAATCTTCCATCTCTTCTATATCTATGTATGTATATATATATATATATGTAATGACTTCTAATTTTCCTTAACTGTACCCCGTAAATTATTTTCTAGTTCTTTCGCCTCTGACTGTTATAATCTTAATCTAATTGTACGACCGCATAATCTTAATCTAATTGCTCCCGCTCATTTGCAGCCAATCACGACTCCTGTTATAAAAGAGTCGTACGACCTTCACCGCCACTATAAAAGCTCTGAACACACGGTTACGCGCGCTTCTTCTCATCATGTAGTCTGCCGCATCTAGTGTTTGTGTATTGTGTGTGTATATTTGTGATTACGTACATCTATGTGTCGTCCTTGTCTTGCTTAAATGTTTTCAAGATGTATAATAAAAAGTTTAATTAACCAATAGAATGCCACTGCCAGCTCCAGTCAAAAAATCCATCATTACTACATCGTCGTATTACAGAAGCCGGAAGGACAGTTTCCTGTGCGGGAAAGAAGCCACGCTCTGAAGTGAAAATTCTACAAAAGAAATGTGAACGAATCGAGTCCTCGAAAGGGTATTCCCCCTTTCGCCTGATAACAAGTACGGGGAAATTCCCGTTACTTCTGTGCTTTGTAAAAAAGAAAAGAAAATCGTAAGATGTGAAAAAGTGTCCCATTCGTCAAATTCTTCACAGTGCAAAAATCTCCAATTTGGTGTACAAAAAATGGCCATCATCGATCTGTTTCTTTTTCAAATTTTAAGATAATTAATAATGCATATTTTCTGTTTTTTTATTTCACTTTAAATTTATTTTGAGTATTATTTATTTGGCATATTTTTAATAGCATTGCAATGCTTGTTTTAAGTTTGATAAAACAATATTTATTTAAGTAAGAAATTTAAGTTTTTTTTTCATGTTTGATATTTGAATATTGATTATGACTAATATTAGTAATTGCAAAATTTTGATTTGTGTTGAAATTTTTTCATACTTGATTTTGAATATTGATTATTAGTAACTGCAAATTTTTGATTTTTAATTTTATATTTTTGGTATTTTTATTTTGTACTTCAAAATTTTTAAGAATTATTTAAAATTCTAATTTTTATATGATTCTCAGATCGGGCTTTAAAATGGAAACTAATAATCAACCCAATTTAGCTGTAAATAGTAATATGAATCAAAAAAATTCCCAGTGAACCCTTTTTAATTGCATTTGACCCCGAAAATGGAATGAGAATAGAAGCGTGGTTAGAGTATTTTAATAATGCATGCAAAATTAGTAATAAAGACAATGATTGGAAAATGCTTAATATCTCAAAATACCTCAAAGGTTCTGCTCTAAATCATTATATTAATTCTTGCCTTAATATTTCTAATTTTGATGATATGTGTAATATCCTTATTGAAAATTTCTTAAAACCTAACATAGTAAATTTGTCAGATTTCTCTCAACACCAGCTAAGAAATAATTTAGATCAATATTTTCACCAGAAACTAAATTGTGGTAGACAATTAGGTCTATCTCCGCAACTCATTTTGGAAGGACTGACTGATGGAAAAAAAAATGCCCACCAATATTAAACAATTAATGACCATTAACCCTCCCACCTCACCTACAGAATGGCTCATGGTAGCTACCCGCCTAATGAAAACACAAGCAACTAAACCAGAACCAAATAGTTATAGACCAACACAAAATGCTTACAGACCTCCAAATAACTCTTTTAGACCAAATTTTCAAAATTTTAACAGAATGCGTCCCCAACATCTCCCAAATCATCAGGCTCACAATTTTGTCAATCGAGGATTTAGAACCAACCACCACACACATTTTCAAAATGGAATGCCACCAACACCATGTAGTTTTTGTACTCGACAAGGCATTCTCAATGCTTACCATTGTAAGCAACAATGTCCATTTAATCAAACCGAATTAAGACAAACCCCATGTAATTGTGACTCATCGTTGGCTACTAACACTGCTTCTCAGAGCTCGGGGAACCCTGTTAGTAATCAACAAATCCCAAACCAGAGACAACAACCTTCTACTGAGGCCCCTGGCCCAGCATATTGGCAATTAAAAGTGTCCGGACACGTCTCACCATTGCCAAGCCTAGCTAACTTGGACAATTTACCTTTTACAGGAAAAAATAATGTAAATATTGTTATTGACACTGGATCCAACTTATCTTTAATTTCTGCAGATACTGTAAATAAACTTAAACTAACAAAACAAAGAACTAGGCCTATATATATTAATCAAGCCCATGGCAATTTTCAATTAAATCAACTATGCAAAACTTTCCTAAGAATAGGACAAATTGAACGAAATATAAATCAGTATATTATTAATAGTAGTTTACCTTATATTATCCTAGGACTACCAGAGTGTAGCTAATATAAATTTATGATTGATTGTGAATATAACCAATTGTTACAAAATGGACAAATTATTGTAAATAACTCTAGCAAAATCAACAAACAAATGTCTTTACACATACAGGAAAATGTAAACAAACCTAAACCTAATCAGGAAGATTTAGTCAATACCTCAGAGGAAATTTTTTCACCTCTGATTGTTAAAGAACTATCTCCTAACCTGGTGCAACTTATTTCAGAATACTCCCATGTTTTTTTTCAAAAAATAAATATGATGTAGGTAAAATAAGAATGGAACCCCCTAGAATTAATTTAACATCAGATCTCCCAATTTCTCAGAGAGCATACAGAACATCAGCTACTTCAGAAGCTGAGATTAATAAACAAATTCAAAATTTACTAGTTGCAGGTTTAATTAAGGAATCAACTAGTTGTTATTCTTCCCCTGTTACTTTGGCTTACAAAAGAGATGAAAAACAAAAAACAAGACTATGCATTGACTACAGAAAATTGAATGCAATTTGTAAAACAGATGCAGAACCCTTACCTCGAATAGACTCCCTGCTAGATAAATTAAATATTGCTAAAATTTTTTCTACTCTTGACCTTGCCAGTGGTTACTGGCACATTCCTCTTCACGATAAAGATAAAGAAAAATATTAGCTTTTATTACAACTGAAGGTTTATATGAATTTCAAGTTCTCCCTTTTGGTTTTCGAAATGCCCCTGCAATTTTTAATCGCATTATTCGTAAAATTCTAAATAAACATAAATGTTCAAATTTTGCTTGTCACTATTTTGATGATATAGTTATTTTTTCAAATTCTTTAGAGGAGCACTATGCTCATTTAAGAAAAGTATTCAAAATTTGTGAGGAGGAAAACATTAAACTAAAATTCTCAAAATGTGTTTTTACAAAAAATAAAATAAAATTTTTTAGGCTATGAAATTAAAGAAGGTTGCATTACACCAGATAATCAAAATATTGAAACTATTAAAAAATTACAGCCCCCTAAAAATGTTAAACAACTTCAAAGTTTTCTTGGTTCTGTAAATGTTTATAACAAATTCATTGATTCATATGCTAAAATTAGAGAACCTTTAAATCAACTCTTAAAGAAAGATAAACAATGGAATTGGACTGCTGAATGTCAAACCGCCTTTGAATTGTTAAAAAATAAATTAGCAACTAAACCTGTATTACAATTATATGATCCTAAATTACCTCTTCATGTCTTCTGTGATGCTTCTCAAAGTGCAATTGGTGCAGTTTTAAAACAGCCAGATAATTCTGATACTCTTCACCAAATATCTTATCATTCTAGAACTTTACGTGACTATGAAAAAAATTATTGTATCACAGAATTGGAATGTTTGGCCATAGTAGATGCTCTTGATAAGTTTTATTATTATTTATACATGGTAAAAAATTCATAATCCACACTGATCATGCTGCTCTTGTTTGGCTTAAAAATGTGAAAAATTTAAGGGGTAGGTTATTTCGTTGGTCTTTAAAATTAAGCATGTTTGATTATGAAGTAAAATATTTAAAAGGGACTAATAATGATGAAGCTGACATGTTGTCGAGACATCCTATTGCTCAATATATCCAACACTCTGTACATTTACTTGAATTAGATGAGATAAAAACATATAAAAATTTAGACAATATAAATGGATCTAAATATAAGAAAGTTGATGATGTCATTGTCCTTAAAAAGAAAAATCTGTTTAAAAAAAATTGTTGTACCTTTTCATTAAGAAGAAAAATTTTGCAAAATGCTCATGAACAATTTGGACACCCAGGTACGCAAAAAATGATAAATTTAATTATCCTCAATACTATTGGCCTCATATTAACTTGGATAATTCAAAATTTGTTAAACATTGTGATGTATATCAATTAAATAAGAAGAAAAGGCAAAAAAGATTTGGCCTTTTACAGGCTGTACCTCCCACAGATCAACCTTTTGAGTGTATCTCTGCTGATATTGTTGGTGGATTTAATTATTATAATTCTACTAAAAAATTTCTCCACTTAATAATAGATCATGCAACTCGTTATGTTTGGGCTTTTCCTTCCAAAAGTGAAACAACAGAAACCTATGCAAATTGTTTGAAAGAACTTTTCCAAATTCAAATACCCAGTAAATTGTTAAATGATAGAAATGGTGCTTTTACCTCATCTAGATTTAAACGCTTTTTAAGAAATTATAGTGTGAAACATTTATTAGCTACTTCTCATCATCCTCAGACAAATGGAAAATGTGAACGTGTTAATCAGTCTATTGTAACTAAATTAAGATGTAAAGTAAATTCTTCTCCTACCAAAATTCCATGGACTAAACTTTTAGAACAAGTAATTAATGAATATAATTTAACACCTCACTCAGTCACAAAATTCCCTCCTGCATATTTGTTCTTTGGCAGTATACCATATACACCTCCATTAGCTCAAAATCAATTTTACCCTCCAGTTGAAGAAGCCAGAAAATTAGCAAAAGAAAACACTATTAAATATCATGAGAAAAACAAAATTAAATATGATGCTCGTTTCATTGATTCTCCCTTTGAACCTGGTGACATTGTAATGTATGAAGAATTTAATTATCCAAATCGTAAAAAATTATCCCCAGTTTTTTCCGGCCCCTATGAAATAGTACAAAAATTGTCAGATGTAAATTATGAAATAACCAAACCCAATGCTTTAACCAAAAAACCTACTGAAATTGTTCACGTGTCAAAATTGAGAACTTATTATCCTCCTGAAGAATTAAAATTAAGTGACAAATGATAATCATTTTAATAACCACAAAAAAAATAATTCACACACAGCTACACAAAACCAGACCATTGTCCTTTTACCCCACTGAGGTGGACCCCCTTCTTTCCACTCTTAGGATAATTTTTCTTTTTTTTAAAAAAAAAAATGTTGTTGTGAAATATTACAATGAGAAACGAATACAGATCTTATAAATGTGCGAAACATGGGTCCACCTTCCAATCCAGTTCAAATTTTTCCTGTTTACATCTCAGTATTCTGTTTCAGTTTTGGAGAATTGTGTACTCTTGGATGGAAACAGGGAAGAGTTTGAATTAAATTCCCCTTCCTTAATAGTCTAATATACTGAGATTATTAAGTTTACTTTTAGACGAAGTCTATTATTTTATTTTGAAACAAACTTAGATGTTCCTTTGATGTTTGTCCTTGATGGTATTTTATACTACAATTATGTTTTTGAATCTTATTTTTGTTTACATTCCATTTCAAGTGCTTATTGTTTTTATTTTTGATATAGTGTACTTTTATGATGCAACGTTTATAGTGGTAACCAGTATTACTTCAACCACTCAAGAAAAAGTGAACATTTTGAACTTTGATACAATTTGAACTTCCATGCACTTTGAACTTTGCTACATTTTGAATTTTATTACATTTTTGAATTTAATACACTTTGAATTTTAATACATTTTGAAGGTTATTTATGGGTACCCATATTTTACAGTTATATTAGTGTATATTTGTTATCATATTTTATTTCTGTGTTGGAGTATTTATGTCTGCTGGTTGGTGTGAAGGAAAATTTTTAATAATAATATTTAATTTAAAATTTAATATCTCTGTAAGGTACTTGTGTGTGTCAAGGGCCCTGGCGCATACACGCGTCTTACGGAGGGGGGGGGAATGTAATGACTTCTTCTAATTTTCCTTAACTGTACCCCGTGAAATTATTTTCTAGTTCTTTCGCCTCTGACTATTATAATCTTAATCTAATTGTACGACCGCATAATCTTAATCTAATTGCTCCCGCTCATTTGCAGCCAATCACGACTCCTGTTATAAAAGAGTCGTACGACCTTCACCGCCACTATAAAAGCTCTGAACACACGGTTACGCGCGCTTCTTCTCATCATGTAGTCTGCCGCATCTAGTGTTTGTGTATTGTGTGTGTGTATATTTGTGATTACGTACATCTATGTGTCGTCCTTGTCTTGCTTAAATGTTTTCAAGATGTATAATAAAAAGTTTAATTAACCACAAGAATGCCACTGCAAGCTCCATTCAAAAAATCCATCATTACTACATCGTCGTATTACATATATATATATATACATATATAGTGATGTATGTGCGTCCCCGCCTTGAGACATCTGGGACTTGCTTCCCACGGCCGGGTCAGTTTTTAGAAGAATGATGACCACACGTTCAAAAACACCTGCAGTCGCTAATATACTGCGACGGACGTGTCTTAATTAGCCCCTGCAACCTTTGACCCGAGGGGAAGCATTTCGCCACCACCGGATGTGGGGTGTGAAAGGGGACGCGCGGACGTCGGTGAACCGCAGAGAGAGGGAGAGAACAGCGAAACTTCGCATGGAACAGACATCAACAAGATCCCTCCCTCACAAAATTATTTTGGACTCTAAAATCATCTCATAGTGAAAACTTGTATATTAATGTAAATAATAGCTGTGACAATTAAACTAAATTATTATATTTCAAACACGCTACCATTATTGAATCAAACGTCACAATATATATACACAAAAATCAAATTTCAATATTCTAAAATATAACATCAAAGAATAATAGAGAAACCACAGAGTTAGATAATTATGGTTAAATTTGAATGAGATTAAGTGGGCTTATAAATAGAACAGTAAAATGGAATTGTTCATTTGGATAGGAAAATTTCGTCGTGCAGTCAGAATTCATAATTTGAAGGTCTGCACTCCATTAGAATGTAGCGGCTGCCCCCTATGCAAAGTTACTTCTCTCCATTATAAACTACACTCTATAATCCTTTTCTACTTGTGTTAATAACTATTTCCTAAGGTTTACGTCAGTCGTAACTTTCATGTGCATTCGTTTCAGGCAAGCAAATTAAATGAACGGAATGAAAGTGTCAGAGTGGATCGAATGAAGTTTCTATAGACAATATGTAAAAAAATTTATCTGTTCTTATTACAACAATTTTTCTTTTATTAACAAGTATTTCAATAATTACTGTTAACAAATAATTTAATAAATATCGTTTACAAGTATTTTAATAACTACTGTTATGATTATTGCCCTTTATTTTAATAGCTTTTATAGTTCCAAAAAAACATTAGATTCATACAAAATTAACCAAAAATAATTTTTTTATTTAACCAAAAGATTAAAAGTTAGATTTAAGAGAAATAATTTCTGTTGATTAAAATATTTCGTGCGAAAAATTCTGTGTCTGCGTTAAAAACTACTTGCTAAAGTTTATTTAAGTTATGACTTTAAAAGTAAATTTGTGCATTTATTTCTTACCTATTGACTAGGTACAACATAAGTACAAAGAGGCTGATGGTGGGAGTGTTCCACACACCCTCAGCCCTCCAACTTTAAATTTATCAATTTATTTTCTAGGGAGAAAGACATGCCCTTTGTGCTTACGATATTAAAATCATTCTGAGTGTATACCCAAAAGATATATGGCTCCACATTTATACTGAAGGCAGTACTCATGATAACGGGTGAGCTGGGGTCGGTTTCTATAGTGAAAACCTTTTTGAAAGCTCTTTCACTGAAGTTATAGGCGCTACAAACTTTGATGCAGAGATGGAGGCTGCGAGTTAAGCAACGTGCAATATGACCAATTTAAATACCTCACATAGACAAATTGTTTTCCATGGGGATTCTCAGCCTGTGATCCTCACTCTCTGATTCTTTAGCAATAACGACTCAATAAAGGTGGAGGAGCTGAAGCAAAAAAATTGTGAACTCAACTGTGCTGATTGTATTATTGTCATCCTAAGGATCCCTGGCAACGAAAGAGCAAACTCACTAGCAAAGCGTGGCTGTAACCTCCCAAATCCTTCTGGTGGCTTATCGTGCAACCAATCTTTTTTTTTTATCTCCAGATCCGTTGGAAAATCCATTCGCAAAACTTAAATGATGCTAAGGGAAAGATCTGGGAGACCCTGCTCCATAATCCAGTCCGGATGTATCTTCCCAGACAAACCTTCTCTACAAATTTTAGAATTCGGAGAAAACATGATTATTTTCCGGAATTTTATAAAGGGTGAAATCTTCTCTCAGTCGTGCCTTGAGCTGTGGGTGGAAAGGAAGGATGGCTCGCCATATCACTTTTCAAACTTGTTGAATGAAGGATGGAAACATCTCCACACCTAACGGGTGAAAACGCTTGTGACGTGGCTCCGCCCACGCCCTGTTTTGGGGTGTAACTGTTTGCATATAGTGTGGGTGAAACAAAGAACTTTTAGCAGTCCCTTGTGTTGTGTTTTCTTGAGTCGTGTGAATTCATTTTATCGACGATTTTTAGTGCTGACATTTAGTGGTCCGTCGAGCCGGAGTAGAATTAGTTGTGCAATTGTGAAGTACAAAGAATTTTATTTGAGAAATAAGTGTTATTTCTGTGTTAGAAAGCGAAGTGCTGACTGTTAAGGCCGCCTTAACCATTTGTATTTTTTGTCAACTTGGCGAGCGCCAAGACGACAAAAAAATACATTGGGTTGTAAGAAAGAACTTCGGCGGGAAACGTTAGTTGAAGGTCAGGCTGCGTGCCTAGCAGACGTACGGTCTCAAATTATTAAAGTTTTTTAGGAAATACAGTCCATTGTTTATTTAGTTAAATTTATTTGTGTCTCTCCATGATTTGGTCGAGTCGACCGGAGAGTAATTAGTTTATCTTAATTTCGAACCAGAAAAGTCCAACAAAATGGAAATAACAAGTTTGAATAGACTACGAGGCGCCTTGAAAGCTACGGTGAAAAAAGTGGAACTGTTCGGAACGGGAAGTGAGCCGTCTCCTTCATCGAAAGAAGTGAAACTATAATTAAACAATATCTCCGCTCTGAGAGATAAAATTGATTGCATCAGAAAGGATTATTACAGCCTTCCAGCAAACGTCGACAATGAGCTCGAACAATTAGAAGATCGTCTTGATAAAACAGAGGTAAGATTTCATTTCTTACTCTCTGAACTTGATAATACAAAAAATATTTCAGTGTCGGAAGTTATTTCTAAAGAAAATAATGTTCTGTCCGTAAATGAAAGTAGACAAACTAGTATAAAATTACCTGAAATTCCTTTACCGCAATTTAGCGGTTTGTATGAAGAATGGAGTACATTTAAAGATCAATTTGACAATTTAATTTCTTATAACGAAAAGCTAACAAATTCGCAGAAACTCTATTATTTACGCTCCACTCTTAAAGGTCACGCAAAGCAAATTGAATGCAGCGATGACTCATTTGAAGCATTGCTTGAAACTTTAACACTAAGGTATGAAAACAAACGCACGATTTTTTATATGCATTTACACGCAATTATAAATCAAGAAAAAATTCAGCATGAAGCTGCCAGAGAATTGCGTTATTTTGTAGACAATGTAAAAAAAATTTTAAGGTCGTTAACAGGTTTAAAATTCACCAGAAATGAATTTTCAGATACTATTTTAGTAAACATATTGTTATCTAAGTTAGATAAAGAAACCAGGAAATTATTTGAATCCACCCTAAAATCTACAGATATTCCAAAATTAGATGAATTTCTTGAATTTGTTTAAAAAAGAAGTATGGTTCTTGAAAGTATTAATCGAAATTCTAATTCTTTTATGAAACCAATTAAAAATTCTTCTATTCCATTTAAGCCTAAATCATTAGTAATTAATTCAAGTGAAACTGTAAAATGTATTTTATGTAAAGGTTTTTATTTTTAAACAACTGTAACTCTTTTCAAAATATGAATCTTTCTCAAAGGTATGATTTTGCTCGAAAGCATAAACTTTTGCCTGAACTGTTTGCGCAATTCGCATTATTATTCTACATGTAAATCAAAATTTATGTGTAATTTTTGCGGGAAAAAACACAACACTCTTCATAAATCAAACGAGGAGTTGCGTTCACCTGACAGACTGCCTCCACAAGATCAATTTAATACGGAAAATGAATTAACTATATATGCGCGAAGAAAACTCGTCACACAACCGCAAAATCTTTACTCTTTGCAGGCACCGTTACAAAGTTTAAGCAATACAACGAGGGAGAATTCCACAGTATTACTGAGCACAGCTGTTCTGTTCGTTCAGAATTGTTATGGGGATAAGTTTAAATGTAGAGTAATTTTAGACTCAGCTAGTCAAATAAATCTGACATCTTCCGAATTCGCGACCTTTTTAAAACTAAAAAGAGAAAAAATTTATGATCTAGGGTTTATGGAACTATTTCCAACAAAAATGTAAGTTTTAATGCTGAATTAGAATATTTAGTTATTCCAAAAATAACTGATTTGATCCCCTCAGTTGCATTAAATATTTCTGGCATCCAATTGCCTCAGGATATTCAGTTAGCTGATCCAGAGTTCTCCAAAGCTGGTAAGGTGGATATGCTATTAGGAGCCGAAGTATTTTTCAGAATTTTAAAGTATGAAAAAATGCAAATTGGTGAATCTATTGTTCTACAAGGCTCAGTTTTTCGTTACGGGAAAGCTTCCAATTAGCCAACCCATTAAAAGTTTTTTTTTTAAAATCAAGAATTGAAGTAAATTCAGAGGAATCAATATCTCGGTTTTGGGAAATGGAAGCTGTTGAGGAAGTGAAAGAATTAAAGAATGAGGAGGAACTTTTTTGTGAAAATCACTTTAACCCTCTTAGCGGTTTGAACGTCTTTTTCCGCACGTCTAGAGATGCTTCGAAAACGCACTACACGTCTTTTTCTGACTTCAAGAGAGTGCTTCAAAAGCGGGTAGGCCGTGTTTTTCTGAAATCCTTTCCCCTCTTTTATGGTTTAACACCATGAAAGATAATTAGGGAGGGTTGTGGCGACACAATGGTCACTGACAGGAAATTTTACGACTCTCGGGGAACCCAGCATTTTGACCCTGAAGCAATCGTAAAAAAGTTTGGAAGAATTTATTTAGACCCCTTAGTGAACGAACTATAAGTTAGTGTTTGTAATTTAACTTCATTTGAGATATTATTGCGTTTGAATTAAATAAATTCTTTTTGTACTTTTAGCAATTTAACATTTTTTTTTCAAGTTTTGAAAAATGTTTCAACGTATAAATAAAATATTATATAATTCACTTTTGATTTTATATTAATTTGAAGTTTTAATAAGTTGGGACTGTAATCTGCTATTTTATATAGTTGGACAAATAACTTTTTAAGTATATTCTCTTTGCTTGATTAACTCGTATTATTTTCTTCATCTTAAAATGATGAAACGGAAAATTAAGTTTTTAAAATATATAAATCTCTATATAATATCTAGAACTATATTTTTAATTGCTTCGTTTTTCTTCTCTTAACCAATGTTTTCAGTTTTTAAACCATGATTATTTCATTATAAGGTGTCAAAAAAGTTAATAAGAAACCGAACGCTTCAAAATTTAAAACCTTTTAAACTTTCCATCTACTAAAAATGAATAATTTTTAAACTTTTGCATGAAATTATTTGTAAAAAATTCTTACGCTTTCATAAAAATAATAATGGAAAAACTAATTCAGATCCATATTTTTTTTTTTAATTTTAAAGCCAGATGTTCAGGGCGCGTATTGTTACAATACACCAAATTACATTTGAATTAAAAAAAAAATGCTTGAGTTTCAGTTTACTTCAGAGAAAACATGAATGAGGGTTTTTTTATACCAATTCATATTTTTAACCTTGAATATTTGAATAAATAGTAATTAAAAATATTCGGATACATTTACAGTTGACATTTACGCATATAAATAAATATAAAGATCAATTTGAAATTGTTTTTAAACATATTTGTTTATGCAAAATTTTTAAATATTAATTTTTTTAAAGCTAACTGGAGAACAAGTAATTAAAATCTGGATATCTATTATAATTAACATTCAGAAAATATCCAGATTTTCCTACAAAACTAGGAATTATGGAAAGGATGGTGCACTATCCTGCATGCTTCGTCTGTAACATTGATTCTTCGTCTCAGCCCGGTAGTCACTGGATAGCCTTCTATTTATTATCCCCTTCTATAATGAAGGGGAGTTCTTCGATTCTTATGGAAACGAGCCGACATATTTTACAGGACCTATTGCCAACTTTGCTCTTCGCTATAACCGAATGAAGTATAACCCAATGACCTTACAATCAAATATAACTGCTGTGTGTGGACAGTATTGTATATATTACTTGTATTCTAGATGTAGAGGTAAAACTCTGAAAAACATTCAATCATATTTTGTCAATTGTGATGTATGCAACGACCGTCGTGTGTACGATTTTGTATGTAAACGATTTCGTATATGTGTCAATTTTTATTAATAAATAAATATTTAAACTGTATATAACCTGTGTCTGTCTTTTTCTGTTTAAACCTAATGCTTGCAATATTTTATTCATTCAAAATGGAATTTCCGAGCTTACAACACCCTTTTACAATGATGGTCGCTGGACCAACTCAATCGGGAAAATCGTTTTTTGTGCGAGATCTGCTAAACTTTAAGGCCTTGATGTTTAAGCCCTCCATCGACAAAGTGATTTGGTTTTATGGGATAAGTCAACCACTGTATGATGATATTGAAAATGTGGAATTTGTGGAGGGGTTTCCTTCGAATTATAAAGAATATTTAAGTAAGAATACGTTGTTTATTATCGACGACTTAATGGCAGAATGTGGAAACGATCCTCGATCAATTATTCACAAAAGGTAGCCATCATTTAAATTTAAGTGCCATTTTTATTATTCAGAATATTTTCCATAAAGGTGGAGAAATGAGAAATATTAGTTTAAATGCACACTACTTGATACTGTTTAAAAATCGTAGGGATCTAAGTCAGGCAATGCATTTAGGCAGGCAATTGTACCCGAATCATATTAAATTTTTTCAAGAAGTTTACGATGACGCTACTAAAAAACCGTATTCTTATTTATTAATGGATTTAAAGAAACACGTGTCTCCAGGAAATGAGGTTACGCACACAGATTTTGCCTAATCAGATTCAATATATTTATCAATTAAAATATAAATAAGGACTGCAAGTGACAAAGAAAATTAGTTTCTAACATGACATTGTCCAGTCAACAAGTCAAAGATTTGCAGTTCATTTATACCTGCCCTCACCTGTTACGTAAGCATTTATTGAAGAAATTACCTAATCATAGCGTAAAAGCGATTTGTGAGTGTGCTTTGAATCTTTTAAAGGGAAATATCCCCATAACTAAACAACAAAAAAAGTTTTTGACAAAGTACAAATCTACTTTAAGAAAAATTGGTAATAAAAAGGGAACTTTATACAAGAAGAAAAAATTAATTATACAACATGGGTTTTTTTTAAACATTCTCATTCCAGCAGCCGTGACAGCCATCTCAACTTTACTCAATGCAGCAGGCTAAAAAATTTGTGCTTATTCCAGAAGATCAATTGATAAAAAATACTCCTAGTCAACAGCAAGTGACAGAATTTGATCACCAAATGTCTAAAATTTTAAACAGTAAGCTGCCTGATTATGAAAAAGTACACCGTTATTATGAACTGTTAAAACGAAAAATGAATTTACAAGACTACAACCTACCAGGAATAACTTCTGAAAATCATGCATTTGAGGATGAGCACCCTGTTCAAAAGGATGAACCTGTCAAATTGAAAGAAGAAATCAAGCCTAAAGTGGACGCAAATTACATGCCTATTATTTTAGAGTCTGTGCCAAAGTTTTATAAAAATCAAGCATCGACGTTATTGAACATTCTTAAAGATAAACCAAATATTTCGAACTGGAACGAGCATGGGGAAGTTTCTTTTAAAGATAAAAAATACCAACATTCTAATTTAGCCGATCTGTTTAATATGATTTTTACGAATCGAAAGCAATCTACCATTATTGCTAAGGAAGAATTTTTACAAGCTTTACAAGAATTGAATATCCCTAGACACTATATAAAAAATAAACACTTGAAAACTCTTGTTAAGCATGAAATGCTAACGGTGCCTGTAAAACGCAAACAATATGTCAAACCAGTTGTTAAACAAAATAAGATTGATGAAAAACAAAAGTATGAAGAAACCCATTGGGAATCTTTTTAAATAAAAACGTTTTAACTTTATGTGTGTTGTCATATGTTTTACATCTTTTTTTAAATACGGGAAATATAATTCACAAATTTTATATTAAAGTTATCCTTACAAAAGTATGCACAGAGTTTTATTAAAAGGGATTTTTTTAATATTAAAAATCCTCCCATGATTATAAACTTTTTGTTTCAATAAAAAAATTACTTAGTAAAAATAATTGTTAAACATTAATATATTCATCAGTTTAACTTGTAACAATGATCTAAATTTTAAGTCAAAATATTTTTCTCTTTGTTGCTTCTTTATTTTTCATATGCCTCGAACACCTGTATAAATAATAAAACCTTACCTTTGAAATTTTCCACATCTGTAAAAAATATTCTGAAAGAATTTTTAAAAAAAGCAACACTCTTTAAAGATAAACTAACAATTTTCAGAATAACCAATTTATTGTACTGTTTGAAACAAAACATTTCGAATAAATTTTACATCTATATTTTCCAAAAATCTTTTAGAAATACATTTTTCTCTATGCAAAAAGTCTTTTACAATGTCATGAATATTAACTAATATTAAAATAAAGTCCGAAACATATTACAAAACTTTTCAAAGTTTGTAAACGTTATGCATGAATGTTTCAATTGACCACCATGGTTGATGATGCAACCATCACACTCAAAGATTTTATGGAACACACTCACCACACTTTCTTCGATAGAAACGATGAGGGATTTCATCAAAGACAGTTCGTCATCGACTCTCACGCAATTCTGTGTATAGTTCATCTGTATGACTTTGGGTAGATAGTTCGAATAAAGATAATCAATAAGTTCTTCATTTGAGTCATGTGCACAGTGTTTTAAATTATTTAACTGGTCGTCATCCAAAGCAATCCAAGTATTCGTTTGTAAATTTCTTACGATCATTTCAGAATTCATATTTGTTACAAGAATATTGTTGTTTGCAACGAATGACGAAGAACTGTACAAAAGATTAAAGTTTAATATTTTTCGGAAAAAATCAAACCATGAATACAAATCCATGGCCACTCCATTGAAGGTTGGTTTCACATTACTTTCGATTATTAGAAACTTTCTAATATGAATTTTGAAGATTCCTTTGTATAATTCACATCGTAAATATACGCAATGATTCAGATCGTTGCGGAAAACACACACATTTTCTTGAAGAGATTTAATCATGGATCCATCGGCGAGCTGAGGAGACTCTGAATTAATATCACAAATAGCAGGAGTCGGCGAATCAATATTTTCAGGATTCAAAGATGTGAAAAAATCATCCAGTCCTTCGAATGCATTTTCAATGGTATCCTGGGTAGAAGCCGTCTCTAAAATAAGACTATCTGCTTCTTCCGCGCGTGCTTTTTTTGAGGTACTATTTGTCAAATGCATCAACCCTCGCTTGTTGGGTGTTTTTAAAAAAGTAGTCATTTTTTTTAAAGTTAAGTTTAAAAGAAAATCTTTAATTTAAACCGAAAGTATATTTATGCTTAAGCAGAGATGCTGAAAACATAAAAGCCAGAGACTAAATGACATTGACTCGAGAAACATACCAAGAAATCTAATATTAAGAAGCGATAGCGAATTGCGGAAATATTTATTATCTTAAATAACAAATGACTAACCCCAGACCAATAGTGTTGCATTTTTTCATAAAATATCTAATCTACAAAGTAAAGTAACTCTTAGTCGTCAAACACTGGGAAATCTAGCGATACGAAGTTAGTGATTATTTGAAATATTTAATCATGTTTACCAGAACTTTCCTCCAAGCGATAGTGTTGCACGCATTCACAACACATGTTATCACTAACATAGGCTTGTTTTCTCGAGAATTTTTTAGAAAGATTTAGAGAGTATATATTCGCAACAAATATGACCCTCGATCATTTCCCAACTTTGTCCGATACAGTGAAGACTTATTCTGCAGTGACTCATCTTATATTGAAATGGAAGCCCCCACAAAAAATTCTACCACTCCAGATGTTGAAGATGTAAGTGTTTTATTATTTTTAATTTAAATTACTTTTGTAAATTTTTAATCATTCATTTTTATTACAACTTTAAGAGTTAGATAATGGTTTTAGCTGAGTAAAATTAGTTTTTTAAATGAATAATTAAGTAAATATTTTGGTTTATATAATTTAATAGATGTAACGTTTTATGTTATTTACAGTGGGATGTTAGTTTTGGCATTCCAATGAACGAACTCAAGGAGATATTGAATGCAGCAGAATTGGCCGAGGAATTTGCAGATGATCCTAAATGGGATGAAACCCAACCATGCATCGAAAGGATGCCTTCTACAAGTAAACAAGCAGCCTCTATTTTAAACATCGAGCCTTCTACACTTACCAATCTTGAAGGAACCCGAGATGCTAGGGCTTCGTTGTCATCCAAGGTTTGGGTTATTCTTATAATCACGCTCTAAAAAACTAGAATTTGGCTGTTTGTGTTTTGTAAAATAGTTTTAAAACTAATGTTTGATCTAGCTAATTTTATCAAATATAATAATTGTAATGATTTTATCCAGCAGACATTTTTAAGCGAATGCTATGAGAAAAAAAAACGTAATATAATCAGTTGAGATATACTAGTATATAGGGTTGTGATTAAATTTCACAAATTAATGTGTATGGGATACATTCTACGTTATGATTTATATCTTTCTTAATTATAATCCAATTTATTTTTTCTTAAGATTGTTCGACGTTTATGTGTTCGCATATAATTAGGTTATTCTTTAACATTTGTATAGGACGAGTATAAAATGGCATAATATTTATACTGTTTGTAAGGCTAATTTTAAAGTCTTTGCTTTTTTCCGTCTAGGTGTGTAACGTTTGTCGCAAAACTTTTTCACGAGTGGATGCTTTATTTCGTCACATGAGAACTCATACCAAAAAAAAACGCACTCATGTGATTTATGTAATAAAGGTTTTTCACGGAAAGATAGTTTACAAAGACATAAATTAACACATTTTAACATAACCAATCAGCAAAGCACTTCAAATGCTGTATCCAAACGTAGATTGATTCCCTCTCAAATGCCTCCTAGCAAGAAAAGAAAGCCGGATAATAGTGTACATGCTTTGAATGTGTTTACAATTAGAACATTTGATTCTATGAAAGACAATGAACTGGATTTTTTGATGACGTTAGACCTTTTATATTTGAAGAACTCCAATCGCAATTAGAAGAAAAAAAGGCTATTAAATGGTATGCTGTTGTGCAAGCCACCCTTACGCGAACCACACAGGAAAATGAAGTGGAATATATCACTCCCCATTTTCGATCCAACTGCGTTGTAGAATTAATGGAAAACACAATAGCTGAACATTTAGAATCAGCCTTTACGAAAATTCAAAATTCATTCGAGGAATTCACTCAAAGAGGTTCAGGTTGGACTCTTGAAAATTTTTTAAAATTAGAATTAAATATAGCAAAATACCAACCACTTAGCCCTAGCAATTATATCCCTTTACCAAAGAAATTGACTGATAAAAAGCAATATTAAACATTAAAAATGAAGATCAAAAATGCTTTGTTTGGTGTCTATTAGCACATAAATTAAAGATTTGATCGTAAAAATCATGCAAATTCTGTTCATTACTATATCTTTTATGAATCAGAAATAAGGATTGGTAATGTGAAATGTCCGGTGCATGTAACAAATATTTCTACCCTCGAAAAGCTCAATAATGTTCGCATAAATGTATTTGGTTTTGAAGACGAAATTTTCCCTTTGTATGTTTCCTCTCGTGAAGACCTTAATTGCATAAACTTGTTATATATATCAAACGAAGAAAGGCAGCATTATTGCCTCATTCGGAACTTTTCGAGGTTGATAGGTGATTTGAGTAAACATAAAAGCACAGCTCATATATGTTATCGATGTTTACACCGATTTTGCCGGGAAGACTTGTTACAAGAGCATCTAAATTACTGTAAAAATGTAAGCCCACAAAAAATTAAAATGCCTTCACCAGATAGGAATATACTACAGTTTCAGAAAATCGAATTTCAACACAAAGTTCCTTTCGTAATATACGCAGACTTTGAATCAATTATAATTCCTTATCACTCTGTACAACCTAAGAACCAAAGTGCATATACAGAAAAAATAGCCAGGCATGAACCCTGTGGTTACGCATACGTTGTAATTGATGCTAATGGAAAAATGTTGAAGCCGATCACTGTTTATCGAGGACCCGATGCTGCCACTCATTTCATTAATAATTTGATCAAAGAAAAAGATCAAATTACTCCAATGATAACCACTATTATTCCAATGAATCTTTCACCTGAAGAAGAAGAACAATTTAATTCCGAAACGCGATGCTATCTCTGTAAACATCTCCTAGAGAATGATAAAGTTAGAGACCATTGTCATTTGAGTGGGCGTTATAGAGGAGCAGTTCATAATTATTGTAATTTAAAATATAAAATGCGAAAAATGATACCCGTTGTGTTTCATAACCTTAAAAATTATGATGCACATCACATTATCAAATGCTTGGGGAATTTTAAAGACCATGAGTTTAACATTCTTGCTAATAATATGGAGAAATACATCACTTTTTCTATGAGAAAAAATATTAAAGAAAATAATGTTACAGTATCATTGCAATTCATAGATAGTTTTCAGTTCTTACCAACTTCATTACAAAAAAGTTAGTTCAGAATTTAAAAGATAGCGACTTCAACATTTTAAAACAAAATGTATCCCTAGATAAAATTCATCTTCTACGAAAGGTATTTATCCGTTATATCCGTATAACTTCCAAAAGTTTTCAGAGATTGCCATACCTCCTGCTTCTGCGTTTTACAGCACATTATCTGGAGAGCATGTGAGTGAGGAAGATTACGAACATGCTAAAAATGTGTGGTCCACCTTCAAAATTAAATCTCTAGGTGAATATCACGACCTGTATGTAGCCAGTGATGTTTTACTATTGGCTGATGTATTTGAAAATTTCCGAAATATATGCCTTAAAAATTATGAGTTGGATCCTGCACACCTTATTACATCACCATCTCTTGCATGGCAGGCTTGCTTAAAAATGAGTCGGCAACCTTTAGAATTGTTCACAAGCATTGACATGCATTTATTTATTGAAAAAGGTATTCGTGTGGGGGAATTTCAATGATATGCAAAAGGTATGCTAGAGCTAATAACAGGCATTTAGACAATTACAATCCTTCAAGTCCATCTAAATATATTATTTATTTAGATGCAAATAATTTATATGGCTGGGCAATGTCACAAGCCTTACCCTATGGTGATTTTAAGTGGATTTCTCCTCCTACATTTAATACAGAGCAAATTTTATCAATACATGAAAATAGCGAAGTTGGTTATGTTTTTGAAGTAGACCTCGAATATCCTACAGAGCTTCATAATTTACATAGTGACTATCCCTTGGCACCCGAAAAATTGTTGATTAAAAAAGCATATGATTTCACCCACTTCAAGAAATATTTTACAAACATTCGATTTTGAAAACTTTCATGAAAGTGAAAAATTAGTACCAAATTTGATGAATAAGAATAATTATATCGTATACTATAAAAATTTACAACTATACCTATCTTTAGGATTAAAATTAACAAAAGTTCACAAAGTTTTAAGTTTCAAGCAAAAACCTTGGTTAAAACCCTACATTGAGTTTAATACCAATCAAAGAAAATTAGCCTCTTCTTCATTTGAGAAAGATTTTTTCAAATTGTTAAATAACTCAGTGTATGGGAAAACAATGGAGAATGTTAGAAAACATTCAAATGTACAATTAGTCACTTCTGAAAAACAAGCCAAAAAGTTAGTTGCAGCTCCCACTTTCAAACGTTTCAAAATTATTACAGAGAGTTTAGTAGTTTTAGAAAAATTAAAATCCTGTATAACCCTTAAGGGGCATAGTACCTTTACACCTTCAAAAAATCGGTTTTTCAAAAATATTTTTAAAATTTAATACAGACTATTAGGAGCATTTTAAAACAAACCGCATCAAAATCGGACGAAAATTACGGCAATAGCAATTAAAAACGTCAAACGTCACCAGCAGATTGTCCATTTAAACCGAATGTAAACTAACCGTATTCGTAAGTTTCGGTTTTCAAACGGATGGCGTTATTGAGATTATTTTCTCCCCCGTTGTTTCTAATTCTTAATTTGATCTATTTTTAATTAGAGAAGGAAGCTTGCAACTCAACACAGCCCTAGTTCGAACAAATGTTTGTTTACATTTGTATTTCATACTGTTTACGTCTGCTTTAGAGTTCTATTTCGCAATTCTTAGATAAGTTTTTAAAATTTTTGTTCATTTTAGTTTTTTTGCCTCATATTAATTTGCAAAAAAATGTCTAGCAAAGCACAAAGTAGAGGCAGTGACTATCGCCGTAAGAGAAAACGTTTTCATAATAACCAGTACACTCGCAAAGTATCAGATAAGCTTGATGTTGATTGCATATCTGCTTCAGCTAAGAAACTGTGCAAAGAAAGTGATCTTGATAAGGAAGTAAGAAATTTCAATCAATCTAATGGATATAGATTGATAAACATTGATATTTTATTATCTGAACTATCCCAATATGTAACATGTCCTAACTGCAATACTAAAGCAGTTCTAAAAGAAAAGATTTTGTATGGATTGGTATCTGAATTTTATGTTGAATGCCACTCATGCAGTACACTGTCCACTTTCAAAAGTTCACCAGTTATTGCTTCAGGTAAGGACTATGAAGTAAATACACGAATAACCTATGCTATGCGCACAGTAGGGCAAGGTTTTTGTGGTATAAAACATTTTTGCAAAGCAATGGATTTGCCACCACCAGTGTCACAAAAGGCATATGAAAAGATCCTGCGGAAAATTAATTTGGCCAGTTGTGAAGTAGCAGACGACTCCATGAAGAATGCTGCGAAAGAAGAAATATTAGCTTCTGGAAGCAACCAAATCTGCGTCAGTGGTGATGGTACGTGGAAAACACGTGGACACACTTCACGTATTGGTGTGTGTAGTGTCATTGGAGATATTACTGGAAAAGTGCTTGATGTTGCCATTCTTTCTTCATATTGTAAAGGATGTGAAAAATGGCGAGGTCCAAAATCTGGACGTTCATATGAGGAGTGGAAACTAAAACATCAACCACACTGTGTAAAGAACCATATTGGTTCTTCCAGTAAAATGGAAGTAGACGGGATGAAACAGATCTTTCAACGATCAGTTCCACAACGAAATGCCAAATATATCAAGTATATCGGTGATGGGGATACAAAAACCTTCCCAGTGCTTCAAAGGACAGTACCATATACTGTCGAAAAAGTTGAATGTGTGGGTCACGTACAAAAGCGTATGGGTGCTAGGCTGCGAAAATTAAAAACAATGAGTCGTGGTCAAAAATTATCAGATGGTAAGAGTATCAGCGGTAAAAATCGACTGACTGATAAGTTAATTGACACAATTACCACCTATTATGGCAATGCTATTAGACAGAATCGCAGCTCTGCTGAAGATATGCGTCAGGCTATATGGGCAATTTATTGTCATTATAGGTCCACTGATGATGAACCTATGCATCACTTCTGCCCAGTCGGTGATACTTCGTGGTGCAAATATCAAAAGGCAGTTGCTACAAACAGTGTTTCTTTATTTAAGCATAAAAATACTGTGCCAATTGCCATAATGGATAAAATAAAGCCTATAATAGCAGAACTATCTGCACCAAAATTGCTCAAAAAATGTCTGGGAGGTAAAACGCAAAATGCTAATGAGTCATTCAACTCGACTATTTGGAAGTATTGCCCCAAAACTTCTGGATCGTCTAAAAATATTGTTGACATAGCTGTAAATGAGGCAATAGTAATGTTTAACGAGGGAATGACGGGGCGTATAAAAATAATGAAAGCTCTTGGCTTTAACATAGGGCATTTTGCTGTTACTTCTGCCTTTCGGGCCAATTATGCACGCATAAGAAATGCAGAAATTAAATCAAAATCATATACGTTAGAGGCCCGTAGGGCTAGCAGAATGAGAAGAAAAGCCACAAATGAGCATTTTGCAGAACTAGAAGGTCCTACATATGAAGCAGGATCATTTTAGGTATTATGTATAAAGTTTTATTCGAATTATTGAAAAGTCAATCTTTAAACTTGATTTTCTCAGTTTCAGTTTTTTACACTTTCCCGCAAGATTGTAAAAAAAGTTTTTAATCTAGAGCTACAAAAATTGGCATGCATATTCTAGTCATAGATCTTTATTCTGTATGCCACTATTATGGAAAATGGATCAATACATTTTTATTTGCAACGGTATAAAAATTGAAATTTTAAAAAAAAATTATTTTTTACACATTTTTTAATTTTAAAAAATATTTAAATATAAGATATCCTTCAATTCAGTGGTATACAGAATGAAGGTTACTTTTAGCTACAGTTTAATGCAATAATTGAGATTCTAAAGTGTATAATTTAAAAATTATCTTGCGGGAACATGAGGTAAGTAATTTTTTTTTTAAAATTTGGTATACATATTTATCATCTCTTTAAAAATATTGTATTTATTTAAGAACAAAATTTGTCTAGTTTTCTTAAAGTTTATACATTGTTATAGATAATATAAAAAATTCAGATCAAAATAAGCAAAATTTGTTAACTTATGATGAATCGTAACATGTATATGGTAACGAACAATTTTTTTTCTCGCAAGGTACTATGCCCCTTAATCGTCCTATATACATAGGATTTGTTATTTTGGAGCTAAGTAAAGTTTTAATGTATAACTTTCATTATAATCACATAAAAAAGCGATACATGGATAAAGCAAATCTTCTGTTCACCGATACAGATTCCTTAACGTATGAAATTGAAACAGAAGATATCTATAAAGATATGGGAGAAAATTTAAACATATATGACACCTCTGACTATCCACAGGATCACGCATTATATAGTGAAAAAAACAAAAAACGAATTGGTTGTTTTAAGGATGAAATGAATTCAAAGCCTATTATTGAGTTTGTTGGTCTTCGAGCTAAAATGTATTCCATACTAACTCCAGATTCTGAAAAGAAGACTGCAAAAGGAGTATCCAAAGTAGTCATTCAACAAAAATTAAAACATTCCAATTATCTTCAATGTTTAAAAGAAAACAAAAGCACGAAAGAAAATATGATTCTCATTAAAAGTGAAAACCACGACATTTATACTGTAAGACAAAATAAAACTGCTTTGTCATCATTCGATGATAACATTGGAACGTTTGCCTACGGACATTACAAAATTAATGAAAACCCAATCTAATTTGAAAAGCAATATGAAGCTGTAAATAATTAACATACCCAAAAGAGTAAAACTGGATTGAGGCGACATTTAGACAATGTCGGGTGGATGGTAGGCTCAATCCTAATCTTGAAAAAGAACGTTTTATATGTAATTATTAAATGATTTTCTATTAAGAAGTTGCAAAAAGTAACGTGAATTTTATTCTATTATAAATAAAACTAATGAATTTATTTGCTGAAATATTCAAATATTACTAAGTAAAACTCAAAAAGAAAAGCAAATATTGTACACTCTAAAAATATTACAAAAGGCGATTGGAATAAAAAAAAATTGGATTGAGGCGGCGCAATGCCGGGTGGATGGTGGGCTCAATCCTAAAAAATAAAAAAAAAATCATTTTTATGCATACTTAATAAATGAATGTTTTTTTTATAGTTCTTCAGGTCAGTGAATGGGTAAGTTCTTTAAATACTTCCTTCCCCTATCTACTCCATTCCCTGTTATCAATATGCAGATAACTTTCAAATGAATCTTTTATCTCTTTCAATGAATTTATTTTAATATAACAAAAGTCGCACACATTTTATCTTATTGTCAATGATCACACATCATTAAAGTATTCTTAAACCCAAAAAGAAATAATCTGTCAATAATATCCATCGTCCCCTTATCTCTACACCACAACCTTATCTCTACCACCACCACCTTATCTCTACACCACCACCTTATCTCTACCACCACAACCTTATCTCTATCACCACAATCTTATCACAACCACCACAATCTTATATCTACCTTCACCACCACCACTATGTTGAACCCCCATTTATATACTACTTATGGACTCGTAATGTCGAGAATATTACATACCACTGTTGACACCGATTGTTGTAACTTTCAAGTGCTTATTGGACAATCACGCTGTCAGTATACAGGCGGTATTTACGGGCATAGTAGAGTCGATTATTTGAAATGCACGGTAAATGGCGACAGCTTCGGCAGTGAAAACAGGATTGGTGTGGAAATATTAGAAATGGGTGTCGCACAAGTGAAGTGAGACGAATTCAAATGATGAGTCGTCATGATATACACGGCACAAAATTGAGCCCTTCTTGGACCGGATGATAACTGAGGATGAAAAATTGTTGACCTGTCAAAACATTGCAAACAAATTGCACATTGTAAAAATGGAAAACCTGCCCCCCCCCTCAGCTTTTAAAACAAAGTTGGGCTACAGCAAAAGAATGTTGTATATATGGTGGGACATTCGATGACCAATACATTTTCGAGCTGTTAAAAACAAACGAAAATTAAATTTGAAGAGGTGCTGTCAGTGTGAGTGAATGAATGTTGGGTTTTATGGCGCAAGAGCCAGTCTTGGCTATACGCTTGTTAAAATATTAAATCCCGATCTCAAAAAATGAAATATAAGCATACATATTTGTATATGTCCATAGTTGCATGCACACATATAAAAATTAAAGTTAAAACCTTTTAAAATAATTTCGTTAAATTAAATAAAAAAAATCCAATTTTTAAAAGAAATGCAAATAGATTTTGGTGGGGAATTACTCACACCAAGTCAGACAAGGATAAAACAGATGTAAGAAAAAAAGTGATTCGATGATGGTTAAAAATTGGACAATCAATTAAAATGTGACGCACTGTATACGAGACCTACATGAAGGATATTGAGGAGCATCTCCCCCAACAACAAATGCCTGTGTGTAAAGGAGGTGCTAACAGCAATAGGATAATTTAAAAATATAACTCCAAGAAAAGATGTCAGCATTTAATAGGAAGTGGTAGCACTTAATGATAATTACAGGGCAAATGCTGCCTTAGGCACTCGTGAAAAACACTCAGACGTAAGCTGGGAAAGTGTAGCACATCCACCACACTCCCTCTGGACCTAGCACCGTCCAATTTCAACTCAGTCCTGTCCAAGGAAAATGTTTTGCAGGGAGAAAAATTGAAAAAAGAAGATATCAGGGCAAGCACTGGTTCAATTTTACGGATCGTAAGGATAAAACATTTCTTTTATAACGGGATACACAAATAGTTATCACGCTAGCAAGAAGTCATAAGCAATGATGGCCAATATTATTAAATAAAATTCATTTAAAAATGTATTAGATTGTTTAGTTCTAAAAACGGGCAAAACATTTCGGTACCCATAATACACATACATTTCCTTTTAGAACAAAAATTTACGATTTTAGTCTGATAACATAAATCAGATACCTCAAAAGATGTAAATTTCTTTGTAACCAGACATAATTCATGTAGTTTTTTAATTTAACTAGTGGTATTAACTCAAAAAACTGCAGTTTTAAAAGGAAAAAAAAATCTATATAAACTCTCTTTTAATTAACTTCACAAAGCATAAACTACAACGATTACAAAGAAATTTTGAATTCTTCTTAACACCAGCTGGTCTGCTCCAAATAAAACTATCACGGAAACGATTCATTAAATCGAACAACGTTAGTTAATTAAAAATAAATAACGGAACTTAATTAATGAAATCATATTTCTGCTCGGATGATGATAAAATTTCATTGTTCTTTAGTCTCTCTTTTTGTATAATTGATTACAGCTCCACGCGTCTCTTATTAAATGAATAGAAAACAGACTCTGGACATCACTCTACATATTTCCGCTCAATTTAATAGGGTTGGGTTTTAATAAAGAATCCCTTTGATCGAAGACTCAAATGAATGATGACAGTTAAGAAAAAAAAAAAGATGGAATAGAATAAGATTAGTGTTTTGTGAGAGAACTCTCGTAATCTTGCAATTAATAAATTCTGCATTATGTGATTCTTTTAAATTTATTTTAATATCTTGGAACGTTGCGGAATCTTAGGTTTATGCAGAGTATTTTTAAATTTTTTTTAATAAATGTCGCTAGGAAAATTTAATGTATTTAAAACAGAACATTTAAGGCGTGAATGAGTGAGTGTTTGGGTTTACGACGAGAGCCAATTTTGGCTAACCTGCGCCAAACAATTGTTAAAATATTTTAGGCTACAGTGGACAGTTAAAATGTGGAAAATTGACCAAAATATCGAAAACAATTTTTTTACTGATTATAATATTTTATTATATATATATATATATATAGCTTCTCTATCAAACGCAAAAAAAATTGGGCGTTTTATGCATTTTTTTACTGAGTTATAGGGTAGCTTCGAATTAGTCATCCATGACCACGCCCCTTTATTTACATTTTCTAATGTCATGCTATCACAGCTGTCATGTACTTTGACAGGAAAATTTTTATTGACTGCAAACAAAGCCTCGCACATTTTTATTTTTAAATGTTAATTTATCAAGTTCAGGTTGACAACACTTTGTTTTAACTGTATCTGAGACCTAAATTGACATTATTTGTTTACCATTCGTTCAAACTAGCGTTTGCATTTTTCGTTCATCTTTACTCAAACTTCATATTGATTTTACCAAAACAAAAATTTCTTTTAGAACTAAAACTCTTTTTAAATCGCATTTGTTTTTTAAAATTATTGGTATGAATCTTATATCATCGAGATATAGAAAACCTAAGGGTCGTCCTACCAAAAGGAGGAATATGTTGTCTGAAAATAGCAAGAAGCGATGGCAGAAATCTCCTGAAACTGTTGATGAAAAAAACAGTATTATGTTGCAGAGAGATCCATTATCTGACCCAAGTACATCTTCCCAACCTGAGGCAAGCTATATTTTCACCCACAAGGCTGTGTTTTCTGAACAATTGCAAAAAGTTCCTTGCAAATATTGTACAAACTGTGCCCTTGTTATAAAACAACACCAATCCATAGGATATTCTACAAAAATTGAACTTTTACGTGTGTCACAAACTCCCATCTTCTTAAAGCGACAGCAGCGCCACCTTTGTAAAAGGAACTAAAACATTCAGAATTAAAAATGAACGCGTAGGAGGAACATATTGAAACTACGCGGTAGAAACTAAAATTGATATAGATGCTTAGAAATGTTATTTGTTTAGATTAATTAGTGTCGTGTAATGTCCCGAGTATTATTATTATGTGTGCTGTAGAAATTAAAAACATATAGAAATTCATAAAGTGCCTTTTATTCATGGACTTTGACTTGAATCAATGTGTGGCAGCCCTCCATTGACAAGGTAAGCCATTTTACCTTGATTGTTTTATTCATTTTAAGTAACAAAAAATGAAATCAATCATGTCATGAAAGCTATGGAAGTGTGTATTCAAGTTTCGAAGAGGAGTCTAAAAATTGACATGGATATTAACAACAAGCTGGTGAGTGCCTACCTATCCATAGGCAGAGGGCATGCTGCTTTGGAAACTTTTTCATCTGTGCCCAACATGCCAACAATGGACAGAAAAATATTTGCCAAATGCATGCACAACTTATCCGTTAAAAACAAAGAAGTGAAGAAAAAAATGCTCGAAATGTCACGTCAAGCCACTAGAGAAGCTCACATAAAAGTTGATTCTTCTCTAAAATATCAGGAAATCATTGATGTGAGTGTGTCATATGATGGTACATGGCAAAAGCGAGGACATACATCTAACCAAGGATTAGGAATAATAATTGATGTCCTTAGTGGACTTGTCCATGACTTTGAAGTATTGTCGAAATACTGTCATAATTGCGTAATTTTTGGTCGTGATATGGGAGCCGGTAGAGCGGAATTTCACATATAGCAAAAAGGACATATGGGTGAGTGTGACAAAAATTTCGATGGAATTTCTGGAGCCATGGGAGATGCATGCTGCACTAATTATGTGGAGACGGTCAACAAGTGATTGCCAAATGAGATTCGTTTCCATGCTGAGTGACGGTGACTCAAAAACTTTTTAGTTCTTATCAGAAAATAAAATATATGGTTCTGGGGTAAAAATCGAAAAGGAAGAGTGCTTAAATCATATTGCGAAGGGGCTAGGCACATCATTACGCGACAAACTAAAAGAGTGGAAGGTGAAGAAGGTGACTCTTGGTGGGCGTAAGCAGGGAAGCCTTACAGATAAAAACATAACAAAGTTGCAAAATTACTACAGAAAAGCAATAAAAGATAATGTTCCTAATACCCAAAAAATGAAAACTGCTACATATGCCAGCCTGATGCATTGCTTGTCAACTGACGAAAAGCCTACGCATGATAAGTATCCTGAAGGGAAATCATCATGGTGTTTTTATAAAAGAGCAATAGCCAAAGGTGAAACCCATTTATTAATATAAGTCATAAGCAGCAACAAAATAACATAAAATTACTAATAGTTTGGCATTTTAGAAAACTTGTCTCCGAACGTAAGCAAATAACTTAAGAAATAGAAAAAAATCTAAAAAATAAATAATATCAAACTCCTAAGTTTGATTCATTTAAAACAATTTCAATCATCAATTAATGAACAGAAAATAAAATTCGAACTAAAAGATTCCATCATAATAAATGAGAACTGAGTTCTAAGAATAAAACACATTTTTCTCTTTACTGTTGTCAAGTGCCACAACCGATGAATATATTTAACTCACTTCAGAACTCTTGAGAGTAATTCATCTTCTTTGATAAATGAGATAAGAGTTCCTTTTTTTACGTGCTTCTTCCGAAAGAAATTAATCCTTTTTCCTTTCAAAAAATTGATTGCTTCATGTGGACCTTCCACAAATACTTTATTCTTGAAGATTAATTATATCGGTTGGAATTATTCGTGTCACATGTACATACAAGATACAAAATATATTGCCCAGATTAAGTTAACACAGATTGGAAGCATTTATATCGATATAAGATGACGTTAAGGCTTTTTTTATAACATTATTCTATTTGCTAGGAAATAACAAATGGTAACTGAAGAAAGATACTTATTTGTATCATTAGCAGAATTTTTTTTAAAAAGGATAATCTCAAGGTTATTTCATGTAGAAATAACACTTAAATTGCATTTGTGATGTTTGGTTTTAAGTATTAAAATAATTTTCAAATTTTAACATCACATATTCAAATATATTTATAAATATATAGAAAAACAAATTTAAATTCTCTCCAGTGTTTCGAATCCCCATAAAAAAGAAACTAAAACGAATACAGCAGGGAAAAAAAACATTTGAAAAAGTACAAAAAATAATTCCAGTTTTATTTACATATCTTATAGGTGTTCTATACGTGAAACTTTAGTTACACGACATACATTAATGTTACACTCCAGTTCCTGCCCCACCTCTACTCACTATGGTTCTACCAACGGTATTAATAGCACGTGTGATCCTGTCATGCAGTTATACTATTTTTTTCCTTGCCCAAGATTTTGAATTTTGTTTCGAATTCTGTGTTGTAGACGCAGAAGGGGGATGAGTATTGGTGATGGATGTGGAAGCGGATGGTTTAATGCGGGTGAACATATTATTGGTGGTGGAAAAAACGGCGTTAGACATAGGAATAGGTGGCTGAGGCTCTGACACAGTAGTGGCTATTGAAGATGTGGACGGCAAGAGATGTGCTTGGGGTTTTAAGGCGCAAGAGCCAATTTTGGCTAAGCTGCGCCAAACAACTCTTTAAATATTCAAAGTACGTATAAAATTGAAGAATAAAGTTATGAAATCAATTTACATTTTATTATTGAAAGTTACAAATTGTGTATAAAAAGTTTTGAAAACAATAGTAAATACATTTTGGTGGGGATTTCTCCACCAAGTCCGCTAAGTATGATTGGAAAAATCATTTCCGATTTCTGGTCAGCGTTATAACACAATAGTTTACTTACTCTTCAATCATGTCCTCTTCATCAGATGTGTCCTGTACAGGTGTACTTTTTTCGGTTTATATGGTGCCATTTTAATTTCTATTGTGTTAGTTATGGTTTCAGGAAGAAAAAAAACTTTTCAACAATATTTTTCAATATTGATCAAATAATCATTATTGATTTTTCGAAACTTTTACATACACGCAGTTAGTAAGTTATTCTAAATTAAAAGTTTTAAAATAAGTGATAAATTCCACAATATTTTATAACAAAAACAAACGAAAGAGACCATATGTTCTAAATAATTCTTTAACGTATATCAACCTAAGAAAATAAGTGAGAGTCCTTTAGAAAACGAAAAAGTAAGACAAGAAAATTTATTTCTCAATGTCGAGTTCAGAGGTGAACAGAGGATTCCCTATGATAGTCATGGTTCGCTATCCATTTCTATTTCGGGTGGAACTTTTTCCAAAATAACAAACGAATGATATCCAGGATTTCGAAATGTACGACCCGCTAGATTAGAAAGCTGGTGTATGTTTCTCCGAGAGATGAGAAATTTCACTTTCTTAAGAAATACAAACTCATTTTTCAGGAAAAGGCATTCCAGAAAGTTATAAAAAATGTAGAAAGCCATTTTTTAAACATTTGTTTTTCTTCTTTTGTTATCCACTTCTATTTATTTATTTTTGCCAGATAGCATAGGAAGCCATTTTATTAAAAAAAGTTCCAAAAAAAAGTTGAAAAAATATTTTTTTAAAGTTCTGTATAATGTTATATTAAACGTTCATTCCACATTTTACATAAGGAAAAACAAAAATAAAAAAAAAGAGATAAAATTCGACTACTTTTTGTTGTGCCTTGTTTTTAGAAAAAACTTTTAGAAATATCATTTTTATAAAAGAAGCAATGTTTAATATGGCATTTTTTTAAACAAAAAAAAAATGCTTTTTGTAATACTTGAAACAGTTTTTTCCCTTCAAAAGAGAGTTAAACTACAATTATATTTTAATGCTAGCTGTACACATCTATGCGTTGATGTTGCTCAGTTGAGATTTTTAAAAAAGTAACGAGAAAGCACACACATTTCTAATATGTTAAACCGTTTGCACTTGAGGTATGATTTTTTATCCAAAAAATATGTATAAATATACATAAACAAAAATTTTTAAACAGATTTCACTTGTTATTTGTCAGTGGAATATTTGTGGTTATTTCGTTTTTTAATTAATTTATTTATTTTGTTCTTATGAACCTACAATTATTTACGTTGTTTCCATATTGGAGCCATCAACACACTAAATTGTTTTTTTCGGTCAAGAAGCTTTTGCAGCTTAGAAACAATGGACTTTTTTATGTCAGTAGAAATTCCATAGTGTGAGTTCAAGTCATTCTTAACATCACCGCTAAAGTACATTTGCAGAATTCATGCTGACCGTCTGTGAATGGATGCAGGGCGCCAGCTTTATTACAAATTTGACCTTTTAAGAAAGTTGGTATGAAGTAAACTGTTACAATTTCTGCTCCAAGCAATGTCATTTGAAAACATGAATGGTATTTCCGGATGTTAGATTGGAAAAGTTTAGATTCGGCAGTATATCTGGCAAGCAAAGTTTTTAATGCACTTGATGATTCTCAGAGTTGAGGCCGTTTAATTTTTCTGGTAGTTTCTCCAATACATTTTAGAGTATTACAATAAGAATACAGCCATTGCCATTGTACTAACGCGAGAACATGTCAACTGAACGTATAATCCTCAGTCTAGCACTTTGAATCAGAACAAGCAGGCACATCAGCTATAACACTTGATTTATTTCACACAGGTACAAAACATGAACAAAAAAGATACTACAACACAGCAAACGTTACAGATACTTACAAGTTATCCCGATACACCAACGCTGCCAAACTACACACATCTTTCAGTACGTAGTTCACTGCATTTCCCTTTGGGATTTTTGCTTGATTGCTTGCGCAACATTCTCCCCCTTTGAGGGTCGGTGAGACACTAATTGTCGCATCGTTCTTGAAACAACTCAAACCAGCATTTACGAACCTTTTTTTTTACCACAACACTTAATTTCTGATGCGTCTCATCAGGAAAAAAAATAGACAAACTTAATATATCGAAGCGTGCAGTGAAAATAACATAACTAATCTAGAAACTTTTGTTATAAAAACAAGGGATTATACTCTGAAAAACTTGACATTAAACTGAAATGTGTCCAAGTGTGAGTGAGTGAATGTAGGGTTTAATGGCGCAAGAGCCGATTTCGGCTAAGCTGCGCCAATCAATTGTTAAAATATTAAAAATCCATTTAAAATACTCAAATGTAGTTAAAAGCTCACACAAATAAGTAACAAGCAGATTTTGATGGAACCCACCCCACCAAGTCAGACAAGTTTAAAACATTTCAGAAAAAGAAAATCAAAATATTTTATATTCAAGTAAAAAATTGCTAATAACAAGTTTTTGGTGGGGATTACCCCCACCAAGTCCGATAAGTATGATTCAATCGCGCCCCTTCCGGTGCTTGGTCGGAGAGTTAAATATTTTTTTTCCATAACTTCTTCTTCTGCTTCAACATCAAAAATGAGCATGTCATCTGCTTCTTCTTCGGAAGTCTGTACTGGAGAACTCTTTATCGGTATGTGTGGTGCCATTTTTATATGTATAGCTCTTTCGTTTAGTTTTTGTAGTAGCTTTTTCCTTCTTGCTCGAGATTTTGTATGTTTCCTTTTTGAATATTGTATTATACCTGCAGAAGGGAGTCGAGTACGGGAGTTGGATGAGGAAGCAGATATATTTGATGAAGTTTCCATAGGGCTGAACATAGGGTTGGTGGTTGAAAGTATTGCAGCAGAAATAGGAATTGGTGGCTGAGGCTCTGACACTGTAGTGGCTATTGAAGAGGTAGAGAGCAAGAGGTGTGCCTGGGCTGAAGATGATGTGAAAACAGCACGAGTGGATGCTGGTATATTTGGTTTTGGGAGGGATGAAATTGGCTGTAGTAAATTTAAGGGTGGACATTTTATTTTTGTTATATCTTCGTCTGTCTGTGTAGAACTGTTTATAGTAGAGGATTTGGTAGCTTCAGCGTAAGTTTGAGTTAACTGAGGAACTATTAATTTTCGTGCTTCTATATAAGATATATTCCTATTTGTTTTAATAGCTTGGATTTCTTTTTCTGTTTTCCACTTTGGGCATATTTTTGAATCCGATTGATGGGTTTGGGAACAATTAACACATTTCGGGTCTAGTGTACAATCCGTGGAAGAAGGCCAAACGGATGCACATCTAGAGCATGTCAATTGACCACGGAAGGAAGTTTGAGAATGTCCGAACCTCTGACACTTGAAACAGCGCAGAGGATTCGGGATGTACGGACGTATTTTGCAGTTAAGGTATCCAGCTTTTATTGTACCAGGAAGATTCGGACTATTGAAAGTTAAAATCAAATGTTTCGTAGGAATAACTGCTGCCTCTTTTTTAATTGTAATTCTTCTGACCTGAATTACACCCTGGTCAGAAAATCCTTCAAGGATTTCTGCTTCAGGGGTGGTCAACAGGTCAGGTTCAGATATGACACCTCGGCTTGAATTAAAGGATTTATGAGGAGTAACTGTAAGTATCGAATCAAGAAATGTTTTTGCAGACAGATAAAATTTCGATTGAAGCGCTGATTTTGTTTCCACAAGTAAATCACCGGATCGCATTTTTTTACTGATTTTGGTTCACCGATTGCTTGGAGGGCTTTGAAAATCGCAAAAGGGGATCTTCTGGACATTTCATTGTTGGGTAACGATAATATAAAAAAGCGTGATGTACTGGCAATATGTTCAATATTGTGAAATTTGGGTAAAATAAGGCCTTTACCCGGGCCAATCTGAATTGGATCCATAAACGTATAAAAACCTTCATTCTGGCGTGCCCCCACCCACCACGGAGTCCAACAAGGGAGGCAGTGTGCCGGTCATCTGGCAAATGCCAGGCACGGTGCTTACCTGGAGTACACCCAGAATATAGTACTACAGCATCAGGGCGAGGATCCAACGGGTAAACAAGCCACCCCTTATCTGCAGCACTAACCCTACAGCAATGTCTCCGAAGAGATTTATCACCAGCCGATTGACAGGAGCGGGATCACTCCTGCCACCCGTCTACAGCGAAGCGTGGGCCAAAGGGAACGCAGAGGTATCCCCAGAACACCATTTTCCTCTTTACGGGACGCCGCACACGGCAAACATGCGGGTTGACAAACAACGTTGTTAATAAAACAAATATCAAAAATACAAAAAATATCAAAAATGCAGAAAACTAAACAAAAAATGAATCCTAATGAATACTTTGCAAAATGAAACTAAACTGTGTTAGTAACAATATGAATTACATAATTCAATCAAAAATAAAGAAAAGTTGAATACAGGTGTATATAAAAATTATTTATCTGTGGTCTAGACGGGAAGAGAAAGAAATAATTGAATGACAAGAAAGAGGGTCGAAAATAGAGAAAGATCACTAGGGTCCCCTGGGGTTGTGAATCCCGTGTTTACCAAAGACAGTAAACCCCTTGGGAAAAGGAAAAGATCACTAGGGCACCTCGGGATTGTGACACCCGTACTCACCTAAAGAAGGTGAGCCCCCTGAGGGGAAAATGTGTCCAAGAAAGGAACAAAAAGATTGGTGATTTAAAGGATCAGCACTATGATAACAAGGATATTAATGATTCTGAACAAGTAGAAATAGAAGCAGACTTACAAGAAGTAGAACACAGACTAGAGCAGCGATATTCAACCTGCAGCTCGCATGTGGCCGGGCGGGCTTTTCTAAATAACCCAGTCAGGATACATTGCACTAAGAAATTTAATTAGGAACAAAGTATTAAAAATTTTAATGGACATTATAACAATCAAGCTCATTCCGGTCAGAGCGGCTGAGCGAGAAGGTCGTGTTCCCACTCTGAGCCTCGTCCGGTTTTCGCCCTCTTGCCTGCCACTAGCGACGCAAACTGCCTCGGTTGTTTTTATCCCCCTCCCCTCGCAACGTGTTCCATCTCTTAGGGGCTTTTAGTCCTTGCCATTGCTTCTCTCTCTCGATTTGGACTATTTCATCGGCAGTTGGAAACCTGATATGTTACTTCTTGCTGCTTCAATTTATAACCCTAACAGATATTAATTCTCGTCATTATGGCAGAAGAATCCCCGTTCCATAGTCTACTGGAATTTTTTCCAGCAGCCCCTGACTCTGAATTTTTTTCTCCAAATGGCCAGCCATCTGTCCAACATCTCTGCATACGCTTCCTCTTCCAAAGAAAAGCGATTGAAAGGTTCAGACAATGGTCTTGCTGATCAACTTCTTTCAATCTTTTGAAGTGTTTTCTGCATTTTGCAAAGAATCAAATACAGTTTTTACGGTATCTGATCCTACTGGTTCCGACGGATCATGTGTTTGTACGTTGGAGAGACAAATATCCTCTCTTGAAAGCCGCCTCGAAGAATCTCAGAGATACTTCGATCGCCTGGTCAGTGATCCCAGGGATAAATCTGAAGAAACGACCGAATTATTAAAACAGTTATCTTCCTCAATTGATGGAAATTCGGAACTCATGTTCAAATGTTCCACGGACATTAATTTCTGCTGCACCACCGTGGGAAGTATTTCTCGAACAGCAGTAGGATCTCCACATATCTCGTACTCTCTAGTTGCTTCAACCCCCTCTCATGTCGTCAGACCTAGGATCGAACATCCCGCTCCTCTTTTGTCCCTTCACATCAGGTCTCGCTTAGGTTCCGGCTCATCTGAAGAAGTCAAAAGGGGAAAAAACTACTGCTTGCCCTCGTCAACAAAAACTTCCCTATTCCCAGTATCAAAATCAGTAACAATTCGAAAAAGGGAATCTCCATCCACCTATCAAAGGATTCAGACATTGCCTTTTTAGAAAGAGAACTAAAATGTATTGAAGCCTACAACATCTGGACATTAAGAGGGCCCACTTAAGACCTCAGGTAATTATCCGTTATGTAGACGAATCCTATGACAAGGAATCCTTGCACAATGCCCTTAAACTAAAAAATGAAAATTTTAAAATTGATTTTTCCATCACTTTGTGACGGATCTATACGGTCTTACAGTAACCTTCTCTATTTTCTTATTTAGTATTTTATTTATTTCAACCAATCTCCACCGGGATCCAAAGCGTGATTTATGCAAACGAGATATATTATATAAGTTCGGGTTTCGCAAGTTAGAAGGTTAAGTAAAGTGAAGAGATAGAAGGGTGAAGCTAAATGAATTGAAGATCGGTAGGTCAACACACGGTTGTTGATATCAGTAGATAGCAGTTACGTGTGGAGTTACGCCGGGAGAAGTAGATTGAAATTGGTAAAAAGTCTGCGTTACAGAGTGTGGATCCTTCCCCATTCTCCTATCCAATCAACAAGGAAGATATCATAACGACGGAACAGCCGATGACAAATGATAAGGTCAGTGATTTAAAATATTGTGAATACGTGTACGTGGTTTAGCTGTAATTGTGAGTGTTTGAGCTTTCGTGGATTCAGTTACGATTCCGTTGTTCCACTAGTAGTAATTCCCCTTTGCGTCCTCCACTTCATTTTATTTCTCTTAAGTTTGAATTGTGTGTTTATATCCTTCTGTGATTTAAGAATCAATAAATATAGTGATTTGCAATTATGTCTCATGATCATTTAAATCTGCCTACACGACCAGAAATATTTAATGATAGACGGGGAGATGGTAATCTGAGGGGAGGATTTGATTCACAACTTTTTCCCGATCTAATCATTGGGTCATTTCAGTTGACCCCAAAATTTAATTCATTCACGTTTCTTTTGTCTCAACTTCGAAAGAGTTAAAATTAAGTCCTACACCTCTGTTAGGCAAGGTTCTACGTGTGGCCTGTTTATTCACTATAAAAAATGTTGCTCTCCCCCAATTGTTTGCCTTAAATGCGGCGCATCTGATACACATGATCACAATAATTGTACCTTAAACTGATTTAATTGTGTCAAATATAATTCAAAATTCAAAAGCAATTTTGACCCTAAACATAGCTGTAAGGATCGAACTTTGAATGGTAATTTATTTCGTAAGTTAGAATTTATTATTAGAGGGATTTTCCTCCTTCGGTATATTTTCATAGTAATTTGCAATTATAATTTTTTTTTATTAGTTAATTTGCATTGCTTCTCTTCTTGTCGTTTTTATCTTAGTATTTTTTACTCATGTACTTATTTTCACATATTTTTATAATTTCATACTTGTATTGTACTTTTATTGATGTTTTTAATTGATTTTATTACTATTATTATAGTTTTGCATACAGTATTATCTCTGTATTTAATTATTTTATGCATTCTATTCTTGCTTATCCATCTCAGTTAAAACCACTCATTTTTGAATTCTGGCAGATCCTTATCTTAATTTTAAACTTCCCTTAAATTCCCCACTAGGTTCTTCGCAATTCTTTTAGAATTATCGCAATTGTGCCGTTTGCAAATTTCGCATGAAAACAGATCACACTGTCTGTCAACATTAAATTAAACCAGGTTCTCTCTCTCTCTCTAATTAGTGATATTAACGTTTACTTTCTCCTTCACGATGATTTCTCTGAGGCTATTAATCAATTGAATCTCTATAAAGGAATAAGTAAGGACTGTTTGTTAGCCGGGGACTTCAATGCAAGTTCAGTTGTTTGGGGATATAAGAGCACTGACAGGAGGGGATATCTTGCTCTCCAACAATTTGCACCTTTGCAATATTCCAGGGCTGGGGCCAACTTTTAATGGTCCAAGGTCTGCGGTTGGGATAAGGAATAAGTAATCAAATTAAATAAATATATATAAATTTCAAACAAGTGCATTTAATATTTTTTAATCTGTGATCTAGACGGGAATGAGTGAGTGAGTGAGTTTTGGGTTTTATAGCGCAAGAGCCAATTTTGGCTATGCTGCGCCAAACATTCGTTAAAATATTAAAATATAGGACGAAATATCTAAAAATACTGAAAACGCAGTTTCAATAAAAGTTAAAATTTCAAATCGCATAAAAATTGGTTTCGAATGATTAAAAGTAGAACAATTTTTGGTGAGGGGTTTCCCCCCATCACACATGTCAGGTAAGATCTTAAAATAACAGACATCTTAAAAACAGATAAATGAAAAGAGTGTAAATTAAAGTTATAAAATTTCTTAATAAAATCTAGACTGTAATTTTAATCTTTTAAAAGTAAATTTCCTTTGTAGTGTGTTTTTCCGTTTTTATACGTGAAGTTAGGATTCGGTTCATATTCCTCCTCCTCCACGTAGTACATAATAGTGTCTTCCTCATCCGTAGTATATTCGACAGGTGCCGACTTCTTGGGTTTATGTGGTGTCATCTTGATTTCTATATTCGGTTTTAGACGGGAAAGGAAGAAAAGAAGAAATTGAATGACAAGAAGGAGGGTCGAAGATAGAAAAAGATCACTAGGGTACACCGGGGTCGTAAAACCCGTGTTTACCAAAGACAGTAAACCCCTTGGGAAATGGAAAAGATCACTAGAGCACCTCGGGATTGTGACACCCGTTTTCACCTAAAGAAGGTGAACCCCTGAGGGGTATGTCTCTCCGGGGACACCGGAGATAGGAATCCCCAGCCGATTGACAGGAGCGGGCTCACTCCTGCCACCCGTCTACAGCGAAGCGTGGGCCAAAGGGAACGCAAAGGTATCCCCAGGACACCATTTTCCTCCTTACGGGACGCAGCACTGGGCAAAGATGCGGGTTGGTAGACCAACGGTGTCAGTGGGAAAAAAATAAGCAATATAAAATTTGAAATAAAAGAGAAAAATTTAAGTGAAAATGAAACTTATTTAATGCATTACAAAAGGAAACTCAAAATATATTAATCATAATGGTTAAGTAATCCAAGTAAATAATTTACAAATTAATTTTCAACATGCAAGTTTAACATTTTTGTATCTGTGGTCTAGACACGAAAGGAAAGGGAAAAAAAGGATGACAAGTAGAAGGGTCGAAAATAGAGACGGATCACCAGGGTACCCCGGGGACGTGTGACACCCGTGTTTACCAAAGACAGCAAACCCATTGGGAAAAGGAAAGATTACTAGGGTACCTCGGGATTGTAACACCTGTATTCACCTAAAGAATGTGAGCCCCTTGAAAGAGAACTTTCATAGGAGTTTTTGAGTTCGGCGACTGTGCATCTAATGGTAAATAATAAAATATATATACAAACACAATCTTTTTTTCAATAACTTTATTTAAAAACGAATTGTTAAGTTATGGAACTACGTGATGTTCAGGTTTCATTTTTGGTCATTGCTGTTTTGATCATACCAGTATCCCCTTCAATCCATAATTTCTCTTTTTCCATAAATTTAGTATGCCATTGATTTTAATTTTATTTCTTTCAGTGCATGGTACATTGTCTTTTATGGAATTGTGAAAAAATTATGTAGTTTCATTTTTTTTTTTGTCAAAATAGTTTCTTTGCTTGTGTTTACCAAATCACTTTCTTTCCAATATGGCCCAATAAGTGTTCTTTTTCAATTTTGACGTCAGGTTCATGTTATTTTATACTAAAAATTGAAAGGAGCTCTGTACGGCAATAAATGTCATTTGACATTCCCTAACTGATCATGCCTACATCATTGGGGCAGCATGCCCCTCCAACGCTCCAAATGTTCAAATTCTTGCCAAACGCATCGACATATTCTTTTTGCTATATTGATGTGGTTCCACTCTGTCGAGTTCCCTAACTTCCCCACACAATTCTGATAGTACTTTAGTAATACCTCTCTTTAAGTTAAAGATATCAATAACTAATTCTAAAATATATACGCAAGTCCTTGCTTTTGTACAGTACCAACATCTGAGACACATCAATGACTTTTATTTTTCATAAAGAATTATCCACTTTTTAGTGAGGTTCTCTGGCTGCTTCACATAAAATTTCAAGCATGTCTCTTTATCTTGATTTTTATCCAATAAATTATGTATGCTTTGATTAAATATTTTTCTCAATAATTGGCCCGTTTAGCAATATAAATAAAGGTTTCCAAAGAATTTTAGCCTTTTAAATAAGAAGACTCTAACCAGCTTGCTATTTATATCATGCGAGCTTTTTACCTTATCTTGAAAACTTTAAAAAACAGTTACATTTTTTTCTTTACGAGAATACACATAAGTTTAATTTTTACAGAGTACTCCATAGAACGGTAGTTTGATAACAACAGAGACTGAATAGCTTTTACTATGAATTTCTATAACATTTAAGGAAGCATAACTTGTATGTGTTGAATTGCATCTTGCTTCGGGTTGGAAAATTTTCATACTAATGTTAGGGAATTGACCTTGCTGTAGGATCACAGAATTTAAGATTTTTCTTTTCACAGGAGTTGCCCTTTCCAATGAATTCTGACATTTCTCGTATCGCTTTCTTCAAGTATGATGGTTCTGAGTTTATCTATTTGGCTGTTATAAGAGATCCATAATTATTAATTTTATCATCAAAAATTTTTTTAATTGATCTTAAATTCCCAAAAGAATTATTCATTTTAGTAAAATTTAAAAACGTTTAAATAAATTTGTGAATGAATTATAAACAAATACTGATTCCCCACACAGTCTGGAATTCAGTTAACTCTCTTTGTTACCATTCGGAACTTGATAAATTAATATTTTAAATAAAAATAAGTGGAACTTTTTGTTAAGAAAACGATCAGATTATAAAACACCCTCGGTTTTATTTTGCCCCCCCCCCACCACTGTTAATTCTCTTGATGCAGCCCGCGCAAAATAATTATCATACGCTTTTGACCCGACAGGAAAAAGGTTGAGTACCACTGGACTAGAGGATTTAGAGGTAAGAATTACAGATATTATCGATTCTTTAATTGCTAAATATTTTGTTAATTTTATTCATAATTGTAAAAATGAAATATCTTATGTTCTAAACTGAAAGTAGAAATAAAACTTCCGGAAATACCTTTGGTGGTATTTAGAGGTAGATACGACGGATGGCATGGCTTTAAATCACAGTTTGATAACATTATAACTAATAACAATGACTCGAAGGAGTCACAAAAACTTTATAATTTGAAAGAGTCATTACAAGGTGACGCCAAATTACTTGAAACAGTTGATGATGTTTTGAATCACTCATCCAAGCATTAGAAACTAGATTTGAAAATAAGCGTCTCCTGATACTAAAAAAAAATATATTAATGCTATATTAGAAATAGAAAAGTTAACAAGCGATTCAGCTCGAGATATTAGATCCATTAAAGATATTCTAAAGAAGAATATAAGAGCTTTAAAACTCCTAGGTTCTGAATGTAGTAATTTATCAGATCTTTAATTGCTTAATATCATTCTGAAAAAAATACATCGAGAAACTCGTAAGCAATTCGAGTAAACTATTGATTCAAACGCAATTCCTGAATTAGATACATTTATAATGCTTTTAGAAAAAAGTAGCCATATTGATAATATTAATCGTTCTGCTCCTATTACTCATATAGTAAAACAAGTACCCTTCAAAAAAAAAAACTTTCTTAATTCGAATGATTCTTCAAACTCTTATGTAATCTACTCGTATAAACTGAAAAATTAATATATAAATGCAGTGCTTTTTAAAATATGAGAGTATCGGATAGATTAAATCATATAATATGCCTCAATTGCTTAAAGTAACACCATAAAGTTAAAGAATGTAAATCTAAAAATTTGTGTTCCGTTTGTAAGAAGCGTCATCATACATCACTCTATATATCTGAAGCGATTCTTTCATCCATGCAAACGGCGTTAGCTAACAAACTCCAATCCCCAGTGAGCAGTAAAAGCATTAACAAAGTTGGATTAAATTTGTTTTAGTTAAAAATGTAAAATCTCAAAATATATACAAAAGTCAATATCCAAATAACAACAATAAACAGAGTTTGGTAGTGGTACGGTATTCCAAGTGCCCTACCACCAAGTTCGATAAGTATTATTGAGAGGGAAAGAATTCGCTTTTTCTAGTTGGCATTAAAAGATACGATCCGGTATACTGGTAATACTTATCCATATCATTTTACAGAGGTTCAGTCTTCGAAAGCCATTCATCTTCTCTTACAGGTCGTATACAAACATGTCTTCCTCATCCGATTTATATTGTACAGGCGACGGTTTTTTAGGTTTATGTGGAATCATCTTCATTCCTATTTTTGGTTTAGGTGATACTACAGTGTAAGAAAAAAAACTTAGGAGGACACTATTTTACGATGTTTTGAAGCCTGGGATACAGAAGATTTTATTGCAGATGGTAAGCTATTAGATGTGAAGGTAGTAGGCTCAAGGACAGAGGGACTTGTCAAAGTTGACAAGGCTGAAAAAAACATAGGGCATGCAGAAGCGGGAAGTGTCCGATTGGATGAGGACAATGCAATAAATTAAGACAATTGGATGAGGTGAGAGTAGTAGTAGAAAACAAAGAAATAGGAGGATGTGAAATTGATAACGTACTGATGAAAAAGTTGGGCCTCAGTAAGTGAGGATGATGTGGAGACTTGACTCAATTCATGTGACATCGCGATCACGTGATGAAGATAGCATGTGATGATGTTTTGGTATGTTTCCTGCTTAACTCTAGCCTAACACATCGTTGCTCGTTCCTTCAATTCAATTTTACTTTTAAAATATTCGTTCTGAAATGACTTGAAGATTTGTGGGGTGATCCCCCCACCATGTTCTTACTAATTATTGAGAAAAAGTAATTTTCGCAGTCTCTCTTGTCGTAGTCCTTCGCCATCGGCAAATAGAGCTCGGTATTCCAATGCAGCAATTAATGACATTCAGTCGTTACAAAAAACCTAATACCTTTAAAAGTATGGTTGACATTACTTAAAAGTATGATTGTCAATTAAAAATTGTAGTATATCTGATAAAGAGCTTTTTATAAGAAGTTAACTGATGGATCGTTTAGTGCCAAATGATGTAATGGCTGATAAGGGTTTTTTGATTGCCAAAAAACTGAAGAAAATTGGCTGCAAGTTATACAACCAATATTCCTACGAGACAAAATTCAGTTCAACTTATCTGAATGGTCAGTAACTGCCGGTTGCCGAACAAGCGAGTTACAGTTGAAAGGGCGATTTCAAGAATGAAGATTTATAAATATTTTGAAGGGGCCTTATCCTATAACAGCTTCCATAATGCTAACAAAGTTTTCTTCATTACACGCATTTTATGTAATTTTCACAAATTCTTTATACAAGTTAAAAAATTCAATAATTTAATTTACTTTTTTTTAAAAAAATCATTCCCTGGTGTTTCTCGGCATTTCAGTTTAGTCACGGATGTTCTGTATGAGAAATTAAAATTGCAGGATGTCTTTTTGTCCAAAGATTAGGTGATTCAATACTTGCCACCACCACTCCGAAAGTATTGTAAAAAATGTCAAAATAAATGTAGATTGCACTGAGTTTGAAATTCAGAAACCCAGTAGTCCAATGGAGCAATTAATGACTTTCAGTCGTTACAAAAATACTAATACCTTTAAAAGTATGATTGGCATTAATTACTCTTAAGGGGATGGTGGACCTTCAAAATCTCCAAATTTGGTCAAAATTGCGATTTTTATTTTTTATACTATAATATTCTATTTATTTCAGAAAATGATTCTGTGGAAGAATTTTTTTCATTTTGACTAATAATTTCTGAGTTATGAGTAATCTAAGAATTAAACATGGCGCCATCGACTATTTAAATGGGCGTGGCACCTCTCATTTGAACGCAAACAAGAACTATTCATATTTAGTTTCCAGCATATGCTTAGCCTCAATTATTATTTTTTTCATCGCATATTTTATGAAGGTTTCTGATAGGAACTTCAACTTCTACTTTTGCTTTGTTTGTTTACATCGTATTAGCGCGCTTGTTTCACGTCTGTTATAACACAGCATATTTAGTCGTTTTGGACGTAATTGTAAGTCTATTTTTTCAGTTTTCCTTTCTTTCATTTGAATACTCAATTATAAATTTCTTGATAAATTAATTATTTCAACAGTATTTGTACAATGCACAGAATTAGTTCTCGATATCATGTTCCAAGAGGAAGGCCATCAAAACGTAAAATGCAGGCTTTGCTAAAAGCAAGGAGGAGAAAGGCCTCTGGAGAAATAGAACTGGAGCATCAAAGTTTACATGTGTGTGAAAATGACCTTGATGCAAGTGGCAATGTGTCCTCCAATTATGAAAATAATGAAGCAAACACTTACACATTGAATTCTAGTGCACTGAATGCAGCAACAGAAAGAAAGCTGTTTCTTCTAAGCTCACAAACTTCTGTAGAACATGTGATAAGTGAACAAAATAATCCAACTTATGTATTAGTTGATACAAATATATGGAAGAATTTATTCTCTCAACTGTAAAGTGCCCTGAATGTGATATGAATAATTTAAATATTATAAAAACAACGCAGCTGGGTATGGCATCAAAACTAGAATTGGTTTGCTCTAGTTGTGAGGCAGTATTGAATTCCTCATTTTCAAGTGCACGTGTAAAAAACAAAAAAATTTTTGACATTAACAAAAAAATGGTTTTATCTTTTTTAAGATTTGGGAAAGGTCACGCAGGATTGGAACTATTTTCATTAGTGAATACATTGGACAAAAAATCTTTTTCGAAGCACATTAAAATTTTGTCCGAAGAAAATAGAGAGGTGAAACATCAGATCCTCGAAGTTGCGAGAAATATAGTTAGGAAGCAACATCATGAATTGAATAATGAAGGTAAGGAAACTGGTGTTTTAGACATAACTGTCATTTGATGGATCTTGGCAAAAGCGGGGATATAAATCACTGTACGGGATAGGAGTTGTTACTGATTTATTGACAGGTTTAGTAATAGATTATGAAATACTGTCAAAGTATTGTACGGAATGTACTGCTACAGTAAGAGACCTTTCGAGGGATAGTCCAGATTTTGCAATATGGTATGAAGGTCACAAATCTGAATGTCAGATAAATCATACAGGTTCCTCATCTAGTATGGAAATGGAAGCTGCTGCAATTTTGTGGCAAAGATGCATCAAGGAGTGCAATATGTGCTACAATACGGATTTTGAAAGACGTCATTTTAAGCCGCACACGAGCATTTAATGTTATCGCCTTATGCGAGTTCTTCTTAGGAGTTAGGGAAGATTATTTTACAAAAAAGTTATTTGAATTTGCCACTTCTAACAGATCATCTGTAACTGTATTTTATGACAAAATAAGAGAAAAGTCCAGTAATTTCACAGAAAATGATTTGAAAGACTTATCAAATAATTTACTTAAAATTAACAGTGGAGATCACACATACATTATTAAAACAGATGTAGGTGTATGCTCGTGCCCATCAGGATCAACTGGTGCATTTTGTAAACACCAATGTGCAGTGATGGAGTTGAAAAAAATACGTCTTCCAAATGCACCACCAGTCACTCCTGAAGACAAGCACGAGTTAGCTCTTTTGGCATTGGGTCCAAAATGTCCACCAAAAAATTTCTTCTGTAACTTCAAAAATCAACTTTCCTCTGCTAATGTATAATCTAATGCTTCTGAAATGCCCATTGAGCAGGAGACAGACGGCAATGCAAACAGTACTAATGAGGGACAAATAATTAATGCAAAGCCAATAACTAATTTTAAAAGAGAAGAAATACTAAATGAATTAAAAAGAATTACAGATGTTGTCAAAATAGCAAATTGATCTGAAAAGTCTGGGGATAGACTAATAAGAACTTTTCAAAAAATACAAACAGTAAAAGATTTTAAAAGTATTTATGTACTTAAAAAGCAGATTTTCAGAGGAAACATTAAAGTTCAGCCAACCTCTAATGCTAGACGTAAAAGAATTATACGTTCTAGCCGTAATACCTTTTGGTCGTCTTCTAAAAACAGAAAAAAATCTATCAAGAGAAAAAGAAATCTGCTCCAATATTAATTTAAATAAAATGAATGTTAAATCTCATGGGAAAGGACACTGATAATGTTTCAAACAATTAACTCATTACATGCTCATTAATCCATGTACTTGTGTCATATGTGTAATAAAAATTTCTTTGTAAATATCTGTTGTAAGTAAAAAGTATGTTTTATGAATAAAATAATTTTGCAAATTAATGTCAGTTGTAAATTTGTATATCAATCACTGAAATCACCAAAGCACAAATGTAGAAACATTTCTTTATAATGAATTCATTTATTACATTGAATATTTATAAGGAAACAATGTGTGTGTATAAAGTTTTAGCCAATACAATTTTTTCAAAAGAAAGAATTAGTATACGCTTTGTAATGGGTTTTATGAAGCAGCTAGAAGACTATAATCTCGAACCAGTATTAATAATGAGTAAATTAAAATTATAGTAAAAAATTTTAATAAAATAAATACAATACTTTTTTTTAATTTCTTTACTTAAAGTACCTGTAACATGTTGATATACGTTAAATATAAATTTAATATATTTAGATTTAATCATCTAAATGTAGAGAGAATGGGGTTCTCCGAAACATCTTGTAGCTCTAAGGGTTCAATGAGTCAAAACAGTTTGAAGATCACTAATTAAGACCAAAGGTCTTCAACCCAGGTTTCCGCTTCAGGAGTGATCAAAAGGTCAGATTTAGAAATGACACCGCGGCATGAGATGAGAGTTTTATGGGGACTTATTATATTGTTACAGGTGAATTCAGAAAAGTTTTCGCGAGAAGGAAAGACTTGGTTTGAATAGCAGATTTTGTTTCAATTAATAGATCACCTGATCGCAATCTTTTAACAGATTTTGGATAACCACCTATTCCCACGAGAGCTTTTTGTATAGCAAAAGGCGATTTAGATGACATTTCATTGTTCAGAAGAGAAATTAATAAGAACCTGGTATTAGCGAAAATCTGATCAATGTTGAGATTGGGAAAAACAAGGCCTTTACCCGGACACAGCAGCATTGGATCCATAGGCGTGTGAAAAAATTCGTCCTGGCGTGCCTCCACCTACCACGGAGTCCAAAAAGGGAGGCAATGCACCGGTCATTTGGCAAAAACCAAGCACAGCGCTTACCTGGAGCACACCCAGAATATAGTGTTACAGCATCAGGGCGAGGATCCAACGGGTAAAACTACTTATTGACTTGGCATGTTGTACCTGCCGATAAATTAAAATTCGAAGCAGTTATTGGATCAGACCTTTTGGAATAAGCATCGATAAGTTTCACCAAAGAGGGAGTTAAATTCAACAAGTATGAAAATCAAGCACTTCTTATGCAAATATCCGCCGAAAACCTTCAAGAAGAATTAGATCTGCGTCATGTTGAAAATCGTCGAATTAAGAAGGAACTTGAGAAGTTGATACAAGATTACAAGCCAGAAAAGACAGCATCTACAGACGTCACAATGAGAATTATCCTGAAAGACGAAGTACCAGTCTGTCAACCCCCTCGTCGACTAGCATTCACAGAAAGACAAGAGGTAAATAAACAAATAGAAGAATGGCTCAAAGAAGAGATTATACGTCCCAGTTCATCAGAATATGCAAGTCCTATCGTAATGGTTAAAAAGAAAGATGGATCGTCGAGAATGTGCATTCACTACAGAAAGTTGAACCAGAAGCTAGTAAAAGATAAATTTCCTTTACCTCTCATCGAAGATGTTCTGGACACTTTGCAAGAAGCAAAGGTATATTCCACATTATATAGATTTACGTAACGGCTTCTTCCACGTAGATGTTGACGAAGATTGCAGAAAGTATACGTCATTTATCGTCCCAGATGGACAATATGAATTCAACAAAGTTCCTTTTGGACTCCACACAAGTCCGGGAGTTTTCCAACGCTATGTTTCAAGTATATTTAGAAATCTTACACGGAAAAGAATTGTAATCAGTTATTTAGATGATCTCGTAATTCCAGCGAAAAACGAAAAGGAAGGTCTTGAAAAACTTAAAATTGTTTTCGAAGTCGCTAAAAAATACGGATTAGAAATTAAATTCAAGAAATGCCAATTCTTAAAAAAGAAAATCGAATTTCTAGGTCATGTTGTAGAAAACGGAACTATTAAACCATCTACTGCGAAGACACTAGCTGTCCAAAAATTTCCTGAACCAACAACAATAAAACAAGTCCAAAGTTTTCTTGGTTTAACTGGATATTTCCGCAAATATATCAAGGACTATTCAACAATAGCTAAACTACTTAGCGATTTAACAAGAAAAGAAAATCCATTTGTTTTTTGGACTCTACAAAAAGAAGCATTTGAGAAGTTAAAGAAAATTATGTCTGAAGGTCCACTGTTGCATATCTACAGGTATGGAAGAAAAACAGAACTGCATACTGACGCTTGTAAACAAGGGTACGGTGCAATTCTATTGCAAGAAGCCGAAGATGGAAAGTTACATCCGGTTTACTACACGTCGAAGAAGACAAATGCAGCAGAAGAAAAGTAAGATAGCTACGAACTAGAAGTTCTTGCAATTATCAACGCATTAAAGAAGTTTCGCGTTTATCTTTTGGGACAACATTTTAAAATTGTAACTGAATGTTCAGCATTTCAAAAGACCATGCATAAAAAGGATCTAATTACTCGCATAGCCAGATTGGCACTGCAATTAGAAGAATTTGATTACGAAATAGAGCACAGAGTTGGAAGTCAAATAAAGCACTTTGATGCTCTAAGTCGATATCCAGTAATGATAATCTGTCACGATACATTAACTTCAAAGCTGAAATAAGCACAGGAAGAAGACGATAGCATTCAAACGTTGAAGTCGCTTCTAGAGAGTGAGTGAGTGATTGTAGGGTTTATTGGCACAAGAGCCGAAGCCGGCTATACTGCGCCAAACGTTCGTTAAAATATTCAAAACGTTTTAAAATATCTAAAAATGCCGACAAGAATACTGTTTCAAGAGTACAAAGTAAAATTAAAATATTAAAATTCAATTCAAAAAATAAAGGAACATACATTTTGGTGGGGGACGAACCCTGCCACAAAGTCAAGAAAGGTTAAAGCAGAAAAATTCAAAAGTAAAAATCTATATTAAAAAAAAAATTCAGCCATTTGCTGGTAATGTATATTGTAAAAGAGAGAACAATTACTTTCTGCCAGTTTTATATCGAGTAGGTGTAATAATGTGAGAATACGGAGTATCAATATGGTAATATTTCGGTAGAACCAATTCCTCCTGATTATATTCTATCATTTCTTCATCCGAGGTATCCTGTTGGGGTGTACTTTTCCGTGGTTTGTGTGGTGCCATTTTTATTTCTATTTTTGCATCGTTTATTTTTTTTTAATAATTTTTTTTTCTTGCCCGATATTTTGAATTTTGTTTTGAATCCTGTGTTGTAGATGCAGAAGGGGGTTGAGTACAAGAGATTGATGTGGAAGCGGATATGTTTGATGAAGTTTCCATAGGGCTGAGCATAGGGTTGGTGGTGGAAAGTATTGCAGCAGAAATAGGAGTCGGTGGTTGAGTTTCTGACACTGTAGTGGCTATTAAAGAGGTAGAGGGCAAGAGGTGTGCCTGGGCTGAAGATGATGTGAAAACAGCAGGAGTGGATGTTGGTATATTTGGTTTTGGGAGGGATGAAATTGGCTTAAGTAAATTTAAAGGTGGACATTTTATTTTTGTTATATCTTCGTTTGTTTGTGTAGAACTGTTTATAGTAGAGGATTTGGTAGCCTGGGCGTAAGTTTGTGATGCTTGTGGAACTATTAATTTTCGGGCTTCTGGGTAAGAATTTGTCTGAATTTGTTTTTCGGTTTTCCATTTGGGGCACAGTTTGGAATCAGCTGTATGGGGTTGAGAGCAATTAATACATTTAGGCTCTAGAGTGCAATCTGTGGAAGCATGTCCAACAGATGCACATCTAGAGCAAGTAAGTTGGCCGCGGCAGGAAGTTTGTGAATGTCCGAACCTCTGGCACTTAAAACAGCGCAGAAGATTCAGAATGTATGGACGAATTTTACAATTCAGGTATCCAGCTTTGATTGAAGTGGGTAAATTTGGGTTATTAAATGTTAAAATTAAATGTTTAGTACGGCTAACCATGTTATCCTTTTTTATTGTAATTCTTCTGACTTGAATCCCACCCTGATCTGAGAAGCCTTCAAGGATTTCAGATTCAGAAGTGTTTAACAAGTCAGGTTCAAAAATGACACCTCGGCAAGTATTAAGAGATCTGTGTGGAGAAACTTGAAGTGGAAATACAAGAAATGTTTTTGCAGATAAAAAGGACTTTGATTGTATAGCAGATTTTGTTTCCACAAGCAAATCACCTGATCTTAATTTTTTAACCGATTTCGGTTCACCGATTCCTTGTAGAGCCTTTTGAATAGCGAAAGATTTTTTCGACATCTCACCATTGGGCAGGGATAAAATCAAGAAACGTGCATTAATTGCTATCTGATCAATGTTGATGTTGGGTAAAACGAGGCCTTTACCCGGGCACGAAATTTCAGGATCGAAGAAAGAGAGATGGTATTCATCCTGGTGTGGCTCCACCCACCACGGAGTCCAACAAGGGAGGCAGTGAACCGGTCAACTAAATATTCAGGCACGACGCTTACCTGGAGTACACCCAGAATATAGTGCTACAGCATCAGGGCGAGGATCCAACGGGTAAACCCGCCACGCCTTATCTGCAGCACTAACCCTACAGCAATGTCTCCGAAGAGACTTATCACTAGCCGATTGACAGGAGCGGGCTCACTCCTGCCACCCGTCTACAGCGAAGCGTGGGCCAAAGGGTACGCAAAAGGTATCCCCAGGACACCATTTTCCTCTTTACGGGACGCCGCACACGGCAAACATCCGGGTTGACAAACAACAGTGTTAGTAAAACAATACGAATATCGAAAATAAAATCAATATTAAAGGAACCAAATTAATGTATCACAAATTAAAAACAAAACTGTGTTAATAACAAATATATATAAAGAATAGAATTTTATCACAAAAAAGGAATTTTCGATTTTATAATCATGTATATTTAAAAAATTTTAATCTGTTGTCTAAACGGGAAAGGAGAGAAGAATGAAAGTAATGACGAGAAGGAAGGACGAAAATAGAGAAGGATCACTAGGGTACCCAGGGATTGTGAAGCCCGTGTTTACCAAAGACAGTAAACCCCTTGGGAAAAGGAAAAGATCACTAGGGCACCTCGGGTTTGTGACACCCGTACTCACCTAAAGAAGGTGAGCCCCATGAGGGGCGCTTCTAGTGAGTGAGTGTAGGGTTTAATGGCGTAAGAGCCGATTTCATGTAAGCTGCGCCAATCAATTCTTAAAATATTAAAAATCATTAAAAATACTCACATATAAAATTTCACACATATATACAGCAAACAGAATTTGGTGGGGGGTGCCCCTCCAAGTCAAATAAGGTTAAAATAATTCAAAGAAAAGAAATATTTTTATATCTAGGTAAAAGTATTTATATAACAAGATTTTGGTGGGGATTACCCCCACTAAGTATGATTGAATAATTTCACTTTCTGTTTTTCGTCGGTGTTAATAATCTCCTTTCAGTTTCTTCTTCACGCTTTCTTGGAGTAATAACGTGTAAAAATTCCTCCTGTCTCCAGCACTCATTTTTCCAGTACTCTTCCGACAAGTGTTTTATTGTATTCTTTTTCGGTGTTTCCACCTCTTCTTCTACGTCATACATAATCATGTCCTCATCTGAGGTGTCCTGAATAGGTGAACTTTTTCTCGGTTTATGGGGTGCCATTTTTATCTCTATTTTTGGTTTTCCAGTATTAGATATGTTTTTGGTAGGAAGCTTTTTTTTTACGACGTTTTGAAACCTGAGATACAGAAGTTGTATCTGTTGATGCTAAGCTATTGGATTCTGAGGTAGCAGCTATGGTACTAGATGTTGTACAGGTGGGAGTTTCAACAACAACAGAAGAAGGTTGAATAGTTGATTTGGAAGAGGATTCAATAGGTGAAAACATATTATTGGTGGTGGAAAGTACAGGTTCCGACACTGTATCTGCTATTGAAGAGGCGGCAGGCAAGAGGTTTGTTTGGGTTGACGATGATGAGGGTATTGATGTATTTTGTTTCAAGAGGGATGAAGTTGGTTGAAGTAATTTTATAGGTGGACAAATTATTTTTGTTATATTTTCATTTGTTTGGGATGATTTGGTTAAGGTTGAGGGTTTGGCAACCTGAGCGTAGCTTTGAGGTAACTGTCGAGCTATTAATTTTCGTGCTTCTGGATATGAGATATTTTTATGTGTTTAGATTTTTTTGAATATGTTTTTCTAATTTCCATTTTGAACACAGTTTGGAATCGGATGGATGGGGTTCTGAACAGTTAATGCATTTTGGCTCTAGATTGCAGTCAGTGGAGGAATGCCCAACAGACGCACATCTAGAGCAAGTAAGTTGTCCACGACAGGATGTTTGTGAATGTCCGAACCTCTGGCACTTAAAACAGCGCAGAGGATTCGGTATGTATGGGCGTATTTTACAGTTAAGGTAGCCGGCTTTAATGGATGTGGGTAGTTTTGGGCTATTGAAAGTTAAAATAATGTGTTTGGTTGGAATAATATTTGCATCTTTTCTAATAGTGATTCTTCTAACCTGAGTAACGCCCTGAGTAGAGAAACCCTCAAGCATCTCCGTTTCAGGGGTAGTCAACAGGTCAGGTTCCGAAATAACACCACGGCAGGAATTGAGAGTTTTGTGCGGACTTATTGTCATAGGGTTGTTTAGAAAGGATTTCGCGAGGAGAAAGGATTTTGTTTGTAAAGAAGTATTAGTTTCAATAAGTAGGTCCCCGGAACGTAACCGTTTTACGGATTTTGGTTCACCACCTATTCCAATGAGGGCTTTATGAATAGCAAAAGGTGATATTTTTGTCATGTCAGTGTTAGGAAGTGAAATCAATAAAAATCTAGTAGTAGTTGAAACTTGATCAATGTTAGGGTTGGGAAATACGAGGCCTTTACCCTGGCGCATCAGACTTGGATCCATAATAAAAAATGAAAATTCGTCCTGGCGTGCCTCCACCCACCACGGAGTCCAACAAGGGAGGCAGTGAGCCGGTCAACTGAATATTCAGGCACGGCGCTTACCTGGAGTACACCCAGAATATAGTGCTACAGCATCAGGGCGAGGATCCAACGGGTAAACCCGCCACGCCTTATCTGCAGCACTAACCCTACAGCAATGTCTCCGAAGAGACTTATCACTAGCCGATTGACAGGAGCGGGCTCACTCCTGCCACCCGTCTACAGCGAAGCGTGGGCTAAAGGGTACGCAAAAGGTATCCCCAGGACACCATTTTCCTCTTTACGGGACGCCGCACACGGCAAACATGCGGGTTGACAAACAACGGTGTTAGTAAAACAATACGAATATCGAAAATAAAATCAATATTAAAGGAACCAAATTAATGTATCACAAATTAAAAACAAAACTGTGTTAATAACAAATATATATAAAGAATAGAATTTAATCACAAAAAAGAAATTTTCGATTTTATAATCATGTATATTTAAAAAAATTTAATCTGTTGTCTAGACGGGAAAGGAGAGAAGAATGAAAGTAATGACGAGAAGGAGGGTCGAAAATAGAGAAGGATCACTAGGGTACCCCGGGATTGTGAAGCCCGTGTTTACCAAAGACAGTAAACCCCTTGGGAAAAGGAAAAGTTCACTAGGGTACCTCGGGATTGTGACACCCGTACTCACCTAAAGAAGGTGAGCCCCTGAGGGGGGGGGGCGCTTCTAGAGAAGAAAGAATCGGAAGAATTTTTTGAGCGTAACGGTATACTCTACAAATACTTAAATGGTCGAGAATTAATCGTAACTCCTAAAGCAATGGAAACTGAACTAATTAAATTGATTCACGAAAATGGTCACTTCTCAGTAGCGAAAACAGAAGAAATTGTTAAACAAGAATTTTTTATTCCAAATTTAACCACCGTCATTAAAAAAGTAATAGTTAATTGTGTCCCATGTATCTTAGCTAATAAGAAAACAGGCAAAAAAGAAGGATTTTTAAATCCTATTTCCAAAGAAAACATCCCACTAAGTACGTACCATGTTGATTTCATTGGCCCTTTACCCTCCACGAATATAAGTTTTCAACACATTTTCACCATAGTAGACGCGTTTACCAAATTTACTTGGTTATATCCCCTCAAAACTGTGTCCGCTGAAAATGTCTTGGAAAAGTTAAAACTACAACAAAAAACCTTTGGCAATCCTGTAAGAATCATCACCGACAGAGGTTCAGCGTTCACTTCAAAATTATTTAACGACTACTGTATTGAACAAAACATTCAACACCTACAAATAGCAACCGGCATTCCCAGAGGAAACGGTCAAGTTGAACGAATTCACCGAACTTTGATCCCAGTCCTTACCAAGCTATCGTTAGACGACTCAACGAAATGGTACAAATATGTCGACAGATTACAAAGAATACTAAACAGCACTGTATGTCGAAGCACGAAATGGACCCCATTCGAACTTTTAGTAGGAACCAAAATGCGTAACAAGGAAGACATTCGAATCAAAGACCTACTGCTAGAAGAAATGACGGAAGAATTACAAGAACAGCGTGAATTTCTAAGGAATGACGCGAAAAAGAACATCGAAATTATACAATCTGAGAACCGAAAGACATGCAACAAAAGAAGAAAGAGAGCTCCTATATACAAAGAAGGTGATCTATATATAGTAGCCATCCAAAGGACTCAATTTGGAACTGGACTAAAACTAAGACCAAAATTCTTAGGTCCTTATAAAATAACTAAAGCGAACTCTAGAGACAGATATGAAGTGAAAAAAGTTGGTCAGCACGAAGGATCGAACTCCACCACCACTTTAGCTGATTTAATAAAGCATTTTAATACAAATTAAATTTTGAATATTAGTTATTATATTTAATCTTTCTCACATTATATATTTTTCGAGAAATTAATTGCTATTATATGGTAACACTCGTTTCTAATAACCATATTATATTCGTTTGTAACCATAATAGTTTCGTATCATTCTTTACCTTTCGACCTATTCGAATGATTTTTTTGTGATTTAGTATTTCGTTATTGTAGGTCGTAATATAGAATATTTTGGTATTTTTATATGTTTTATTTTAGGTCCGGAAATGTGAATATTGGGTATACATCTTTTCATCTGTAAAATTTTATTATTTTAAGAACAATATTTTTTATGGTTATTGCATAAACATTTATAAATCACAAAATTAATGGTTATAGCTGAATCTAATTTAGCTTTCTCTTTAGCAAGTAATATAGCTCTTAACACTCTGTAAGAGCTGAGAGACCAGCTCTGTCAGAGGAGGGTGATTTTGTAGGATATCCCATAGAACTTTCTCTTTTTTTGTAAAAGGTTAGATCATCCCTTTGCAGAGGACGGCAATGTTAATTAAAAAAGCATTCCATAGCAACGCCATCTATCGTGCTTATTAAAAAGCTGACTTGTTTTGGTTTCGTCAGAGGCCCTCTAACTACAGAGTAGTAAACATCGTATCAGCGCGTCCGCGTTTCTTCGCCACAACTGGCGGTAAGTCACCTACGCATCCAATAATGAGTTTCATTTAATCGTTAACGTCCTCCTAAAAGGAATTATCTATCTTTCCTAGATTAATGTTAATGTACTTTTAAATGATTGCATGTCTTAATTTCCTTTCTGTATAATATTCCCCGTGTAAATACTCTCCTATAGTTCATAATAAATTTAGTTTCTTTAATCTATATTGTCTAATTTATTTCTAAAAGTTATAACCCGTGCATCCTAAAAAACCCCTAGACACACACTCTGCCAAATAAAAATCCCGCCATCTGAAGAATCTAACTTTTTCGGAAGATTTCGGTTAGATTCCCACAGTATTAAAGCGTATAATTCAGTTATTTCATAGAATAATTAGGTATTTCATGAAATAATTAGACGTCAGTTAAAGTATATAATAGATGAAAAATTTCCTACTTTACCTAGTTATTCTATGAAATAACTAAGGATAGACCGTTCAAGAGTGAAAACTAAACAATTTCAAAGATATTTTATAAATTTATTGATCATAAATAGCTAAAAATCTCTCGAAAAATACATTTTATCTATTTTGCGGATGAATAATTGATAAAAAATAATAAGGGAAAGCAGATAATATAATTTATTATTGCTCATATTACTAACATTAGTTAAGCAGAAACGGGAAAATTAAATTATTTCCTTTATTTACATTTGAAACATACAAAAAAAAATTGTTAGCTGATGAAAAGCACATAAATGATTCTTTCAAGAACTTATAAGATTCTTTCAAAAATGTATAGATTTTTAAAGCTTAGGTACGGGGGTCAACTTATAATGAATCCTGTAGTCTTGAGGGGGGGGGGAAGAATTCTAGAATATATATATTTTTTCTTTTATATAACTCATTTTCTATGTTATGTATAAGAAATTTACATTTCAAATTTTTTTTGGATGTTTTAAATGCAGTCTTCATTTAAAAAGAAAATAAAACTCATTGAAATCCTTCCAAAGTCCGGGCCAGAATCAGTGTTTTCAAATGAATAAAATTCCCATTTACTCATAGAGATGTCTGAATACATGTGATCAAGTGTCCACCGACGAATAGGGGTGCAGACACAACAATAAAACAGAATGTGTAGCCAAATCCCGATTTCGGTGTGGGGAGGGGCAGGGCAATAGTATTTTGCACTAAAATTAGTTCTCCTTGGTGTGACTTCAGAATTCTAATCCGAGTAACTGAGAATTTGAAATACTCATTTATATTTGAAATTTCAGTCGCCATGAGGCCTAAAAAACATCCCTATCGTAATTCTCGTTCAAAATCACAAAGATTGCGGAGAGCTAAAGAAATTATAAGAAATTTGCTTCCGAAAACTCAAATTTCAGAAACTCAACTGTTGGGTGTACCTGGAAGCTGTTCAAGAAATGAATTCATTGAAAAGTAAGCTGCATCATTATTATTCAAATTTTATGAATAATATAGATGATAGATTTTGCTAATCTTAGTATGTTTCATGTGTGTTCATAATTTTTGTAGAAATTATTTTCTTCAAATATTTTGATTCATTCAAAGATGCTTGAAAAACTGCTTCTAAAAATTGTTACGATTACAAGTACAATACTCTTCTTCGAGACCCCATCCATGTCGTTCATATTTCTAAATTTATATTCACGCAACAAATTCATTAATAAAAACTAAAAAATACTATACATAAAAGTATTTAAAAACTATTATATGGTGTATGCGTATTTTGTGAGTACAGTTATACTTTAATGACCAGTGGCGTAACGGAGAATATTTGCCTCCCCCCCCCCTGCAAAGTCAAGTTTTGGGCCCCCAAGTTGGATTTTACAAAGGACAGCAGTTAGGTTTGTACTTGGCAGCAGCTAGGTTTTGGATCCCTCCCCCGTAGCGCGGGGATGTACGTTACGCCACTGTTATTTATATACACTTTACTTACGTAAAATCACACATATGTAATGTTTCGCTCTTTGTATTCTCAATTGAAATTTATTTCTTAAATAGAAAAGAAATTATACTGTCAAGTTTTAAAAAAATATTACTCATTTTTTATAACTTACAAATTACAAGAACAACCTAAATTCTTCTTTTTTTATACATAGAATATTTTGCTTCAATTGCTTTGTTTTCAATGCATAATTTTTTTAGTAAATAGTTAGTCTGACAGCATAGTTCTTAGTTTCAGCATTTTTAGTTCGGATATCACGACTTTTCCTATGAAAAAGATATAAATACTTTTTCTTTCTTTTCATATTACGTGCGTAAAGCATTGTTTTTAATCTTTGTACAATTTGAGTTAAAAAATATTTTTATGCATACCAAGTTATTTGCTGTTGATAGCAAATCGAGGAAGGATGGAAACTGTTTTGAACTTTTACAGTGAAGGAGAGTGCATCGTATTTATCACAACTTGTGAGTGAGTGAGTGAGTGAGTGAGTTTTGGGTTTTATGGCGCAAGAGCCAATTTTGGCTATGCTGCGCCAAACATTTGTTAAAATATTAAAATATAGGACGAAATATCTAAAAATACTGAAAACGCAGTTTCAATAAAAGTTAAAATTTCAAATCGCATAAAAATTGGTTTCCAATGATTAAAAGTAGAACAATTTTTGGTGAGGGGTTTCCCCTCATCACATATGTCAGATAAGATCTTAAAATAACAGACATCTTAAAAACAGATAAATGAAAAACGTGTAAATAAAAGTTATAAAATTTCATAAAATCTAGACCGTAATTTTAATAGTTTCTGAATCGGTGGGTTGGGGGATTCCCCACCAAATTCAATAAGTATAATTGAGAAAAAGTCAGTTTCTATTTTTAGTAGGGGTTAAAAGTAAACTTCCTTTGTAGTATGTTTTTCCGTTTTTATACGTGAAGTTAGGATCCGGTTCATATTTTTCCTCCTCCTCTTCCTCCACGTCGTACATAATAGTGTCTTCCTCATCCGTAGTATATTCGACAGGTGCCGACTTTTTTGGCTTATGTGGCGTCATCTTGATTTCTATATTCGGTTTTTTATTTTTTTTAGGGGGCCGCTTTTTGTTACGAGGTTTTGAAGCTTGAGTTGTGGAAGGTATGGTATTGGATGTAGTCGTATCAGTTGAAAGAACAGGACTTGCTTCATTTGTTAAAGGTGTAAACATTGATACTGTGGATGAAGAAGGTGCTTTACTGGATGAGACAGATGCAACTGAGGTAGATAGATTAGTAGATGTGGCGGGTGAGACTGTAGAAATGGGGCATGTCGAAGGAGAAGGTGTTTGTTTGGATGAGGATAATGCGACAGATTCAAGAACACTATTGGGCGTGGAGAGAGCATTAGTAAACAAAGGAATAGGTTGCTGAGAATCTGATACGGATGCAATATTAACGGAAGATGAGGATGGTATGAGTTGTGCTTGAGTTGAGGTACATGAATTGTTAACTGTAGGAATTCTGGATGGCATTTGTTGTGGAACGGATATTGTAGGTTGTAACAATTTTAATGGTGGGCAAACTATTTCGGTAATATTTTCATCTGTTTGTGAGGAACTGCTTACCGTTAATGGTTTAGCAGCCTGAGCTTAAGTTTGAGATGGCTGTGGGGCTATTAATTTTCGGGCTTCTACATATGATATATTTTTATAAGTTTTAATAGTTTGGATTTCTTTTTCGATTTTCCATTTAGGGCACAGTTTTGAGTCGGACGAATGAGGCTGTGAACAATTAACGCATTTCTGCTCCAGACTGCAATCTGTGGAAGGATGTCCAACAGTTGCACATCTGGAGCACGTCAATTGCCCACGGCAGGAAGTTTGAGAATGTCCGAACCTCTGGCATTTAAAGTAGCGCAGAGGATTCGGAATGTATGGACAGATTTACAGTTTAAATAACCAGCTTTTATTGTATTTGGTAGTTTCGGGCTATTGAATGTTAATATTAAATGTTTTGTAGGAATAATTGTACTATTTTTTTTAATTGTAATTCTCCTGACCTGGATAACACCCTGGTCAGAAAATCCATCAAGGACTTCTGCTTCAGGGGTGGTCAACAGGTCAGGTTCAGAAATGACACCGCGGCTGGAGTTTAGAGATTTGTGGGGAGTCACACTTACTGAAGAGTTTAAAAAGGTTTTGGCAAGTGAGTGAGTGAGTGAGTATAGTGTTTAATGGCGCAAGAGCCGATCTCGGCTAAGCTGCGCCAAACATTTGTTTTAATTTCCATAAAAATTCTAAAAAAATATAATCTGATATTTAAAAATTGACATGAAATAGAGCATAACAAAATATATAATTCATTAAAATTGTATTTAAAAAAAATTGTTTTTCTTTTCTTTTCTTTCACACGATTAAAATACTATAAAACAAGTTTAAAAATTTTGAAAATAATGTAAAAAATGACTTTAAATTTGAAAAAGTTATTTACAAATAAAATTTTATATAACCAGTCTATAATTATTCTTTCCGATTTCTTGTGGGTGTCATGAAGTGGCTAAAACCAGTTTCATAATGGCTATCTATCAACTGTTCACTGACGTTATAGAGTATCACATCCTCATCTTCTGAGGTGTAGTGCACAAAACTTTTCTTCGGCTTGTGAGGTGTCATTTTAATTTCGATCTCTTGTTTTTTGGCTTTTGAACGCTTTTTCCTATCTTTAAAATTTTGCTTCAAACTTTTTGCTGCTTTAGATGCAGCAGAGGTTCGACTATTGGATGTCTCTGTATCAAGTAATGGTATAGATGGAAGAACTTCAATTGGTAAGGAGTTGGATGAGAAAGCAGATATATTGGATGACGTTTCCATAGGACTGAACATATTATTCGTGGTGGAAAGCACGGCAGTAGACATAGGAATAGGTGGCTGCGGTTCTGACACTGTATCTGCTATTGAAGAGGCGGCAGGCAAGAGGTTTGTTTGGGTTGACGATGATGAGGATATTGATGTATTTTGTTTCAAGAGGGATGAAGTTGGTTGAAGTAATTTTATAGGTGGACAAATTATTTTTGTTATATTTTCATCGGTTTGGGATGATTTGGTTAAGGTTGAGGGTTTGGCAACCTGAGCGTAGCTTTGAGGTAACTGTGGAGCTATTAATTTACGTGCTTCTGGATATGAAATATTTTTATTTGTTTTGATTTCTTGAATTTGTTTTTCTAATTTCCATTTTGAACACAGTTTGGAATCTGATGGATGAGGTTCTGAACAGTTAATGCATTTTGGCTCTAGATTGCAATCTGAGGAAGCATGTCCAACAGATGCACATCTAGAGCAAGTAAGTTGGCGGTTTTGGCAAGAAGAAACGACTTTGTTTGAAGAGCGGAGTTGGTTTCAATGAGTAGATCACCGGATCGCAGTCTTTTAATAGATTTAGGTTCACCACCTATTCCTACAAGAGCTTTGTGAATATAGCAAAAGGTGATTTAGTCAACATTCCGTTGTTCGGTATAGAAATTAGTAAAAATCTTGTATTAACAGAAATCTGATCAATGGTTAGGGTGGGTAAAATAAGGCCATTACCCGGGCACATCAGCATTGGATCCATAAAAGAAAACGGAAATTCATCCTGGCGTGCCTCCACCCACCACGGAGTCCAATAAGGGAGGCAGTGTGCCGGTCAACTGACATTTGTCAGGCTCGGCGCTTACCTGGAGTACACCCAGAATATAGTACTACAGCATCAGGGCGAGGATCCAACGGGTAAACCCGCCACCCCTTATCTGCAGCACTAACCCTAAAGCAATGTCTCTCCGAGGACACCGGAGAGACTTATCACTAGCCGATTGACAGGAGCGGGCTCACTCCTGCCACCCGTCTACAGCGAAGCGTGGGCCAAAGGGAACGCAAAAGGTATCCCCAGGACACCATTTTCCTCCTTACGGGACGCCGCACACGGCAAACATGCGGGTCGGAAAACCAAAGGTGTTAGTCGAAAACGAATATCAACATAAGCAAAATAATTAATGAAACTGAAGAAAAAAGACACTAAATTAACGCAATACAAAATAAAAACAAAAATATGTTATTAATGGATAAGTAATCAAATTAAATAAATATATAACGCACACATTTACACATACAAGTAAATTTAATATTTTTTAAGCTGTGATCTAGACGTGAAGAGAAGTAAAGGAAAAATTGAGTGACAGAAAGAGGGTCGAAAATAGAGAAGGATCACTAGGGCCCACCGGGGTCGTGACACCCGTGTTTACCAAAGACAGTAAACCCCTTGGTTAAAGGAAAAGATCACTAGGGTACCTCGGGATTGTGACCCCCCGTACTCACCTAAAGAAGGTGAGCCCCCTGAGGGGCAACTTATGAAAGAAATTAAGTTTATTAACTTGTAATTTATGTAAATAATTTTAATATAAGATTATCTCAAAATTTGCCACTACGCCACACAAGCAAACAAGCTAGCATGTGTGTAAAATTTTTATGCCAATCTGAGTACATACTCGACTTTCATATTTTTAGACCTACATGTTTCTTCGTCCTATTTATTGTGGAGCTTTCAGGGTGTACTGTTTGAAAACAAAGATTCCTTGGATAGTTCATTATGTTATTTAAATTTGAAGTAAATCATAATTTAACGTTATCAGAATTTCTAGTAATATTTTTTTTGGAAAAATTTTATAAACCGTTTTATCTGATTAAAAATGTATTACTAATGTAAAATATACTCATCATTTTAAATATAAAGCCTATAATCAGTTATGATATTGGTCACACATTTTATCAATGAAAATGGTCGTTTAAAGTATTTTCTCATCACAAATACTTGCAATCTCAGTTTCATTTATATATATTTTTTCATTTGTTGCTAAGGTTTTCGAAATTCGTTATAATACGACACAAATTTCATAGCTGACAATTGAATCAATTATATATCCATTAAATATTAGTTTAAAAATTAATTTCTTTTAGAATCAGAAACTTTTTTTCTATTTCTTTATCAGGCTTACTATTCGTACGTGGTACATTTGTTATAAATAATCTTCATTTATTTTTGTTACCAAAAGACTGGCATTTTCAGTATTGTAAGTAAGTTTGATCTAACTTTATTTCAATAAATTATTTTTATTTATTGTTTTGACTAACACAATAAGTCATAAGCTGGAGCAGCTAATATTCCATATTATGCCGTGAATGATGTAACTTAGAAGAGAAGCTCTGTGAAAGAGGGTAATTGGAGGGAGAAAGAAGGGCCAATGCTGCTTTCGGTACTAAGTATTGTGACAGGATGTCGCTTCCCCCCCCCCTTTTATAACTAGGAAGAATTTTCACTCCTCAACATGGGAAGAGAAAAAGGTTTCAGTTTTCGAAAGGAGAAAATTTCGTTGCTTGCTCACGTTCCATCCTAGTTCACAAGTTCACCTTAATTCTTTTCATTTTAAGCAATTTATTTTCAATCCCATTTATAATGGTTTACCTTTATGAATATTGTTTATTTTTAAAGAGCTAAGCCCCCTTTTTTCTCATAGGTTGATGGATTTTGAAAACCCCTGTTCTTTTCCGCGAAATGAAACTGCTACGAGACCAGGGTGTAGCAAAGACATTCCTCACCCTAATTTAAATATACAGCCGTAAGTATTTGAATAAAAAACTTTTGAAAAGAAAATAGCACATAAATGCTTAATGAAAAAAAACTAAACTGTTCTCTCCGTTTTATAGGGAAATAAACTTGGAGAATGAATGCAGTTTACCAGAGAATGGAATGTCTTCACTTATTAATGAAGGAACTGTTAACACTCCAAATTTTAGCGAACGTTCGTAAGTATTTTTCTGTTCAAGAGTATTGTAATATAAATATGTATTTAATCCTATTACATAAGAAATAAATACTTATTAGAATGGGGGTTTTTTTTGTATTTTTTATGATTGATTTGTTATTTATTTTATTATTTTTACACTCTTGTATTTAAATGAAAAAAAGATCTGCACGAAACATTTTACTTAGGATTGCATAATATTATTTATTTACTAAGTTTTTGGCATGTGAATAGGAAATAGCTTATTTGCAACATTTATATGCATCTCTGACTTTTAATACAAATATTATTAATATATTCACGATGTTTCATATGTTTATATATTTGTATTTAGGGCTCCTAGCCTGGATAATGCTACAGTTGAAACACAACCCTACACAGTGGAAAGAATTATGTGCCGAAAGGGTAAAATACTATCAAACAAGAGAGTAATATGTGACATTGGCTTTGTGATTCAACAAGCCCGAGAGTTAGAAATCCATTCATACGAATGAAATTTGGTGGAGCTTTGATATTTTCTCATATTCAGTATTCTGGATTGGGTGCTACTCTGTTTTTTAAATGCAACAATCTTTTCTGCTCGATAATCTCAAGATTGCACTCTGATCCAGAAGTTGAGTGTTTAAACCAGTTAGCAGTACTGGGAGCTTTATCCACAGGTAGCGGCTTCTCACAAGAACACGAAAAATTTTCAATCATGAATGTGACGTATATGAGCAAATATGTTTTTGCGTCTTGCGAGAGGACGACAGGGACAATTCTAGATGCCTGCGTTGAAAGTAATTTAACGGACTTCATAAATGAGGAAAAGCGTCTGTCCCAATCACGTCAAGACATTGACACTGACGGATATTATTGTTTGACAGCAGTTGTCGATGGAGGGTGGTGTAAGCGAAGTTATGGTCATGGGTATAATGCTTCCTCTGGAGTCGCTGTGATTATTGGCATGGCAACTAAAAAAATTATCTTCATTGGAATCAGGAATAAAATTTGTTTGATTTGTCAAGCTATTGAAGCAAGCCGAATTCCTGACAAGAACCACATCTGCTACAAAAACTGGAATGGCTCTTCCACTGGTATGGAGAGTGATATCATTGTAGAAGGAGTCCAGTTTCTGGAAACTGTCCATCATATTCGTTGCACTCGAATTGTGGCAGATGGGGATTCAAATATCATTTCTTCGATCCAGGAAAAAATTAGTTATGGTGGTCGAGTCTTAAAAGTTGAGTGCGCCAATCATGCTGTTACAAGATTCGGCAGAGCATTGGATAAACTGCAGCGTGATACGAAGAGGTTCAGTGGAAAAAAAGGCATTGAAGCTCGCAAAGTTTTTAAAAAAAATATGCATAGAATAATTTGTGGCGCACGAGCAATAATAAAAGATCACGCTATCCCTATCAACGAAAAACCAACAACTGGTTTAATTTCCGCATTAGCTTGTAGCTTAAGAAATCTACCAAACCACATGTTTGGAAAACATGACAAATGCAATTCTTCCTGTAACGAAAAATCTGAGCCTTCAAACAGTGATGTACTTAATGTAATATTATGCTCAGGAATGTTGAATGCGATCCATTACGAACTGGATCGAACTCTCGTATCATGCTGCGATACCCTTTTATGGAATTCAAACAATAACTTGGCTGAAAGTTTCATGAATCAATTTTGCAAAACATCTGGTGGGAAACGGGTAGACCATTCTAAAGCTGGAAGTATAGTAAGGCGAGCTAAAATTGCAGCTTTATCATTTCAAAATCCAGCTTAACAGTGGATAACAAAAATAAATAGAAAGCCCGAAAAGTCCATTACAAAAGTTTTTGAGTGCTCGAAGAAATGAAAGAGACACGAGAATAAGAAGGCGAAGACTTTTTCAAAATGAAAAAAAAATCAAAATTCCAAAAGAAAAACAATCACATAACAAAAGGAGGTGATGAAAGCTACGGAGATGAGCCAAAAAAACCGGATGTTTCTCCAAAAATGTATAATATACTTCTGAAAAATCATTTTGAAAAAATATCTGTCACATGTAATAATGACCTGGAGGAATGCACACGAGGGCAGTGGATATCAGAGAGATGGAGAGAAGAAAAGTCTGTCAGGTTATCTTCATCATTCAAAGAAATTTTATGCCGAAGACTATCTTCATCTGCTAATCTTGTGAAGAGGTTACTCTATGGAAGCCGCCTTACAACAAAAGCAATGAGATATGGTTTGGCAAACGAAGAAATTGCTCGTAAATTATATTCATCCAAATATTCTATTGATGTAAAAGATTGTGGCTTATTTGTCGATCCTGAAAACCCATATCTTTGCACGTCTCCAGATGGTCTTATTCGGTCAGACGGTTAATTAGAAATTAAATGTCCGTACTCAGCCAAAAATAGTAAAAATTTAAAGGAATTCTGCGCATCGAATAAAAAGTATGGTTTAACAGTTCATGATGATGGATCAATTCATCTTCCATCTACACATAAGTTTTACTATCAAAGTCAAGGGCAATTGAACATCACAAATCGTCAGTGGTGTGATCTTTTCTTGTGGTGCGGAGATGATACAGTAACAATTCGCGACAAGCACTTTTGGAATAATAATTTACCAAAGCTGAAACAATTCTATTTTAATTTAATTTTACCCGAAACTTTGGATCCAAGAGTGACGCGAAATATGCCATTGCGAGAGCTTCCTCAAACCACAGTTATTAGCCAGAGAAAAAGAAAAAATACATGCAATGCTGAAGAAATTATTAAAAAAAAACACCACTCCATTTGACAACGCAAACGTCGATAAGTTCAAGAAGTGCATTTCAGTCCAAGAACCCAATAAACCTGCAATTATTGTACAAGATAAAACTCCATATCCTAAAAGGAAAAGAAAACCGAAAATAATATTTGACTTATAAAGACAAAATGCTATTTTTTTTTATTTCATTTAATCTATTAAAAACTGTGTCCAATAAATCTTTAATAATGCAATATAAGTGTATACGTAATCAACTACTAAAACAGTTTTTTATGTAAACGCTTATTTCGCATACTGTGGAGTGACATGTGGAACAGGGTCCTCGCCCCTCACTCTGGAAACTGTGCGTTAAATGTAATTTTTAATGCACAGGCAAATAAATGGTTCCACAATTTTAATTTTTGACATTACAGGGGGTTGAGAGACTTGCACTTCTCATATCCCGTCGAGTTCTGTTTTTCTGGCTATTATTTTTAGTTTAAATTATTTATTAGCCGTCCATTCGGTATAGTGGTTGGTGACGTTGACTGCGACCCATCAATCATGGTTAAGTGACGAGGATGCAACCTGAGTTGCACCCCCCTCCTTCCCAACCACACCAACGGGAGGACGTTGGAGCTCTCTACAGATTTAACGTGCATCGCTCCCCTAGACGTTTCAAAATGTGTTTTAAGAATCGACTCCGAATAAATATTCCCATTTTTTAACTGTTAGATGTACTGACATGAAATTTTGTAGGTATGTTTCTTTTGTTGAATATAGATCCACTAAGATCGGATTTTACAGAAACTGATTCCTACTGGAGAGCGGGGAGTTGCTGGAACTTATTTATACATAAATATTCGTTATCGAACTACTACTTACTGTAATGAATTTTTTTATGTATGTTACTTTTGTTGAATGGAAACAAACTAAGGAAGGATTTTAGGGAAATCGATTCCTATGGGGGAACAGGGATCTTTTGAGGCGTTTTGGTAAACAAAATTCCCGATTTCGAGCTACTACATCTACAGTAATGAAATTTAGTTCCTATGTTTCTCTGTCGTTGAATTGAATGGGTTTGTTGGACGGGTCTTACGGAAATTACTCTCAAAGGTCGTTACTGGAGCTTATTGATAAAAGAAATTCAGTTTTTGAACTATTAGATTTAGACATGAAATTTGGATATCATGTTATTTTTATTAAAGTAAAATTCGGCGTATAATGCAAAACGCCGTTTAATCCACACCTAGACATTCAAACTGCATTTTTAAATTTTATTCGCCATATAATGCGCACCCACTTTTATACGAAGAAACCTGAAATGTACGTATGTAGTGCTCTTATGTTTTGAAGTCATTTATTCCAGGTATTATCCCAGGCTTTTGAAAAAAATATATAGTATACTTTTATAATTGCAACTGAAGTTCATATAAGATATGTCATTTCTTTAAAATAAACAGAATTTCGAGATATAAAAAAAATCTTAATTTCTTTATGCTCATCTGCTTTTTATTTGTTTTTATTTTTAAAGCTATCATTTTTATACTAACGCGCACCCATCAATTTTATTCCCTGAGGGATTTTACGGTAAGTAGAGATCGGTTTTCTCAGAAATCCATTTGGAGAAGGGTGTGACGTCACACAGATGTGAATCGACTTCTTTTGTAGAAATGATCACCACACGTGAATGGCTTAAAAATATTGCGTGTCCTTGTCTTGGACTTACCCCGGCAACCTTTGACACCAGGAGAAACCCCACGAACCGGATGTAACTGGAAGCTAAAGAGACGCCGGCCGCTGTCACCCCTTCCCCCCCCCCGGAGCCTAGAGAGGGCAGAGAGAGATAATGGGAGATGGACTGGAAACTTCGCTGTTCACTTCCGACCAGGGTTTCGAACCGGAACTGAACCGAAAACCGGAAAAAACCGTTATTTTGGTCGGAACGAAAACCGGAACTGAACCGAAAAAAATATCGGTTTATTTCGGTTCGATATATCTTTCAGTCATTTTGTTACTGTTACCAACTTATCAATATTTTCTAATTTAACGTCAACTTTATAATTATCATTACATGTATACTGCTTCTCGATTTCCTATTTTGATATTCACTAGTATTTTCCTGTTTCAGTTTCGCATGAAACTACTTGTAGAAGACATATTTAATTCAGTTGATTAAACTAGATGATTTTTTAAGAAAAATATCGAGTTATATTTTATTTTTCACATCTCAGCATGCGATCATCCACGGATGTTTGTATAGACTGTTTAGATCAGGGAGGAGTAAATAGACAGGAGAGGCCCTAAGTGACGTAGCATGAAGCATCTATCAAATCTTCTGCGCATCAAATGGGTATTTGGTAATGGCGGCGATTCAAATGTTTCGTAATAGTAGTATTTCATTAGGTGATTTTTACGTCAATCATTGATGTCATCATCCATCACTCCGCCCCCAAATGAATCGGGCTGGCATCTTGTTGGTCCACATGGAGAAGAAGGGCGGGAGCATACGGAATTCCGAATCTTGTTACCACCCCGCAAAGGAGTGGATGATCAAAATTTTAAAAAATAGAAAAAAAATATTTGTGATGATTTTTGTGGATTATAGCACTTATAATTCTATATTTCCGTATACGCTGCATTCGCCTGCAGCAAAAATACGCAAAATTAAACTGCTTTTCTGCTCGAAATGCACTCTTGAAAATCCGAAAAAAATGCATTGAAATACAGGGAGGTGGTCATTTTATGGGTGTTTGCGCAGAACGAGCATAAAACAGCTGCCTCATTCTCTCTCATAGCCGAAAGCCGGTAAGGCGTCTCCTGTATCTTTACTCCTCCCTGGTTTAGATAGACAAACCAGCTGCTCAGCAGGAAGTATGTGATGTACGCGTAATAATACATGTCTTTGTCTAATTGGTCAGGAGACGTAAAAAGGCTAGTGACAGTCGGTATTAATTCCTGGAGACTAACTACAGTGGTCAACTAGAAGTATTTAGTCAAGTAAAGAATAAATAAAAAATAGCGTGTAACTCTCAATCGGCTCTCTATTCTTTTGTTTTGCGCTCCAAACTCAGTTGCGCCCCTGACGGCCACTTTTTTCGCCAAGTCCTCATACGGCTCTGTCTTCTGATGTTGAATTACTGATAACGTAAGTACCAGTGTATTGATTTTTAAAATCTATTTGTTCTGTATACTAATAGCACATTTTCTCAGACTATATTTTAAAATTTGTCTATGATTTGTTCGATAACACTGAATAAAATAATAAAATACATCAAAACCTCTTTTTTTTCAATGCTTACTTTTACGCGATTTTGAATTAACACGGTTTAAAATATAGCCAAATACACTTTTTTTTTTAGGAGCGCGGTTTAAAAAACCGTCAAATGAAAGATTACCTTAAAATTAAGACTTAGATGTCAGTATATCCGACATTTCGAATATTATCTTTTGCTACTAGGTTGGAATCTGACATACTACACGAACGGAATCTGGGACTCACCGCGAATGTAGAATATTTTCTATATACAATATACACTGCGTATTTATTTTTACACGGTTTTCTCAGGAATCAATCTACCGTGTAAAAAAAGGTTCTGGTGTATGTTAGTGAGTGAGGGAATATTCCTATACAGGGGGCCCAGAAATAAAAAGAAACCGTGAAATATTTTCTATATTTGCTTCAGTTTTATCAATATATGTTGTTTTGGAAACATCAAATAAGACAAATACTCTCTTTGCCATTTTATGTTCGACAACGGTCCGATATTTTATTGACGTTGATTTAAACTGACAGCAGCTGAAGGAGTTTTATTTGAAGCTTTTGGAATAAGGTACCTAAATTGATAAATCGGAGAAAATAGGAGTTTCTTTGGTCTCATTTTTTTTTCTGTACTATTCTATATTTGTTTCTTTAAATATACGTTATCATTATGAGTGTTGACCGAGTACCAAGTAGTTGTAAGGATTTAATATTTTTTAGCAGTGAAAGGAATTTATAACTGATCTGTCAAAAATTATTACCCAATATATAAAAATATGGCTACTTAATATATAAAAGTTAAACAAAAATCCTGAATAAATTAATGCCGATTATAAAGATAAATCACTTTTAAAAGTTTAGAAAAATTTTTTTAAAGCAATAGCTTGTAGAAAGAAAGCTCAATAAATTGATGAATGCTGTTAAAGATATTTTTATTTTTAAAATTATTATATCATAGGTTATGATGTTAAAACACCAGTCGCTCTACATATTCAGGGGACAGAGCATTTTTTTTTTTTTTGTTGTTGTTGCAAATCTGTCTTGCCTCAGAAAAAATAAGCTCACTGTAAAACACTGCTTAGTGGTGCACATAAGAATTTTTTTACAATTTTGCCTGAAGTGAGAAAAGTATTTTGAGTGTATTTTAAGTGCATTTTTCCATTTTTGTAAAATGGAAAGAAACTATAAAGCTAATAAAATTTTCTAATAACATAAGCTACATTTTTTTAATTAAAAAACAAAATTAAGTAAAGTTGAGAAATGTGAAACTTTTATATTACTCAAGGAATTTTCACTACGGCAAACAGACAAACAATAGGAAATTATTAGATAGTAGAATATCGAGAAGAAATAGATTAATGAATCACTTTTAATTTCATATTGGCTGATTGCACATTTTATTAAAAATTGTCTTTAGGGTGAATATTTAGTTACATTTCAAATTGAAATAGAATTTATGATTATATGCTTCAAATTCATGTTTTCATTTCAATAAATGCAAAATTCTTCATGAGCATATCAGTGGAACTTTTTAAAACCAATTACTGAGTACTCGGCCGAGTAGTAAACGACCGAGTACTCGGTACAGCACTAATTATTACTTAATTTATATTTGAGGGGCAGACCCTATTTATTCTATAGCTATAATTTAATAACTGTATATTTTTAAAAATTTATTTGATCTATTTATTTATTTTTTCCTTTTCGATTTTAGAATGGGGAGAAATAAGACAAATACTAGCAGGGATTTTTTCACATATCACAAAACAGAGAATAAGAGTATTTGTAATATATGCGACACTTCTATGTTTGGAAATCATGCTGCCAATTTAGAACGACATTTAAAAAGACATCATAGTAATGAATTTAAAACTGTACAGCAAAAAAAGAAAATTAAGTTGAACATAAGAGATGAAGCTACTCCAAGTACCAGCGGATCCAGCGGTTCACAAGAAACTTTGGATAAATACGTAAAATCAGAATTTTTGAAAGTAAAATTAAACAAGGAAATAGTCCTTAAAGCATGCATTGAACTTATTACTGTTAATGGCTGTTCATTTGAAATGTTAGAATATTCAGGATTCAAAAAGATTTTAAACCCAATTGTTAATGCAATAGGTAATCATTTTTCAGTAAATTCTGAAAACATTAAATTATTAATACCAGAGACAGCTGTTAAAATTGTCTCTGAAATAAGTACAGCCCTCGAAAAAAAAGTAATTTCCTTAAAAATTGACATAGCTACCAGATTAAATAGATCAATTTTGGGAATCAATGCTCAGTTGATAATAGGCGGAAGAATAAATTTGTTTACTTTGGGAATGACAGAGTTGAAAGATAAACATACTGGAATTTATATTAGAAATATGGTTGAAAAAGTACTAGAAAAATATAATATCGATATTCAGCAAATTTATTCAATTACTACGGACAATGGAGCTAATATGAATTCATTTGTCAACTTATTAGGATCCGAAATTGAAGACGAAGTTATCGAAATGGAAAATGAAAATTTCGAAACTAGGATCACTTTGAAGATGGAGTATTTTTTGATCACAACTTTTCTTTTAATAAACTAATCGGAATAAGATGTGCTGCACATACATTGCAACTAGCAATTAAAGACTCTATAAAAAACGCCGATTTCAATGAATTTATTTCTGATGCTAGGGGGTTGGTGAAAAAGCTGCGCATTCCATCTCTTATGTTAAAATTTAAAGACGTTAATACTAAAAGACCAATTTTGGATTGTCCAACTAGATGGAATAGTACATATAATATGTTAAAATCTTTATTGGAATGCAAAGATTTTAGCTCATCTTTAGCGGAACATAATTTAGATTACTATTTTGCAGACAGTAAATGGGTGAAATTAAAATTAATTGTTGATACCCTACAACCCCTAACGGAAGCAACTTTGAAACTACAAAGTGAAGAATTAACTTTAAGCGATTTTTACGGAATTTGGACACATTGCAAAATAAAGTTACGAAATTTAAAAAATTTCTTTGCAGATATTTTATATAATTAGTTATCTAACAGGGAAGCATTGTTAATAGAAATTGATAGTTTAGTAGGAGCAGTTTATTTGGACCCGCGTTATCAAATTTTGCTTTCCACGTCACAAAAGGTACAGGCTGTGCAACATTTAAAGAATATTTGGAACAAATTACAATTTTTTGAAAAGTCCATTTCAATAGTAAACGAGGAAACAAAATCTTCTACTGAAAGCGATGAAAATGAAGACGATTTAGAGACTTTTTTAAAAAGTAAAGAATTGGCAGTAATAAAAACACATAGAACCTCTATTTCTACCGAGATTGACATTGAATTCATTTTAAATAATTTTGACAATGTACGAAGGCTTGAGAGAGAGAGAGATATATAAAGCATAATATTTTAGATTTCTAGGAAGAGAATAAAATTACATATCCGCACTTGTATAAGATTGCAATGGTGGTTTTGGCAGCTCCAGCTACACAAGTTAGTGTTGAAAGAGCGTTTTCAGGTTTGAAATTCATTCTCCGAGACAACAGAAGTAATCTCAGTGAAACCACGTTAGAAGATATATTAATAATTAGAGGCAATTTTCATATGTTAAATAAATAATATATTTTTTACATAATTATTGCAAGGCCAAGTGCACGATGTGAGAGTCAAACGACGAATGTGGGTAATCATGAATCTAGTTGTCAAATGCGATTTTGATAATGGATAACAATGCCAATGCTCGCCGTCCTCTGCTCACCGCTCTTATCGTACCTGCTGTTTGTATCAATTCACATAGTGTACCAATTAAAAAAAGAAAATCTTGTAAATTTTGATAGAATTACATTTTTAGTACAAATAAGAATATACATAAAATGAAATTATTCATTTGGAACTGAAACGAAAACAGTTATTTTTGGCGGAGCGAAAACCGGAACTGAACCGATATTAATTTTTTAGTTGAACCGGAACGAAAACCGGAACAAAAAAAATTACGGTTCGAAGCCCTGCTTCCGACAGATTGGAGATCGTCATTTCAAATTTGTTTCTTTCATTTTAAGCAATAAGTTTTTAATCCTGTTAATAATAGATCGAGTAGAAACATTTTTTATAACAGAAGAATTAATTAATGTGTGTGTTTATCAAACCAATAAACAAAGCATTTTTGGGGGAGAAAACCTGAATGTAAAATAACATTTTCAATTTTACAAATAAAGCCATTTTTTTATTTCAATTTTGTTTTTAACTGTGTAAAGACTTTTTCTTCTCCTTCAAAATCATTCAAAAAATGCATTTATAATTAAATATTTATAATAAAAAGATTTTTTTAAGCTTGGTTATTCTCAGAATTTTTTGCTTAGTGACAAACATTTGAATAAAAGTACAAATCATTTCAAAATATGTTCTATTTTTTGCATAATTTTTATAGCAAGTTCAAAAGTTTTAGCTTATGTAAAGCGCAGTTAGGAGAATTTCTACAGAAATTAATATAATTGATAAGCTTGCCCCTATATAAATTTTGAATCTGGTAACCAATTAGATTTTAAGATATTTGAAAAGTTCTGAGTGTTGAAAATTTCAATATTTGACTGTTGAGGGAGCGTGGTTAGTTTCGCTCTCATTTGAAAGCATTTTTTCATTCTTAAAAGTTTAACTAATTAAAAACTAGCGGGAGGTACAACCCCTGTCCACCTAAAGGCGGACCAACCCCCATTATACAAATTATGCAACTGTTTATACTCATGGCTCAAATTGCAAAACTGTAATTTACATGTATTATGTTGTGCATAAAGACAGTTGTTATACATATTAAAATTTGTTATACACATCGTCACGTTTAACTATTTTTTCACGTTCATGCAAATCCTCCCCATCATAAAAGTAAATTTGTCCAAACGGTGGTTTTGCTCCATTATGTTGTATAAAGGTGTAGTTTTTTTTTTTATTATTATTATTAATTTCACCTTAGTAGCAATAAATTTATTGCAGCATCACGAAAAACTTTTTTATATAGAGAGAGATTTTTTAGAACAATCAGTTCCTTCAGCGAAATGGCTATTAACTCATACTTTTATTACTAAAAACTTTTCTGTTCATTTATGTTTCGAGGTTTTTAATTTTTAAAAGAGCAATATTTTTTTTTACACATAGTGCAAAACCTTAGAATCTTTTCTGTTTTCATTAATTTTTTCAGATTGAAAAATTGCCAGGCTCAAAACATTCTCGTGTTGCTAAAAGACAATATTTGGAAGTCATGGAATACTACTGAAAATTATATGACTGTAAAACAGCCTTTTAGGCTGATATTTCAATGGCAATTCAGAATTCAAGTGTTCCGCATAGAAGTATTGAAAACATAACTGAATTTATTTAAGATATACCAAACTACGTTATAATATTACAGTAAAGGAATTCAAAGTCACGTAGTAAAAATCAAATTTGCTACATTGCACCGACTTACAACCGAGAAAAATTTGATGTTATATATACAAACCTGGTGGTTTTTAATTTCAATTCGTATCATTATTAGTTTTATAAGTATTAGAAAACTTTTGTGAAGCTATTATGTTAAGATTAAACTGAGTAATCTGTCTTAGTAATAAATGCTATCAATATTATGCAAAACATATTTTAAATTTTAAAAAAATTATCTTTAAACATATTAAATTAAAATAGTGTTTTTTTTTTAAAAAATAAGTTTGGAAAATAACATACAGTCTACTCTATGATTATTAAAAGTTGAATGGACCAATGAAAAACTTCGAATTATCAAGAGGGTGAAAAAAAACTCCCAATTTTTTTACCACATTTAAATTTTAAACTATGCAATAAAACAACAATTGTACATATGTATAAAACTACTTAAAATATTTTATAAAATATACATATTATACAATATATATAATAAACAGAAATTAAAAGTCCTGTATTAAAAGAATACATTTATATAGTAATTTTCGAACAGGACTCTTTTCATCCACTCTCAGTTTGCCTCCCTGCGGGAGGCGTTTCTCTTCTAATGGTTTTTCTTTTTCACCCTATCTTCAGGGATACTGGGTATAAGCAATTATTGCTGGCACCCGTCAAATATAGTTTTCGTTTCGTTTCGACTCTTTTCAGCCCCACCAAATATCTTCCGTTCCTCATTGGAAATAAAATCGTTTCGACCCTTGTTCCCTCAGTGACCTTGCATTGAACAACCAACACCATTGGATACTCAAGGCAAGGTCCAATCTCGCTCATGCCCTATTTGGTGCCACATGCTATAAGTCACACAGATGAGTCATAAATCGTTATATCAATCCGATGCAAAAAAACACAGTCCTACACATCTCTTTTTCACAATAGTGGACCATCCTTTCTGAACCCATCAAGAGCAAGGCGAAATGTTAAACTAAAAATATGGACGGCTGACAACAGGTGCGGCCAGAACTGTCCACTTGAAGAAAGAAAGCAATAAAAGTGTCATTTTAGCGGAACCGGGATACACTAAGAAGGGGGAGCAGACAGATGGTCATCAAAGGGGCTAACCAGCAGACGGAGGGCAGTTTCTGACGGAGCAGGTTCCCTGCGCCGATCGTTTTCTCCACCTCACAAAGATTACGTCGACCGCTCCTAGCAGAGGCCGACACTTCTCAGTATTCTACATCAATCTCAGATTATTTTCACTAAATACACACATTCACAGACATATTCCTCTCATTTAATACTTTTATTTTTCACTTAAAGTAACTTCTAATTTCTCAAGTATTTAATTTATCTCTATTTCTTAAATTTTTTTCAATCTTCATGACTACAAATGCAGCAAAGGGCTAAGGTTAAGCCGAACCAAAGTCTCCCCAAAAGTTCTCCCAGGATAAGAGTTTAAGCTTCCCTGCGGGAAGCAGGCACTCCAAGAAGCATTCAACGATTCAAAGGGGCTATGTTACAGGGGAGACACGCAGAGACAATACAACACACAACTTGTAAGCTCCAACTTGTTTGCTACAGGATACATGACAGTGAGTGTTCGAATTGTGACTAGAAAAGGAAGTCAAAGCAGTAAAAATTCAAAACAAAACAGCCGACTACAAAAGAGAACCGATTTTATCCCGCGCTTATAATCTGCTACATTAAAAATAATATTATGAGAATAAAAAAGCAGATTATATATAATAAATATATTGAAAACATTGCACGTGCCTGTTTTTACCGGAACGTTAAGGCGATATGGTATCCTAAAAATCATTAAACTGTCAAAAAAAATTTTATTGGCTTCTTTGATACCCCGAATCTTTATAAATATGCCTGCGAAATTTCAAAGCCTTACCTGCATTTTTCATTAAGTAATGGAGCAATGTTTGATGCTAAACAGCAACTACCACGCCTACATTTCAGACTATCTGCTAGAAAAGAGCCTGATAAAAAATGAATTAATTATTTTTCTAATGCGCATCAATGAGATTGACATTATATATGCAGTAATAAATGATTTTAAGAAAGAATTGTGCAATTCATGCAAAAATTCTAGATGGCGAATTATTTATTGGAAGATCAAATGAATTTGGTCAAGATTTAAAAGTCGTGCGAGCTTTTTATGATATTATTATGAATGAAATTAAAACTTCAAAACGGATTCTTCCAAAGCACAAATATTAAATCTCATTTTGATAACTCATATAATTAAAAATCTAATTTGCAAGAATAGAAAACTCTCCCATTTTTATATATTTGTTTTTGGTGATTATATATATCCCATGTGTGCGAGATTCAACACTTTTATTATTAAAATATTTTATATTATTAAGATATTTATTTAAAGAAATGCACATATACAGTTCTTATAAATTTGGGTGTATTTTACCTATAAATTGTTATTTGATTTTGCTTTTATTCGTGTACAATATTTAACATGCGAAGGCTTTTAAAATCATGGAAATAAGAAATAAAGGCATAAACATCTTTTGTACATTAGCTCTGAACATGGAATTAGCTCTGAAGTGTGTGTATTTATTCTTTTTTATAATTATTAAGATAAAGTTTTATGAAATATTGATCTTTCATTCGTTTTTTTCTATATATTCATTATGGCAGTATACTGCTTAATTGTTCTACACTTGTGCAATTTCTTATGGTAAGTAGTTTTAAATAAACTAATTAACATTTCTTAATAGTTTCAGACTATTCGATGAATATTATATCATGCTATTCATGGAATGAAAACTTCAAACTCATATTTCTAAATGTTGAATTTTTGTACATATACTGTTATTCAAAACCTCAAAACCCTAAGGCATTTTTGATAATTGAAGTACAGTGGTGCCTCGCATAACGAACGCCTCGCACAGCGAACGCTGCACACAACGAACTTCCTTTTCGTTCATTTCACGATTCATACAACGAACTTCGCTTCACACAACGAAGTCGCCCACTTCACACGATCACTGCCGATTTATTGCATCCTTCCGCGCAGGCAGTCGTTAGTCACTGAGCAGTACGCTTAACTTACGCACGTGTCGCAGCAATCGTTCATCATTACAACGAAGTCGCCCGATCTTCTACGATCACTGCCGATTAATTGCATCCTCCCGCGCAGGCAGTCGTTAGACTCGTTAGTCACTGCGTAGTACGCTTAACTTACGCACGTATCGCAGCAATCGTTCTTCATTACGAATTAAATCGCACACGTATCACGGCAGTCGTCCTTTTAAGATAAACTCAACATTTTTTTTATATGATGGGTTCTAAAAAAAAGCAGGAAGGTGATTTCTCTTGAAATGAAACAGGAAATAATTAGAAGGAGTGAATGTGGGGTAAAACAGTGTGACCTCGTCAAAGAGTTTGGCCTCAACAAGACCACCATTTTCACCATTTTGACAAACAAGGATGCAATAAAATCAGCCAAAGTAGCCAAAGGAGTATCAAAACTATTTAATGAAAAACATAGATCTTCAATCCACGAGGAAATGGAGAGGCTATTAGCGATTTGGATTAAGGACAGGCAGGTGAAAGGTGACGTAACAACCCAAGATATTATCTGTCACAAGGCCAAGATAATTTATGAAGATCTAAAGAAAAACATCCCTGGAAGTAGCAGCAATCAAGATAATAAAGAAGATTTCAAAGCCAGCAGGGGTGGTTTTTTAGATTTAAGAAAAGGTATGGAATCCACAGCGTTAATATGCATGGTGAGGCTGGCAGTGCTGATAAAAAAGAAGCAGAAAAGTTCTCTATTAATTTTCAAAAATTTATTATGGATGAAGGATACTGCCCACAACAAGTGTTCAATGCCGATGAAACGGGTCTTTTCTGGAAAAGAATGCCGAGCAGAACCTTCATTACAAAAGAAGAGAAGAAATTGCCAGGACACAAAGCCATGAAGGACAGACTTACCCTTATGATTTCGTCTAATGCCAGCGGAGACCTCAAGATCAAACCTCTATTGGTTTATCACTCTGAAAATCCAAGAATTTTTAAGAAAAATAACGTTATTAAGTCCAAATTGCCCGTCCATTGGAAGTCCAATCAAAAAGCCTGGGTGACCCAAGTTATCTTCAACGAATGGATTCTGGAAACCTTTGCTCCTGCCGTGAAGAAATTCTTGTTGGAAAAAGAACTGCCGCTCAAAGCCCTTCTGATACTTGACAATGCCCCTTCTCACCCAAAAGACCTAGAAGAAATATTGCAGGAAAATTATCCTTTTATCAAGGTGCAGTATTTGCCACCAAACACCACATCCATTCTCCAGCCAATGGATCAGCAAGTTATTGCGAACTTTAAAAAACTCTACACTAGAGCCCTCTTTAATAAGGTGTTTGAAGAATGCGAGTTTGGTGGAGACAATATGACTATCCGAATGTTTTGGAAGGAGAAATTTGATATCCTTTTGGCAATACGACTTATACAGAAGGCCTGGGAAGAAGTGTCACAAAGGACCCTCATTTCTGCTTGGAAGATGCTTGTGCCTTCGTGGATTCAGGAAGAAGCAGTAGTTGATGACACAGAAGTGGTGAAGGACATCATCACAGTGGCCCAAAGGTTGGAATTAGAGGTAGAGGAAGAGGATGTAGAGGAGCTTATTGAGGAACACAAAGAAGAGCTGACAACTGAAGAGCTCCAAACACTTCTGGCCCAACAACAGGACAATGCTCAAAGGGAAGCGTCATCTGATAACGAGGAGCAACAATCAAACAATCAACCAATTCCAACTGCTGACATCAAGAACATCCTGGTCAAATGGAAAGCAGTTCAGGAGTTTACCAATGCCCACTATCCGGATTCCGCTGAAGCAAACAGGATCAACGACCTGTACTCCGATACTCTTGTCCGTTATTTCCGGCAGATGTTGAAGAAAAGAGAGAAACAAACGACTTTGGACAGGTTTTTCACTGCACCATCGGCCAAAAAGCGGAAAATGGATGAAGATGTGCAAGATTCGATTATTTCTTAAAATTAAAAAATGTGTGTTTTTTTCATTATGTTTTTAGATGTATCTAAATAAAAATAATAACAAAAAATTTATCTTTTTTTTATGTCATCTTACCATATTTTATGCTACAGAACGAATTATTTTTTTTAACATGTATTGTTATGGGAAAACGCGTTTCATATAACGAACTTTTCGCATAACGAACTTGCTCCTGGAACGAATTAAGTTCGTTGTGTGAGGCACCACTGTATGGGTTTGAAATTTTTTATACATGTTCTGAAATGTATGTTTCGTAAAACTGTACAGGAATTAGCTATAATATGTGTGTGTTTAGTACTTTTTCTAAAAAATTTCAAAATCAAAATTAATGTTTTTTGGGGGAATTTTTGGAAGTTTAACTATAAAAAAATTAATAAAAAATTAAAGAGAAGTAGCAGAAAAAAAACCTATACACGGTTTTATGTAGTATATTATAAGGTACTCGAAAAAAAAATTTGTAAGAAAAGAGACATATATAAAAAAGCTTTCAAAATTTAAAAAATGTTTTTAAAAGTTCAAAAAAATTTAAATTTTGCAAACATTTTGCAACAAATTAAAAAAAATTTGTATGTAATTATTATTAAATATTAACCTTTATGAAATACAATTAAAACCAAATATCAAATATAAAAAATAAAAAAAATTGCTAAGACCGTACCATATTGCCTTAGTAAGGCAGATTAGGGAATAAAAAGGAAGCTTAGTTTGGAAATTAATTCAATGAATATAATAATTTAATTGAAGGCATGAAATTTGTGTCGTATTTTCATGAGTATTGAAAAAACACTGGCGGAGCTGGTCCTGAGTGGACCCTGTATCAAAGTTCCTTGAGGGCATCCTGCGATTTTTTGCTTACACGTTTGGACGCCCGCTCTCAAAGCTTGGGGCATCGTGTCATTGATTCATTTGTCATTTGTTCAACAAGAAAACTTTTGTGCACTATGTGTGTGAGGAAATGCCCAAATATCAAAATTGTAGTAAAGTTAACATTTCTAATAATTCAAAACAATATTTTTGCTGCTATTTGTTAGTGAATTCTTATTTTTCATTTTTCTGCACATAAGACAAGAAATTTACTCCATGTAAATAACTTAAAATGAAGCATTAATAATGGCATTACAGGAAGACATATTTTCAAACATTAAAAAGCTTTTAAAAATTTCAGATCATATAATTTTGTGCACCGTGAATTTTTCAATTTATGTCCGATATATTTTTCTGGTTATCAACATAAAAATATATTGTTCAAAATGATGAAAGAGTTTATATAATGATAACATTTCACATTCTAATGCAAGAGAGATGCAAAGCATGCATCTACAAAAATATAACACATTTTCATAAAATGCAACTGCATTTCACATGGAATAATATTTCATATGATGTCTCAATTGATCCCACGTTTTTGTCAACATGAAGTGGTGTGCATTGTACCAATAGTATGTTTTTCAAGCACAATGCTGTTATCTTAACCAGATACTTTTAAAACATAAATCAACACTTCTTTAATAATGGATTATATAACAATTAAAAAAATAATGAAGTAAAATAATTTACCAATCAAAATTAACTCTCATTAATAAAAGAAAATGATGCATTTAATTTAGATAGAAAATAAGAATGTTGAGATGTAATTCAACCACTTGCGCTGGCAAAAAACTCACTGATGCGTGTACCAGAATGGTCGCTGTTTCTGCAACAATCGCATGATGACGTGCATACCACGTCATGGGCAATTCTGTGACAAAAGCATAACGACGTGCGTGGCATGTCTTTCCTGCACAAGTAGTTAAATTAACCACTTCCATTAAATCTGCTCATACATAAAACTTGCAACGTATTCTTCCTGTTCCAATTCAATAAAACAAGAAAAACTACAAATTGAACTTTTTTTAGTCATAAGTACTTTAGAATCTTCTGCCTGCAAAGTAATAAAAACCCTAAAAAAATCACCAAAAACAGAAAGACCATTGTAAAAAAAACTATATGAAACCAGTTTCTAATACACACAGGAACATTCTTTCCTTAAGGGGAATTCTTGCTACTTTAGTTCGAGAGTGCAAATTGGTTGACATTTCATTTCATCATCAAATTAGTGAGATCAAATAAAAGGAATACGCTAAAAATATCATCATTGAAACACACCCAAAAATGTCTCGAGAACTTATGAAATTATGCCTTGTAACTAAAAATCTTTTTGTTGGGCTTTTTTATTTCAAGTATATCCTTAATTGGGGGGGGGGGGTAAAAAGCTTATGTAAACTAATTTAAGCAAATAATATCCTTTTTAAAAAAAAAAATCTCTTGTAAAAAAATTTCTGAAGCATGTGGTTTTTTATAGCATATATGTAATGTTTTATAAAATTAAATTTCTGAGAAAGCATTCTTACAAATTCCACACACACAAACAAGTGTTAACTCCGAATACCGAAAATTAACAAAAATTCTTAAGTTATCCATATAAGCAAAGATGGTGAAGAACATACAATATATTTTGATATTTTGTGAGATTCATGTGGAATCCGTGGTCGTGGAGTCGTCATCAGATTGAATCTCTCAAAGATAGAAAAGCAGGTAGTCTTCGCGCGCAGGCGCAGCTGATCCAAACCGAAACCAAAACTTTCGGAGAGAGAGATGAGCGGAGGAGGTCGCAGAGCCAACGCTGCTGAAAGGAAAAGCAACCGGGAACCGACTGGCCGAGAAGGGACCAGCTCTAATCTATACTAAAAGTGGTGTGACGCGAAGGTCGCCCATGCTTCACCTGAATCTACGTGTGTTACCATTGTGAACCATTGTGTATGATAAGAGAGAAAGAGACTGAGGTTCGCGAGCAGGCGTTCCCGTCGTCGATACGTCATGGAACTCTATCTGTTAGAAACTGTCTACTTTTCTTTAATTAATAATTGTTAAGTTTTAAATAAATGATAAGAAAGACAAAAGCTTTAGCCCCTTGTTGTCTCCCACATTCATATTTCATTATTTTGGCAGAAATGAGGGGAGAAATCTGCCCAATACTTATACCAATGTACATGATCATATAGATAGTGAGAAGTAAGTATCTATCTAAAATCTTAAAATACTGATTTTATTAATTTTTCACAATATTAAAAAAAAAACATTTATGATAAAAGATATTTTCTAATTATCAATTGTATTATTTTACAACTGATATTTTAAATGGCATGTAATTTTTATTTTATGTCTTTAAAAGTTTAAAATGCATGAGTAGTTACATATACAGGGTGCTACAAAAAAATGTATACACACTTTAAACTATTGTAGTTTTCCCCCTCTACAAGGCTAATGTTATATTTCTTCGCCAGGTGGCAGCATAATCGTCCCTCTATGTTATATTATCAGTTGGAATTTGTAATATCAACATGGGGGACGTACGTTTGAGTTTTGAAGAACGTAACCAGGTTATTAAGTGGTACTGGAAGTTTGAGAATGTAAATGAAGTTCAAAGACAGTGGAGAAGGGAGTATGATACAGAACCACCTTCAAGATTAACAATTACACGCATACGAGACAAATTCGAAGTTCATGGAACAGTGTGTGATGTGCATAAAGGTCATTCAGGTCGGCCTCGAACAGCTACAAGTGATGAGTCATCAACGGCAGTCTTGGAACTGTTTCAACGCTCTCCTAACAAATCTTCAAGGCAAGGGGCACGTGAAAGTGATGTAAGTGCTAGCAGCGTGCTACGCATTCTGAAGAGAGGCAAGTATCGTGTTTACATTCCAAGGCTGGTGCAACAGCTAAATGACGACGATCCAGATCGAAGGTTGCAATTTTGTGAATGGATTCAGGAGATGGTGATACGTAAACCGGGATTTATGGGTAGCATCATTTGGTCGGATGAAGCCCAATTCAAACTTAATGGAACTGTCAATAGGCACAATTGTGTTTACTGGGGTGAAGAAAATCCTAACATTACAATTGAAAAAGCTGTAAATTTGCCTGGTGTAAATGTGTGGTGCGGTTTGTCTTCAAGGGGACTCATTGGACCTTTTCGATTTGAAGGCACTGTAACTGGTATTAATTACCTAACAATGCTTGCTGATTCCATATTTCCTGCCATTCGTGCATTATACGGTAATGATGAATTTTATTTTCAACAAGATGGTGCTCCGCCGCACTATCACAGGGACGTACGAGCTTACCTGGATCAAAATTTGTCGGGCCAGTGGATAGGACGCAGGGGGCCAATCGAGTTTCCAGCACGCTCTCCAGACCTTACACCACTGGATTTCTTCTTGTGGGGCACAGTAAAAGATGAGGTGTACAAACGTAAACCACGTAACCTAGACATTCTTTGGAATGAGATTCAAGCAGTGTGTAGAGAAATCTCATTGGACGTTTTGATACGATGTACAGAATCAGTGGTGACTCGTACTCAGAATTGTATTGATGCTGCAGGTCACCAATTTGAACAGTATTAACATTTGTTATTTATGTTTCATTTACATTGGACTTTCAGCTTTCTATTTTCCTGAAATTTAACTTTGTAGAACGGTAAATAAATTTTCTATGGAAGTTCAAAGTGTGTATACATTTTTTTGAAGCACCCTGTACATGCATAATTATGTGAAATTTTAAAAAATGTCTTTTAATACAGGATGGCGAACGTTGCGTTCTGACTAAGGCCAGCACTTTCCATTCCTTCCTGGATGAGCTCGCCTTTTACAAAACAGAATTAAAGAAGCAGAAGGCTATTGTACAAAATAATAATCAATGCAAATAAACTTAAAAGTGATTTGCATAAGAAAACCTTAAAAGGGTTTCATTGCAAGATATTGTTTAGTGTATTCAATGTTTTAAATATTGAAAATGCCTTAATCTCCACCCAAAATAATATTTTGCAACCCATAGATATATTTTATATGTTTTTGATAAAATAAAGGACAGGTATGTCAAATAGATTGTTAGAAATTTTATTTGAAATTTCGATCGCAACATTATCTAGAATTTTTTAATCTTGTTACAATGATTCTTCATGAAAAATTTTAATTATTAGACACTTTCCCTACAAAGAAGCTGTATTGGAAGCAATACCAAAACCTTTTTTGTTAGAGAATAAAGATTGTACAGTGATCATTAACTGCACAGAATTTCCAATTCAAAACCCCAGCAGTCCTTTACAGCAACAAATGACATTTATTCATTATAAAAATTGTAATACCTTTAAGGGCATGATAGGTATTATGCCTTCAGGGGCGATCTGCTTCGTATCACATTTACATTGTGGCAGCATTTCGGACAGGGAAGTAAAGTGATGGATCTTCTTGAACCAAATGATAATGTAATTGCTCATAAAGGTTTTTGAATTGAAGCAGAGTTAGACAAAATAGGTTGTAAATTAAAATGCCCTCGTTCTTTAAAAGACAAAATTCAATTTCATGCTTCTAAAACTGTTAGTAACTGCAAATTATCTAACAAGCTAGTTACTGTGGGAAAAGCTATTTCAAGAATAAAACAATATAAATATTTTGAAGGGGCTCTTCCATAGGAATATTTACAAAATGTTGACAGTGCATTTTTTATAACATGTATGTTATGTAACTTTCATGACCCTTTAACAAATGTAACGTAAGAAAAGCACTTAAAATAATATTTCACTTTAACTATATATTTAGTCTATGCACACATATACAAACACATTCATAAAAATTTTAAATACTTAAATTTTAACATTTCCAAACAGAAGCATTGAAATAATACTTAGTAAGATATTTAGAAGCTATATTTTATTTTTATTCGTTCATAAATTATATCCATACTGTAGCCGCTAAAATCGAGCTCCATTTTCACTAATTTTGTCTTCACAAAAGAAACCTCTTCCCTAAAAGGATTTTGGACAGTTGTAGACTTCTAAAAGAATGTAAATACTTCAAGCAAATTTGTGTTTATTTTAAATTAAGTTATATAGAGAACATATAATGTTTAGTTAACTTATATTTTACTTATTTTACACATCTTCAAAGTAGTTAACAGAATTACTTCAGTATTTAATTATCTAAAAAATTAGAATACAAGAACCTGATATGTAACCATGCATGTCAAATCGAAATCAAGTATATACAAAGCTTATTTTACTTAAAATTTTACAATATTACAGAGGGGAAAAAAACATTTTCGAGAAGCACTCATTTCACAAATGGAAAAATATCTTAATTTACTATAGCTTCATTAATGTTTATACTAGATGATGAATCAAATCCCACTTTCAAACATTAGAAATCAAAATTACCATTTACCACTAGTAAAATTACATATAAAAAAAATTGTGCAATATTTGGAAAGTCTTTACTCGCTGCTCTATTTAAGGTAAAAGATAAAATTTATCGAGAATTGAATTCCGAATACTGTAATAAATTAAGGCATTAAAATTTTTAAATTAAAATGTGTGTATAATAGAATATAAATTTGTGTGTGAATATGAAAGTCGTGCTCACTATTACATGATAAAAATAAAAATCATTTTTGAATCCATAATTTTTTTACAAAAAAAAAAATAATAATAATAATTATTATATATTTGTGTGGTTAACACATTTGTTTTTCAGAATTTGACTGTGGTATAAACCTATCACACAGATGTAAAAAAATTTTTACTATGTATAACAAAAAAGCATTTATTGTTATTTGAACAATGTGTAGAAGATTTATCATTATAGATTTATTTTATATATCATTAGATTTTTTTTCATAAATGTAAAAGTTTAAAAAGACTTATGTATATTGATATTATCCTGCTTATAAGTCCTGAATAAATTTGTTGCATTGAGTCAGGTACAAATATTGACCTAAGAAAAGTACTTGGATTAATTATATGATATTTATTGAGAATTAGGATCATAAAACCCAAATATGGCTTTATGTAAAGACATTTGATTTTGTGGGATGTTGTTGCGATATACAGCCAATAACGGGAATTGTTCCTGCTCACGTTTCTCAATGCAGTAATTAATAATATAATTTTTTTAGGTTCTTGATGTCTTTTTGCTTGGCGAAATTATTATAGGCAGTTTTATACATAAGTTCCAAATTTTGGAATGGTATGAGTACTGATATAGCATTCCTTTGACAAACTTTGACGTTATTTAATATTTTGCTCAAGTATAATTTGGGGAACTGAAAGTTTCTTGAAATTTATGGTTGCCCTGGTAAAACAATGCTATAATTAGTTAATTTACTTTCTTATAAGTAGTATAAACTGTGATTTTGATTAGAATAAAACTCAATTTATTCATGATAAACTTTGGTAACTTGTTGATGTTTTATAATGATTTTAATCTTTAATAATATATTTTCACACGTTAAACTTGAGAATTCTGTATCTTTTTTCCCTCTCTCTCTGATGTTTTTATCTTCCATTTTTTTCTCAATATAAATATAATTAAACATAAAAGAATACTTTAGATACACACATTGTTGTAACCTTTATTAAGAATTTTAATTTTTCACCGTAAGACGGCGAGCGAGAGCCGCCAGATGTATTTTGTTCACACTGTGTATTAAACATAAATAAAGCATTCAAACAGTAGAGACCGATTACTTTTCCATCGAATTCATAGTGGTCCGACGAACGTCAGCATTCAAGTCAAAACATGTAATTGACGCAACGGTCTGCGACATTTGTCGAAATAATCAAGCATCAAAAATAGTTTTGTTCAATAATCCTCGCAAGCATTGAACTTCGATATATATATATATATATATATATTGGGAAGGTCACAAAACAAATCCAACATGGACGCCATTCTTATACAAAGAAAATCTTAAAAGGTAAGCTAACTCGTTCAGTTTCAAAAATTGATGATTTACAAAATCAAGAAAATTCTTATCCATTATTAAAGTTTATGAAAAAGATGTTAATTCAATAGATATTGAAGTAAATAATTTAAACCATTATAAAAAGAAAAGCATGATTTATTTTCTAAGTTAGATAGGCTAAAAATTATTTTAAAGGAGGAAACGAAAAAACTTGTTAAGAATGATAATAATACTCATGCATGCCAAAATATTGTAAACACCAATGGAAACAATTTAAAACTTCCTCATATAGAATATCCAGTATTCACTTCAAACTATATGGACTGGATCTCGTTTCGTGATTTATTTCTAGCGAATGTAGGGAATAATAATACTTAAAATTATAGCCAAAAACTGCAATATCTTTAACTTTCTGTAAAAGGAGAAGCAGCTACTTTATTACAATCAATTCAAATAAACGATAATTATCAAAAGCCATTAACCGAACGCTATGAGGATGAAACAGAAATTTTAAATGCAGCATTAAATAAATTCGTTTCGCAGCCTATTTTAAAACAAGAATCGGCCTCAAGATTCCGAAAGATAATAGACACTACACAACAATGCCTTGATACAAACCTGAAGAGCATTGGGACACCCACATAATTTTCTTGCTAAGGGGGAAACTTCACTCTGAAACACTACGCGTTTGGAATCTCGAACAAACAAACAAAAATCCCTCTTTCACCGAGTTTAAATTTTTCATCTAAAGCAGGGCGACTGCCATCGCTTCTTTAGCCAAATGCCAGAAAGAAAAAACATGTTTCTTTTGAAGCGGGGGAGGGGGGAATTAAAATGACCAAAAAAATAAGAAATTTCCTACTCCTCACAAATAGTCTCGAATGTTTGCGTACATTGCAGACTGCAGATGGCTAGCAAGAAGCAATTGCATTAAAAGAATCCTTAAAAACTGGGATTCCTTAAAGCTTCATTTTCAGCTTGCTTCCTCTGTGTGCGATAAATATCTTGCTAGAGAGCTTTGCCGAATGTATTCGGATCCGGTAAATGAGTTATATCTTACATTTGTTTTGCCAGTTTTAGCCGAATTTGAACGGATTAACTTGCTTTTTCAAAGTAATCATGCTGACCATTGTAAATTGCTCAGAGAACTAGAAGATTACACCCTTACTCTTCTAAGAAGAATTCTTTACCCTAAATATGTGAATCTCGAAGTTGACATGAGTTCAACAATGATTTACTTACCGATTGAAGAAGTTGATTTTGGATAAGTATTTTTAAATAAACGAAAGGTAAAATAATTTCTACAGAATCAACAAAAGAAATCTATCAAAGATGGCATAATTTTCTCAAGACATCGTGTGAACAACTTTTAAACCGAATCCCTTCGAATTACGTAACTTTAAAAAAGATAAAGAAATTTAGAATTAGCAGACCAATCTAAATTGGATGTTCTGGAGAATCAATGGAGACAAATTTTTAACATACAGTTAAAAGATGTTTTTCCTTCTGAATCTGAGCTTTTAAATGATGGAGCATCATTTTGGTGTCAAATTTTTAACATAAAGACGCAGTTGGAAATCCATTTTTAAGAGATTTAGCTACGTTTGCTTTAAAGCTTTACAGCCTACCCATAAGTAATGCCACTGTAGAAAGGGTATTTTGCAGAGTGACCTCGATAAAAAAAAAATTAAGGAATCGAATGTGCCTCGAACTGTTAGATTCAATTCTAAGAATCAAAACGATTTTAGAAGAAAGAGGGACTTGCTGCGTTGCTTTCATTCCACACACACACATCCACAAATGCTTCAGTATAATTCTGAAATAAATAAAACAAAGACAGAAGACAATACTGAGTGAGTGAGTGAGTGAATGTAGGGTTTAAAGGCGCAAGAGCCGATTTCGGCTAAGCTGCGCCAATCAATCGTTAAAATATTAAAAATCCATTTAAAATACTCAAATATTGTTAAAAGCTCACACAAAAAAATAAATAACAATCAGATTTTGGTGGGGCACACCCCACCAAGTCAGATAAGGTTAAAACAGTTGAGAAAAAGAAAATCGAATATAAAATATTTTAAGTAAAAATTGCTAATAACAAGTTTTTGGTGGGGATTACCCCCACCAAGTCCGATAAGTGTGATTCAATCACGTCCCTTCCGGTGCTTGGTCGGAGTTAAATATTTTTTTTCCATTACTTCGTCCGCTTCTGCTTCGACATCATATATGAGCATGTCCTCTTCTTCTTCTTCGGAAGTCTATACGAGAGAACTCTTTATCGGTATGTGTGGTGCCATTTTTATATGTATTGCTGTTTCGTTTAGTTTTTGTAGAAACTTTTTCCTTCTTGTTCGTTTTTTTTGGATTTTTCTTTTTTAAATATTGTATTATAGATGCCGAAGGGGGTTGAGTACAGGAGTTGGATGTGGAAGCGGATATGTTTGATGAAGTTTCCATAGGGCTGAACATAGGGTTGGTGGTGGAAAGTATTGCAGCAGAAATAGGAATTGGTGGCTGGGGCTCTGATACTGTAGTGGCTATTGAAGAGATTGAGGGCAAGAGGAGTGCTTGGGTTGAAGATGATGTGGAAACAGCAGGAGTGGATGTTGGTATATCTGGTTTTGGGAGGGATGAAATTGGTTTAAGTAAATTTAAAGGTGGACATTTTATTTTTGTTATATTTTCATCGGTTTGTGTAGAATTATTTACAGTAGAGGGTTTGGCAACTTGAGCATAAGTTTGAGGTAACTGTGGAACTATTAATTCACGTGCTTCTGGATATGAAATATTTTTATTTGTTTTGATTTCCTGTATCTGTTTCTCTATTTTCCATTTAGGGCATAATTTAGAATCCGATGAATGGGGCTGTGAGCAGTTAATACATTTAAGCTCTAGAATGCAATCTGTGGAAGCATGTCCAACAGATGCACATCTAGAGCAAGTAAGTTGTCCACGGCAGGAAGTTTGTGAATGCCCGAACCTCTGGCACTTAAAACAGCGCAGAGGGTTCGGTATGTATGGGCGTATTTTACAGTTCAGGTAGCCGGCTTTTACGGATGTGGGTAGTTTTGGGCTATTGAAGGTTAAAATTAAGTGTTTGGTTGGAATAATATTTGCATCTTTTTTTATTGTGATTCTTCTGACCTGTATTACACCCTGGTCGGAAAACCCCTCGAGAATTTCCCCTTCAGAGGTGGTCAACAGATCAGGTTCAGATATGACACCGCGGGATGTATTAAGAGATTTATGTGGGCTTATATTTACAGGAGAATCGAGAAATGTTTTTGCAAGTAAGAAAGACTTCGTTTGTACAGCAGAATTCGTTTCGATAAGTAGATCCCCGGATCTCAATCGTTTTATAGATTTCGGTTCACCACCTATTCCTGTTAAAGCTTTATGAATTGCGAAAGGAGATTTGGTAGACATTTGATTATTCGGCATGGAAATAAGTAAAAATCGTGAATGTGTTGCAAATTGATCAAAGGTTAATGTGGGTAAAATAAAGCCTTTACCCGGGCCATTCTGCATAGGATCCATAAGCGTGTAAAAACCTTCATTCTGGCGTGCCTCCACCCACCACAGAGTCCAACAAGGGAGGCAGTATGCCGGTCATCTGGCAAATGCCAGGCACGGCGCTTACCTGGAGTACACCCAGAATATAGTGCTACAGCATCAGGGCGAGGATCCAACGGGGAAACCCGCCACCCCTTATCTGCAGCACTAACCCTACAGCAACGTCTCCGAAGAGACTCATCACCAGCCGATTGACAGGAGCGGGCTCACTCCTGCCTCCCGTCTACAGCGGAGCGTGGGCCAAAGGGAACGCAAAGGTATCCCCAGAACACCATTTTCCTCCTTATGGGATGCCGCACACGGCAAACATGCGGGTTGACAAACAACGTTGTTAGTAAAACACAAATATCAAAAATACTAAAAATATCAAAAATACAGAAAACTAAACAACAAATGAATACTTTGCAAAATGAAACTAAACTGTTAGTAACAAAATGAATTACATAATTCAATCAAAAATAAAGAAAAGTTTAATACTACTCATAAGTATATAAAAAATTTTAATCTGTGGTCTAGATGGGAAGAGAAAGAAAGAATGAATTGAATGACAAGAAAGATAGTCGAAAATAGAAAAAGATCACTAGGGTACCCCGGGTTTGTGAATCCCGTGTTTACCAAAGACAGTAAACCCCTTGGGTAAAGGAAAAGATCACTAGGGTACCTCGCGATTGTGACACCCGTACTCACCTAAAGAAGGTGAGCCCCCTGAGGGGAGAAGACAATACTGAGCAGGAAGAATTTGAAAGTATTTTTTAAAACAGTTTTACAAAATTTAGTAAATGATATTTATAAATTGCAAGTGAAAATCGTTTCGCTACGGGATGTTGTTAAAAAATACAAATTGTGTTTTAACTGTCTTAAGGAAAATAAAACGCAACACACTTCCAAATGTCGTGCGTGATTGTGGTGTTTAAAGACGCAAGAGCCAATTTTGGCTACCCACGCGTTTGTTAAAATATCTTAAAACTGCACATGAAGTAGGAAATATATACATATGTATTTATATATGTGCATGCCTGCATGCACTTACATAAAAATTAAAGTTAAAATGGTTTAAAATGATTACTCAAATGAAATGGAAAAATCCAATTTTATAAATAAAAGCAAACAGATTTTAATGGGGGGAGGGGGTGTCTCCCACCAAGTCAGCCAAGGATAAAACAGATATATGAAAAAAAGTGATGCGATGATGGTTAAAAACTGGACAATCAATTAAAATCTGACGCACTGTGTACGGGACCTTGCATGAAAGACATTGAGGAGCATCTCCCCCCAACAACAAATGCCTGTGTTTGAAGCGAGTATGACCAATGCGAAGACGAGTCATTTAGACATCAATCCTTCGCATTGCTCCAAATGTCGTGAAGGTGTCTGTAAATTCTGTTCCAAATTACATAATCCAATATTATGATTAACAAAAATCCAAATAATAGTAAAATTTCAAATGACAACAAAACTTTTATTGACTGCACAATATTAGATACACACACGGAAGATTCCACGATAAGTAGCAATAACGCATCCGAACCTACCCCCTCAGGCTGTTTTATTGCCTAAACAAATTGTTTATGTTAAAAAAACTAAAAGCGCTTTTCGAAAATGCAGAGTACTCATTGATTCAGCCAGTCAAGGCTCATTGTTACAGAGAGTGAGTGAGAGAGTTTTGGATTTTATGGCGCAAGAGCCAATTTTGGCTATGCTGCGCCATACGTTTGTTAAAGTATTTTAAAAATGCCGATGAAATATAAAATATATACCTATATATTTATATATGTGCATGCCTGCATGCACATATATAAAAATTAAAGTTAACATAGTTTAAAATTATCTTGTCAAATGAGGTATAAAAATCTAATTTTAAAAATAAAAGCAAACAGATTTGGGGGGGACCCCCCCCCCCCAAGTCAGGCAAGGTTAAAACCGATACATGAAAAAAAGTGATACGATGATGCTTAAAAATAGGACAATCAATTAAAATGTGACACACTGTGTACAAGACCTTACATGAAGGACATTGAGGAGCATCTTCCCCCAACAACAAATGCCTGTGTGTGAAGCGAGTATGACCAATGCGAAGACGAGTCAACTTGACATTAGTCCTTCGCATTGGCATCACAGGCCATGCTCCTATGATAGGTTTCACAGAGTGCAGTTTGTTATCCAACTGCTGACTCCATGATTCCTGCCATGCTGTAAAAATATAATGCCGGATGACACGCTTCATATCTGATAGCGGAACAGCTAGTGGAAAAAAGGTCGTCGCCGACCGAGCCGCACTGTCCGCCTGCTCGTTGCCAATAATCCCTACGTGGCTGGGTAGCCAGCAAAACAATATATCAAAACCCTTGCTATATAGTCGACTAACGATGTCGAGTGCATTACACACCACTGGATGACACCGATCGTTGTAATTTTCAAGCGCTTCCAATACACTCATGCTATCAGTATAGATGCAGTATTTACGAGGTGAACAGGAGTCGATTAATTGAAGTGCACGGTATATGGCGACAGCTTCGGCAGTGAAAACACTGCAAGAAGTGTCGAGCCTATAACCGAGCATGTTATCTTCAATCACGACGCCAGAGCCTGCGTAACCTGCACATTTCGAACCATCTGCAAAGATGGACGAATACGCACTATACCGACTGCGATGGTAAGAGAAAAGGCGCTGAAAGACAACAGATGGGACAGTGGTTTTACTGTACGAGGCAAAAGGGTTTATATAGTGAGAACGTGGCATATTCCAAGGTGGGAATCGCCAAAGGTTTCGTTGCTGAATGTACACGTTAGGTAGGTCGAGATCAGAGATCATGAGCTTCATCCTATCCATAAAGGGCCGCTTGTTAGATGGCCGGGCATCATATAATCTCTTCATGCTCGTACTGATGTACATGTTTTTTAAAGGATGGGAAGGTAAGGACAACATCTTAAAATAATAGGTAAGTGAAAGCTTCCTCCGCCGTAAATCCAGAGGGGAAACTGGTTTGAGTCGACGTAGACTCTGCACTGGGAATGTGCGAAACGCACCAGAGCAGATTCTCAATGCCATATGATTGACAGGGTCAAGTTTTTTTAGAGCAGAATTGCACACCGATCCGTATACAACACATCCGTAGTCGATACGAGAAAGTACGCTGCCTTGATACACTCTGAGTAATGATGTTCGATCCGCCCCCCAAGAGGTGTTGGACAACACCTTCAAGAGGTTTAAAGACTTTTCACACTTCTTCCGCAAACGTAAGATATGCGGAAGGAAAGTGAGTCGGTGGTCGAAAATTACTCCGAGGAAACGTACATCGGGGACTACGGGAATTTGTACATCACGGATGCGTATTTCGGGGTCGGGATGAATACCCCATTTGCGACAAAAGTGCTCGCAGAAATACTGTGACAGTTTGTGTCGCACCATTTAATAATATTATTGACGGCATTTTTGTAACTGTCGCTCAATATGTCGCATGTCCGAGCCTTCGCAACTGATTTGCAGGCCATCAACGTATAAAGATGCCTGTATAGAGGGCGATAAAATATTTAAGATGGGTGAAATATGACATATGAAAAGGGTGACACTCAAAATACTCCCCTGAGGTACACCTTCAGCTTGGTAAAATGAGAAGACAGAGTGCCACCCAGTCTAATTCTAAAAGTGCGGAGATTTAAAAAGTTTTTTATAAATATTGGCAAATTGCCTTTAAAACCAAAATCAAAAAGAGTGCGAAGGATCCCATAGCGCCAAGTACGATCATATGCCTTCTCGATATCGAAGAAGATAGAAACCAGATGGTTCCTCCGGACAAAAGCATTTCTTATTTTGCTTTCCAGCATTATCAAATTATCGAGAGTGGACCTTCCCTTACGGAAGCCACTCTGAAACAGAGGAATACATCGGTTCTTTTCTACCTGATACACGAGACGGGCATTGACCATACGTTCTAGTGTGTTACAAAGGCAGCTCGTGAGTGCTATCGGTCGATAGCTGAGAGGGTCCTTTGGATCTTTTCCAGGTTTTAGGATGGGAATCACTATGGCTTCTGGCCATTGAGTAGGATACACCTGCTCCCTCCATATTCGGTTGAATAGGTACAGGAGTCTTTCTAGTGAATCCTTGTTCAAATGGCGAAGCAATTCATAAGATATTCCATCAGGACCTGGACTAGTATTATGGGCCGATGATAAGGCCCTCTTCAATTCCCACATGTCAAAGTCACAGTTCTATGGTACAGGCTGTCGACACCTGAAGTTGATAGGTGTCCGCTCTAAACGAATCTTAGTCGCCTGAAATACAGGGCTATATGAATCGGCGCTGGACACACTAGCAAATGTTTGGCCACATCAACTGGCGACGAATAAATAGCCGACGATGTTTCCAATATCGGAATGGTAAAGTCCCGATCAAGGCCATTCGCGGCTTTCACCTTTCTCCATAACTGTTGACTTGTAGTGGACGATGTTATTGAAGATAAATACTGGATCCAAAATTCTCTCTGACTTTGACATCGAATTCTACGAGCTGACGCTTTTGCACGTTTGAACGCTATGAGATTTACTGTGGTGGGGTATCTCCTGAAAATACCCCACGCCCTCCTTTGTTCCTTTTTTGCTTGTTGGCAGGAAGAATTCCACCATGGTTTGCACAGCTTCCGAATACAGTAAGATTTTTTCGGAATGGCTGCATTGGCAGCATTTCGAATAGCTTCACTGACGTTAAATATGGCATCATCAACTTTCCTGCTCTGGACCATTGTGCCAGTGATAACCGCTAGCCGTGTGAATTTATCCCAGTCAGCACGATGAAAATTATATGTGGGAGGGCGATATTGTGCCCTCGCACCATTAACATGAGAAATAGGAGAGGGAAATGATCACTATTGTATAGATCTCGTTCAACCTCAAGATTCAACATCGGTAGCAGTGTTGGCGAACAAATGGCAAGATCCAGGGAGTGAAATGTCCTCGTGGGTGCATGGAAATACGTTTTCTCGTCGTTGTTAAGCAGACAGAGACAGTGATCAGAGATTCAACTGTTCGATTCTGACGCCCACGAGAGTTGTATCATCATGCCCCCACAGAGGGCTGTGTCCGTTAAAGTCACGAGCAAAA